>MU562415.1:4316875-4441799 GCA_024362625.1 Silurus asotus
TATATATATATATATATATACATATACATACATACATATATACATATATACTTGTTTATTTAGTGTTTCATTATAACAAAACAATAGCTAAAGAAAAAAAATGACGCTAGCAGACGTTATAGCAACAAAAACTACACAAGCTGAGGTAAACATTATGGCACTGTTCACCGAGTTAAAAAATATTCTTCAGTTTAATGTAATACACATTTCCCTGAAGAACTGTTTTGCTAGAATTGTTTGCTCGGCTACCAAAAAGTCAAAAGGTGCTAATCGAGTGAAACAGCTGACCTAATAAAAGCTCAGGTGATAACAAAAAGGGCTAACATATGCTGTAAAAGGCATTGTTATTATTACTGTTGGGATTTCAAGTAAGGGTTCATAGTGTTTCTAGATTCTCTATCCTTACTCTGGCGCTAATTGAGTTAGGAAGCTGAGCTAACAAACGCTGAGGTGCAAACAAACAGAGCTAGCTAAAACAGGAAAAATCTCTGGCATATGTTGTTGTGTTTAAGTCAGACGCAAAGTTCATAGTTCCTTAGTTCTGTGCTAGCAAATCTACAAGACACACAAATGCCAACATGTCCAGATAGCACGTCATTTCATTTGAGGTTAATGACCAGAGATTTTACAACAATCTCTGAATTATGTGTGAAGAGAGTGAGCTAATGTTTTGTGGAATTAGTATCATCATATTAGATCACTGATTTGCTTTTAGTTCAACAGCCTGCATACATTTGTGTTTGGGTTTCATTTTGGGTTTACAGTGTCACTGCGAGATTACACTTTCTTGCCTTCCACCCCCACAGAAAGCCTTCAGCTGCAGAGGATTTCTGCAAACGCCTCCCTCAGAGCTCACCTGCGATGCTAAAATAAGCCGAATGAGATTGCATTTCTGGTAAAGGCAAAGTTTTCTCTCGCTGTCGAATTCGATTCAAATCACAACCAAGTGCGTTACGGGGCAACAAATTGTAACGTTCTTTCCGGCTTTTACTCTTTATGACACTCTCGTATGCGACGCCCGCGCTTTTGGTACTGTCTCTGCCGCATCTCTCTTTTTCTGTCTTTCTCGTAAATATTGCAGCGCAGGAAGACAAGCGAGTACAAGCGAGCAGCATTTTAAGAACGAGTTCAGCGATGTAGCTAAAGCTTAAAACCTCTCGTCTAAAGACTGAGGATTCCCCCGACTTGTCTCTTACTCTTTTTCTTTCTCTCTGTCTCTCTCTCATTCAGTCTGACTCATCTCTGTTCCACTGTTTTTTTTTCACACTGGTGATGAAGCAGTATTGTAGCAGTACCTTTTTATTTTGAATTGTCAGTCACACGTCAGAAAATGTGCATGGGTGGACTGAGGTTTTTCAACACAATACTTGAAGGAAAAAAAAAGCTACAGATACTTGAATAGACTCACATTACAAGCACCAATGCAGCAAACGAATTGCTAGCCTTTTATACAGGTTGGCACAGGGATACAGGAAACAGACATGAACGGATCGGGATACAATCATGACTGGTAATGACGGCGAAATTCCCTTTGCGCAGCACTCACACTATCACCTTTCTTATAAAAGGTTTTTACAGAAAACGCTAATTGTGCATTACTCCACTGCTACATTATAACTAATGGCAAGGGGTTTTAAATGATCTCTCACTGCTTCCAAACAATTGCCAATGCCCAAATATCCCATTATCACCCTGTAGTACTAGATATAAAGGTCAGAGATCACATTCGTCTTAGCATAAACGTACTGCTCTGTAAATTCTTTTGCAAATCTTGCTTTACAGAGAACTGACCATGTGTGTTAGTGTATTAAAAAATATGCATACAGAAACAAAGGAGGAAAAAATATATCATGTTAAAAATATCATGTTTTTTTCTAAGGCTGAGAGAAAAAGATGTTTTTCTGAAGCAGGTTTTGGATTGAAAAGCTGAAGCAGCTTTTGTCATTGACAGCTTATTATTTGACAAATAATACTTTCTGTGTAAAAAATGCTATTTCAGACTTACAGCTGAAATTCTTGGTGGAAAAATCTGACAAAGATATATGAAAGCATTTCAAACCTGATACGCATCATGCTAAATCGGTTTGCTAACAAATTAGTAAGTCATTTTTTCAATATTAAGAACAAAAATTTATAATATATAACCAGCCTCTTCCAATCACAATTTCTAATTAGCACAAAAGATTCTGATGACACCAGCTCAGAGGTTCAAAAACACCTGGTCATTTAAGGTTTGTGAGACACTTGCATGTCCCTTTTGTTTATATGGAACAAACCAGACAAAACCACACAAGAATTAGACAGTGAATGACTACAAGAAAGTTCTGTTTCTAAAAAGTTCTACATTTGACGAATTTGTCTATAACGGAAGAACTTGTGTAAGACAGAAAACAGGAGAGATGATGAGAGGAAAACCGATCCAACATGTCTACATTCCATACTTCAACACCATGCAATTCCATCTGGACTGCAGCTAATTGGAACCGACTTCAACATATGAGAGGACAATGACCTGAAGCATACGTCCAAGCTCTGTAAGCGTTATTTGGAGAACAAACAGTCGGCTGGAGTGTTCTCTATCATGGAACAGCCTGACGAGTAACGACATCTAAATCCTACTGAACTGTTCTGGGATGAACTGGATCACAAGGATCGAAAGAAATCTCCAACTACCAAAGAACACCTTGGGCATGGTTTTACAACTACAGCTATTATTCATGCTAAGGCAGGAATTTTCAACTTTTGACAGGCACTCCAAGTAAATTTATTTCTATCTAAAATTACAGTAAACAATTCATTACAATAACAAGTTCACATCTTAAGCATGTAAACAATGAAACTGTGTTTAACTCATTGTGCAAATATTACAACTTGCTTCAGCCTCAGCCAACATCAAGTGTTCGTTATATTGCTAATGGTACCTATAGTCTATTGATTACGTTCATGGTTTGACACGTGTTCAATAACCTTAGTTAAGCGACCCTTAATCTAAAGCCCTAGCGAGAATTTGAAAGATTTGAAAGTATTCACCCGCAAACCGTTGGATTGTAGCCAGTCTTAATTAAAATGATCTGCCAAACGATTAAACGTAATGTCCTTTGACGAACGATCAGCTATACCTCAACCTGACATGCCGTTTGCTACAGCCACTTTAGAAAGTTCAGAGCCTGCACTTTAGTGTCTGGATGAGGATGGAGATGATTTTAAACAAGTTTCAAAGTCAAGGTGTCAGACGCACACTAAACTTAGAGGTAGCTGAATCGCAGCAGAATATACTTATGAATTTGGCAGTAGATAGTAGATGAGGCATTTCCTGAGATGCTTTACTGCCCACCACTGTTGTAAACAGTGGCTACTTGAGTATTTGTATCTTTTAGCTTGAACCAGTCTGGATACTGGTGTCTTTCAACAATATGTAGAACTGGATGTTTTTTTTTTAATTGGTTTGTATTTCCTCACCATTCATTGTAAATTTGACAGATTTCGGACATTTCCGAAATACTCGAAAACAGCCCATCTGGTGCCGACAACTACGTGACACTCTTCCACTTCTCACACTGGTTTGTGGTTGTTAAATATAGCTTAGAAACTGCTCCTGAATAATTTCATGCCTTATGTTTCCTGCCACATGGCTGATTAAGTAATTATTTACCTGCGTATGGTAAAGCGTACACATTTACCTTCAACAAACATTTGTTTTGAGACGAGAAGTACATGTTAAGCAACATTTGACAGATACATGTGTGTGTGTGTGTGTGTGTGTGTGTGTTATGATGACATTTTGTCAGTTCTCATAAATGTTTAAAATAGCTAATTTGTGGGGGTTCTATATTCTCAAAATATAAAACATGTTTTCAAGATATACATTTGAAAGAAAGAAATCTACAGACAGGAACAATACTTTTGGCCTTATATTTTTGATATTTTTGTTTTATACAGACAAAATATAATTACAAGCAGTACAAAAAGTAAAATAAGAAGATGAATACAGAGGAATAAACAAGGACAGACAGACAGATTTATATCATCTTCTTTACAATAAGAATAAAAACAGTAGAGAGGACAAATAAGACAGAAAAAATAAGGAGAGAGAGAGAGAGAGAGAGAGAGAAGGGAGGGAGGAGAAAAAATGGATGAACAGAGTTTTATAACATTTTGTTAACAGTTAAAATAAAAACTAAGAATAAAACTGTAGAGAGGACAAAGAGGACACAAAATAGAGCGAGAGAGAGAGCGAGAGAGAGAGAGAGAGAGAGAGAGAGAGAGAGAGAGTGGAGGAGGAATAAACAAACAGATTGACAGACATACTGTGACAGTGAAATTTGGATAATCTTGTCAACATTTAGAATGAAAAGTAAGAATAAAAACAGTAGAGAGAAAAAAAGACAAAAGAGAGAGAGAGAGAGAGAGAGAGAGAGAGAGAGAGAGAGAGAGAGAGAGAGAGAAAGGATAGATAAACAAACAGACTGACAGACAGACAGACAGACAGACAGACAGACATAAAGATAGATGTATATAATCTTGTCAACAATAGAATAAAAAGTAAGAATAAAGACAGTAGATAGGCCAGAAAAGAAAGGAAGGGAGAGAGAAGAAGAATAAACAGAGGAATAAACAGAATGACATGGATGGATGAATGGATGGATGGATGGATGGATGGATGGATGGATGGATTTATACTATGTTGTTTACAGTTAGAATAAAAAGTAAGAATAAAACTGTTAAGAGGACAAAAAATACAAAAGAGAGGTAAAAAGTGTATGTAAGAGACAGAGAGAGACAGAGAAAGACAGAGAGAGACAGGGGGGCTTTGAAAGCAGGATGTTTGGGCTCGATACAGGGTGGAGAATTTAAATGTTAGGCTAATATGGTATGATTAAAACAAATGCGGGGATGACAAACCCAAAACGAGTGGTTCAGCATCTGATGCTAATCTCACTGCATAAAGCACACAGAAGGAGCAAATAAAATTTGGGTTCGGCAGCCGAACGAGCCGAACGACAGTGTGATTGGAAGAACAGATGAGATGGAGGGAAACCGAGGATCGGCACGTCGATCATTTGCGTGTCAGCATCGGTCACAGGCTGGCTCTGGAACAAGTGGAACCCAAGAGATGTGCTTGGAGCTGCCTGATGTTTAAGCATTCGCAGTGAGTCAGGGTGAAGAAATAATCCAGGTGCCTGGGGTTTGTGTTATGCATTTAAACCAGAGTGGTTCATGTTAACATCCTCATAAGGTCTTGTCTCAGTAAGATCACACACAAACTCACTCACACTCACACACACAAAAAACCTACCCACATATACACATTCAGTGTCCCATCCAATTATTGTCTCACTGCTCTTTCTTGCTCTACTGTCCACACACACACACACACACACACACACACACACGAATCTCTCACTCGCCCACGCACACAACCCGAGCCTTTCCACTTTCCAACACAGACTTTTGCCGCTCGCACACTTTCCTACAGTGGTACACATGTTGTTTTTGTTTTAAAACTTTACGGGAAGTTGAGTCAACCCCCCACCCCCAACCCCCCCACACACCCTTATATAATGCTACACTGCGATAAGGCTATTATATGTGTACTATTTATACTGTTAGTGTTGTGTGATGTGCCAGTTCATTAACCTGAAGAAATGGATTATTCTCCTCTAACAACAAGTCCTGACCGTTTTCAAAACAAGTCTAGCACCACAGCAATCTGGCGGGCGTTATTTAATTATTTCCAATGAATTAAAAGAACAGAAGTTCTGTTCGAAATGTTACTAAGGACCTGGAAGGCAGGAAGCCCTGAAGACTCAAACATGGTGAAAAAAAAACTACGGTCACAAAGCACCAACGCTGGATGTTAAATAAAAGTTATACAACAAATTCGTACAGAACAGACTTCACATTTATGTCCCTGTGATTAAACTACTAAATGACAAGTTTGAGCACATTAATATAAACCTATGATTTGCATTTTGTCAGAACTAATGTTATACACCACGTCTTACCAATCAGAATATAAAATGCAATGCTTCTATCTTCTTACATTCTTGTTATTCGACTGTCCAATCAGAGATGCTCCCAGTGAACCAGTCACCATAATACACACTGCAATAACACCAATTTAAACAGTGCAATATTTCATATGTGCAACATGTTTGAAAGTGTACCTACTTTATTGGTGGCCTTTTCTATTTATAAATTGTGATGTAAATACATGTCTTATTTCTCTCCCTTATATATTTTCACATTTCTTTTCCCCACTGTGGGACAAATAAAGGTATATCTTATCTTCTAGATGGTAAAAGGTAATAAGGTCAGTTGAAATAGAATTTCTTATATATATATTGTAATATTGTATGTAATTTCGTACCTATCGAGTTTCCTCAGCCATTCCAGAAATACATGGCACTTTCATTTACTTGGTTCATATACTAAACTTGTAAACTTTATCTACTGAAAGCATCAATCAACCTTTTTGGATATCTATCCCATCATTTATATCATTGGAAAGTCTTGCTGTGGCTTAAAGGGGATCAAGTCTGTTTCTGAAATACTGGACCGGGTATAAGATTAGAATCAAATATTGAGTCAAAAGGATTTTTGAGGCTTAGAAGGACTTCCTTTAGTGTCAGCAACCTTAGCTCCGGCACAAAACTATACAAAGGAAGCATGTCTTATGCGATCAGCTACTATCAGCGAAGAGGAGAACGGGTTAATATCCCATCTGGAGCAAAACAAATGAACACATTCATTAGACACATTTTAGTATGCTTCTTTGAACTGTTAAAGCCACAATCCTGAAATAGAACGTTTGTGGTTTCTCAAAATCAGCCTCAGACTCTGGTGTCATACATCATTAACCATAAGGGCTAGCTGAAAGCCTGGGTGACTCCATTTTTAACAGAAAACTAGCTGTAAGTGTTTGCATATTCCTCATAGCTACAGCTGCCCCGGGCAGACGTGCGTAAATGTGCATCGCAACCAGAAATGCAACAGAGCTTACAAATTATTAACAATATTAACGACAACAGAAAAAAAAGTAGCAGGCTGAAAGATGTAACAAAAGGCTTCTGGTTCTCCAAAGCTCTTCTAATAAAGCTTCGAAGTGTTTCATTGAGTGAACATAATGATTCAGTAGCGTGATTCAATAATGATTCATACAATTCATTGTTGACAAAAGATTTCATAACCTCATTGCACTTGGTGAAAAAAACGAATAGCAGAGATCGTAATGAGTCACGAGGCCCATTGATAAGGCATTACGATTATCATGATAATGTTTCAAGACAAATCCAATCTGAACAAATTCCTTATATATATATATATACACAATTAAAATATAGGTTTTGTTTGTAATGTCTTTCTGGCCTGTTGACATTTTTGACATCGTCATCTGTTGGTTTATTTTTACTCTGGTTTCCAGCATTACCCACAACGTTGACTGGTAATGACGCTAGTGGGAGGTATGCTGCCTTCCTGGTGCTTTGTAAATGGTAATTTGCAAGATGTAAAAAAAGAAGAGAAAAAGAGCTTATGTACACAACTGCTAATAGGAAGGACAAAAAAAAAGTAGCAGTATAACTAAACAACAAATATCACAATTATAAATTATATATCATGGTGAAGATATATTTTGAAGGTGGTACATCAGTAATAATAATAGCTTAATAAGTAAAGTATTAATAAATATGTCACTAATGATTATTACAATTTGTGATTTCAATTATGAATATTACAATCTCGCATTTTTTTTCTTTTTTTTTTCTAGAAAGGTTCAACGATTTAATCTGAATGATCCCCAAACTAAGTCAGGAAACTCTTCCCGACGATCTTCAGTGGTCTCTATATTATAGCACCTATAGTTTGAGTTTCCAAGCAGGATTTTCCACACGCCTTTTGCAAATGTATCTTGTGTTTTTTGTTTTTATTAAACAGTAATGGTAATGTTTTAGAATTAAAAAAAAGGTTGCTAGATGAATCGAAGATCTAATTGTGTTTTCAAATCCACAGTAAATCTGCAAACACCAACAGCAAATAAATTGAAACAACACTGTTTTCCACACATATACAGCAATAAAAGACCATTTTCTGAAAGTTAAAAGCCAATTCGCCGATCGGAGCTTAAGCCAAATTCTTTAGCTTTCCTTTGGTAAATTCAGTGTTACAGTAACAAACAGAAGAGCTAAAAAAAATGCAGGGCTAAGCCAACCCCTCCTGCTGCTCAGATTCTGGGAAGTTTAGGGGAAATTCAGTCTTTGTGAGTGAAAGAATAGTGTTTTCATTTCTATGCTTAGCGCTTCCTCACACTTCGCTGTCTGATTAGATTATTTAATTTGTTTGGTTAAGCAGAATACTGAATAAAAAAACCTCTAATTTAAGCTAGTCCCCTGCTAGCCGCTGCTAACTAGCGTGTTTTATTAGAAACACAAAATGAAATCTAACACTGATTCATTAGTCAAATATTAGCTAAGGCAGCTGTAAAGCTAAACAAGTCACGGCGAATTGCTAAGGTAAATTTAGTTGCAAGCTAGATTATGGTTAGTGGTATGTATGTGAGTTAGCTTAAAAACTAGCTAACTGCATTTGCGGTGAAATAGTGACACAGAAGACGAACGCTGGTGAAGAAATTGTGAAGCAAAGGTGTATACAATTCATACAGACGATTTAGCTTGAGTAAAGCTACGACTAGCACTGAGGAAAAATGTGGTGATATAAAGTCACTCGACATTTTTTGCTGTTTCTGGGAGGTGTGGGAAATGTTTTTGAAGGGTTAGGGTTAGCAAATGTAGCATTTAAGAATCTGTACCTATGTTCTACGCTGGCTAGGTAGTAAACTAGCCATTGTAAACATCAAGCTACAAAAACAGTGAGGTAAAATTTGAGACAGTACACAAATTAATCTTTAGCACTGCCTCTATTTTGGTCACAGTTACCTAAACTGGCCTTTCTACCATATTAAAGCAAACTATACAGGGAGTGCAGAATTATTAGGCAAATGAGTATTTTGACCACATCATCCTCGTTATGCATGTTGTCTTACTCCACGCTGTATAGGCTGGAAAGCCTACTACCAATTAAGCATATTAGGTGATGTGCATCCTCCCTGTATTTATTGTAGACAATAAAAGAAATACAGAAATATGTTGATATTAAAAATATTTGTTGTATGTCTGTTAGCATGTCGGAATGTATTTGGTTGGAGCTATTTTATTGGTGTTTCAGTGACAAGCTAATGATTTTGTGCAGTGCAAATATGACCGCGAAGACATTCCACATGCGGTTTTAATGGTGTTTAATGGGAAAAATCACTTCAGGGAACTCAAATATGCTGTAGTTGATAAAAATGAACGAGCAAGAGTTTCTTTCCTCTTTCACTTGTTTTCCAGAGAAATTCAGCATTATATTATAATTTAAGCCAAAATTCTGTTACAGTCCCCTGCTAGCTATCATGTTTTATTAGAAACGTGAAGAATGTTCAGCATGAGACGTTCAGCATTATATTCTAATCCGATGTAGCAGTAATAGAGACAGCAGACTCAAATATCCAGTATTCGATGCAGCGATACGATGCAGTTATGATGAGTAACAGTAGAGACTTATTAGATGTAAATCTTTGAATGTGTGTATGACTGCAATCATTTTTAGTTACTCCGCACTTTTTAAAGACTGTGCTGCATGTGTAGGACCGGAAACCGAGTGCATATCTTTTTCTTTTTAAATGTAATCCCAGCACAAGTTACAAAGGCCAATCAGTTTGCCCTGGCTCCATTCCTACCCTTGGCTGCGTTGCCATTCTCATATGTAATTGGCTGATTAATTTTCCCATGCATATTGCATAAGAGTGAGAGGGCATTCCGGATCATACGGCTCCCTGAGGAACGGACAAAGGATGGGTTACGTCCTCAGCAATGACTCTTCTCTATTTCATGACAACACAAATGATGATGATTCAAGGACAAGCATGCTTGCCTTCCCACACCCAACGTACACAGAAAGGTGGTACCAGTTGACAGTGTGGTGCATTGCAAGGTGTGTATATGCATGTATGTGTGTGGGTGTGTTTGTGTGTACATTGGACGTGAGCAGTATATAATATATATTTAGAGTGCTCCAAGAGAAATCCGAAAAAAATCTGCTTGTTCTGCGATTCTTTGGTCTGATTTCTCTGCTCTCCATCTCTCTATTTCAAAAGCCAGTCCTATTTGACTTGACCTTTTCTTTCTGTAACCCTGTGCACATCATCTTGTCACTACTAAGCACGCAAATTGTAACAATTCCCAAAATTCCTTGTAATGGCACATATCCCCTTACACCACATCCTGTTTATTTAAATGCACAGCTTCAAATGGCAGAAATAGTTCGGAGGAACTTAACGTTAGGAAACATGCCTGAATGTTATGTTGCTTTCAGTTTCTGATACTAGCGAGAAGAAACAAGCTCGCTAGCCAGATGAATGTTGTAATGGATTGTTTTTGGATACAGAAGAAAATAGATATCGAATTTCTTGTTTTCATACCAACTGAAGGCATAAAAACTCTGCAACAAGGTGTGCAATGATGAAATGCAGTGACAAAGGGTGAAACAAATTGCTCTTTTTTGAGTTATTGTTCCATTTCCCCTCAAATCGAACCAGAAGGTGTTGGCATTGGAGACTCCTTCCAAAAAAAGACTTCACCACATCAACAACTGTACAAAGTCGACTATATGATATTCTGTTATTAAGGAAACATTAACATATTAGTCTTTTGCTCCTTCAATGATGAACCCATCCTGACCAATCAGATTTGAGACTTCAATAGCACTGTTTAATGACATCCTTTGCATATTTTCTTGTTCAGTGAGGCTTTCTTGATCTTTCCTTCCTGCATACTCGTTCACCTCATCTCCATTAACTTTGCACCCTCTTTCTTCTCTTCTGGCATTCTCTTCAGCTCCTTTACCCCTGAGCTCTCAGTGATGTGATGGCAAAATGGCCTTTCCCTTGCTCAGGAAGAAGCTAATGAGTTGGATCTTATGAGCTTACAAGGCATATCATACAGCATAATATGGATGGGAAATTGAGAACGAGAGAGAAAAGACAGAGAGAAAGATTGAGAGAGAGAGAGAGCAGAAGACTAAAATACGTTCCTTGGGTTTCAGACGTTTGAAAATACGACCTCAAACTAAATGTTTTGCAAAGCAAAATACGATTAGTAAATGCCCCAAATGCCGACCCTTTTCTTCTTCTTCTTCTTTTTTTTTTTTAAATCGTATGGCAGCTGGTAACATGACAGTCCATCATATGCCACCCACGAGTGACGAGGTGCCCGAGTTGAATGATGATGTCTTTGAGACGTGAGATGAGATCTGACTCAAAGGGCTTGCTGTGAAGTCCAGACTGCGTGCATGTGCAAACAGTTCCGTCGGTTCATGAGTGGACATATACGTGTGTGTGTGTGCGTGTGTCGTGCTCATCGATGGTCATCTGTCCTCTTTTCTGAATCATGCCTGCCATTAGAGCTGGTGCCATGCTGAAAAAAACAATTCGATTGTAGCTAGAGAGCTGAGGGAATAGATGAATGCCAATGCCATAGTGCCAACTGATGATCCTGAGCACACTTTAATTCAAGGCTTCTACAGCATGGAAAAAAGCTGTGTCGTGACCCTCCAAAATCACCCAAACACATGCTTGGTTTTACTTGATCTGTGGCTCCACAGATTCACATGAGAAATGAAATATGGTCAGTCATCAATACCAGAATAAAAAAATGTTGTATTGTTGTTACAGTAGTTACAGGACTCAATTTCTGATAGATATTCTTCTCCGGTCGTTATGTTATCTTGCTGTTTGTGTGTTTAAATCAGACCTGCTTTTATTGTAATTAAAAAATGTCCACTCTTCTGGAAGATTTCACTCTTTTTTTTTTTTTTTTTTTTAAGGGGAAATTTTGTTTTTTTTTTTTTTTTTAAGTGGAAATTTTGTTTTAGTAAACTCAAGTCCTGATGTAGGTGAGGGTGAGGAGGTCTGGGCTGCAGTCAGTGTTCCAATTCATCCCAAAGGTGTTCAAATGCGTTGATGTCAGAGCTCCATAGTGGAAGAACTCCAACCCATGTAAACCATATGTTCATGGTTCTCCCTTTGTGTACAAGAACAATGCCATGCTAAAACAGGTTAGGGTCTCCTAGTTGAAGTGAAGGAGAAATGTAATGCTAACCCGTCCAGAGCTAATTGTCTGCCTCCAATTTTGTGGAACCACGTTTAGCTTAAAGAAGTCAGGTGTCCGAATTTGTTTATATCGCATACGTATCTGTTCTGCCTCGAAGAACGTTAGCAATACCAACCCCCTGGAAAAAAAAAAACCTGTTTTCCAATCACCCGCCGTGTCTACACACGTTGCTGTGGCAACTCAAGTCAGTTGTGGCCCCTTCAATGTGTGTCCTTCACAGCATGGTGGGGCAAATCGTGGATCCAAGTATGGCCTCAACATGCATGTGTGTGTGTACATGTGTGTGTGTGTTTCAGAATTGCTGTCCCCAAACTGCCAGCATGACTCCAGGTCTACAAAGGGGCCCATTCTCCAGCCTTGCTGGCCTCGCCAAGCTCCAATATCTCGTTCCATCAGAGCTTTACTCTGTCCATACAATGGGCTCCTTCTTTCTTATTATTTAGTCCATCAACCCCCCTGCGCACACACACACACACACACACACACACACACAAATAACACATCTATTCCATCACCTTCACTCTTCCTGAGACTTTCCCTTGCGTTTTTTTTGCCACATTTTTCATGATTTTAAATGATGTTGCTCAAAGATATTTAACTCATAATAACAAAAACGCTTTTCATACTAAAAAAAAGACGATTTTCTCGTAATAAAAACGCTTTCATGTAGTTAAAGGGGATGCTTTTGTTGCCTAATGATGAGATTTTTCTTCTAATAAAAGCCAATATTTTTGCCTACCATCTAGATGTTTCGAGAGGTTTTCCTCATAACGAAGCGCTTCCTTGTAATAGCAGGACCCTTATCTGGTTAGAAAACGTTTTCAAATAGAAATAAGCTGCTTTTATCATTACGAAAACTGTTCCTCATAATAACAAGACCCTTTCTTTTTTGTTTTTTAAGGACAAGGCGGTTCGTCTATGAGAAGAACAACAACGTATGTATCTCACAACTAGACTTTTTATTCTACTAATAATTGATACATACCCTGTTATCACTGTTTTTACTTTATAATAATGAGACCGGGACAATTCAGAGACCAAATCAGACACGAATACACTGTATGAACAAAAAGTTTGTGGACACCTGACCATATAATGTGCTTTTTGAACATCCCATTCCACATTTAGTCCCCATTCAATTTGCCTATTTTACAACACCTGATACTTGATACCTGATACCTGAACAGTAGTTATAGGACCTGATTACCGAAAACCTGATTACTCAATTTCTGATAGATCTGCTTTTCTGCTAGTTAAGGTATCTTGCTGTTTGTGAGTTCAAAAGTAGACCTGCTTTTACTGTAATTATGGAACCTCCATTTTTCTGGGAAGATGTTCCACTAGGTTCTGGAGTGTGACTGTGGATATTTATGCTTATTTAACCCTATCAAAAGGTGTTTGATAGGGTTGGGGTTGGATCTCTATAGCAGAACATCTTCCACACCAACCCATGTAAAGCATATCTTCATTGTGCTTGCATTGTGAAAAGGGGACATGATGGAACAGGTTCAAGCAAGACATCATATGCACTTTGTGGGAAGAGTTTGAGAAGAGTCAGGTGTCACAATACTTTTTGTCCATAAAGTATATATTTAATACATGCAGCATATTGAGGCTGATAGATGATGTGTTCTGGATATTTATGATGATGCAAATGGTCACTGGTTTAGCTTAAGGCACCCTGTGTCAGTAAAGGAAAAAAAAGGGTTGTGGCCTCGAAGAAACCCTGAGGACCTGACAGTGGTTCAGGATGGGGTTCCTAAACATTTCTGGAGGTTCAAAATTCCTTCTTTTGGCCCGTTTAAATGTCAGCATGTAAAAAGCCAACCTTAATAACGTCACCTGGTAAATATCATTTATGGGGAAGAGGCAGATGTTTTCACATCTGGACACTTCGGCGGCTATTTCCTTGTGTACACTATAGCTGCAGTTTTAGACTGAACGTTGTGGCTAAATCTTTAAAACAAACATGATATCAAGCAACGACAGATTATTGCTGTGTCAGCAATAGTGAAAATCGTTTAAGAGTTATTTTACTTCTTGCATGAAAACCAAATAAATGAAGAGGGCCGGATGGATAGTTACCTTTACACCTTTTTTCACATTCTTACCTTCCTTCCGTCACCTTTCCTTCCCCTTTACTCTTCTTCCTTTTAACCTTTCCTATTCTCTCTCCATTCCTTCCTCAGTACGTCTTTCCATCAATCCTTCCTTCCATCTTTCCTCACACATTTTCCGTCGGCCCCTTCTTCCGTTTCTCACATTCTTTTCCTTCCCAGCTATAGTCCGTCCATCCTTCTAAGTGTTTTTTCCTTCCTTTATTACATCTTTCTCTATCCTTACTTCCTGCTTTCCTCATCTTCCTCTTCTTTCAAGTTACTCCTCAGTTCCCGCTTTCTTTTTCCCATTTCTTCCTTCACCTTCTTTTCATCCGTTCCTGGTGTCTTCGTTTCCTCCTCGTACTTTCATTCTTTCCTTCCTTTTATTCTTCCTTCAATGCCTTTGTTATTTCTTTCTCTGTCCTTTCTTCCTCCCTACATTGTTTTCGCAATTTCTTTTCTTTTAGTACCTTTGCTTTTTTTACTCTCCCTTTAACCTTCCTTCTTCTCATTCTTTTTGTCCCGGATGCTGCTAGCCTTTCCAAAAAACACACAGACTTACCAATATTCACTTTTCCCCCTCTTTTTTTTTGCCTCTCTGCTTTGACACGCCCAATGTCTCTCGTTTGAAAATAAAACTCTATGTTAGTGCCAATCAGCTTTCTTCTTACCATCTACACTCACTTTAATGGCCATCACCATCTCATTACCGCAAGTCTGCATCCAGTCATGAGGGAGGGGTGTGTGTGTGTGTGTGTGTGTGTGTGTGTGTGTGTGTCAAACAGAGGGTTCAGCTTAGGGCGAGCAGAATGTTAGAAAGGACATAAGCGGTGACAGACAGCGGTCCCACATTGGGACGTGTTCATATTACTCAGGAAGGGACAGGAAGTGATGCAGATAAAGGATTTGCAGAAATATGTGAAATATAAACAAACTAAACTGCAACATTATACATTTTAATTCATAGATTAGTTTTTTTGTTTTTGGTTAATATTAAATTAAGCACCTCTGTTCTGACAGGGGCCGGAGCTCAGGGCCCTTAAAAATGCAAACAGAAACCTGAAATGAAAAACTCTCTGCCATCCTCTATTTCATCCCTTCCTTTTCCTTCTCTCGCTTTCACTCTCCCTCCTTCTTTTTTTCTTTCACAAAGATCATATCAGATTTTCAAAGATATATATATATTCTCTGTTTCTTTTTATTTGTTTCGTTCTCTCTTCTTTCTTTCAAGTCAATTTGTCAACACTGCAGATCATATCAGATTTTCAAAGCTATATATATTACATACAGTATAATAATTCTTTTTTCCTTTCTCTCCCCCTCCTTCTTTCTTTCTTTCAAGTCAGTTTGTTTACACTGCAGATCATATAAAAAATTTCAAAAGCTATATACAATACATATATATAATTCGTTCTTTTTTTGTTCCCTACTTCTTTCTTTCTCCCTCGCTGATTCTTTCTTTGTCTCTCTCTCTCTCTTTTTTATCCCTCCTTCTTTCTTTCTCCCTCCCTTTCTTTCTTTCGTTCTCTCTTTTTTCTCCCTCCTTCTTTCTTACGTTCTCTTTCTCCCTCCTTCTTTCTTTCTTGTTTTCCTTCCTCCTTCTGTATTTTTTTTACTTTCTCCCTCTCTCCTTTCTTTCTTTGTTCTCTCTTTTCTCCCTCTTTCTTTCGTTCTATTTTTGTTCCTCCCTCCTTCTTTCTTCCTCCCTCTTTCTTTCTTTCTTTCATTCTCTCTTTTATCTTTCATTCAAGTCAATTTCTCAACACTGCAGATCGTATGAAATTTTTGTTCAAAGCTATATATAATTTTTATTAGTATAAAAAGGTCTTGAAAAACATTTCTACTCTACAAATGTGCACCTTTAAAATGTTGATAAAAACCGGGAGAGCACTCGGCTGGAAGAGCACTAAAGCGCACTAAAGCATCATTTAGAGATAAAATCATTAAAAAGGAAAGAAAAATCCGATGCAGCTCGATCTCACACTTAGAGATGACTGCAAATCGCATGTCTGCTGTTCAGAAAAGGGAAAGGAAAAAATTTGCCTCTGTGCTCGGCTTTGCTGCCGACTTGTACTGCGCAAAAAGGCTTTTTGTTTTCCGTGTGAAGTCGATCTGACTGCTAATATTTCCTGAAAGGCATACTGAAGCCCGTACTGAAGCACATGGCAACAAAGATGATCACGTGCCACATTTCGAATCTGGTGAGATGCCCTTGATGTGCGAACAAGGGCGTGCTTGTGCGCTTACCTACAGCTTTAATGTCATGTTCCAGCAAGACTCACCTGAGATTCCCTTTTCTTCAGTCTGCCAAGGAACACCCTCTGTGGATCACATGCTCGGCTACTATTTCTATACGATCCTGAACCCGATTTCTGATTCAGCATCACTCCTTCTGCATCTGAGAGCTCCTGCTTTTTTGTTTTAAAAACTATTATCTATTATAAATATGTTATATCTCGATGACAGACTTTGAAAGCTAAGTGAGGGCTGATGATAAGAAACACTTTGTACAGGGTGTGATTACATCTGCCAAAGGGAAAAAGACCATTAGGGGCATGTCTCGATGGACTATTGCTCAACACAACAAAGATACAGAAAACAGGGTGGGGTGCGGGATTGAGACAAAGGTGGGTCGAGCTCTAGCGCAAGGGTTAATACTGTTATAGAAAATGAGAAAATGAGGAAGAAAGAAAGAACATAAATGAAGCAGGTAGTAAAAACAACAAAGTAAGAGAATGAGGGAGGGAAAGAAGAAAGGAGAAAGTAAGTGAAGCAGAAAAGTATATAGGAAAAAAATGGAGGGAGGGAATAAAGGATAAAAATATTGAAGGCAGAAAGGAAGGAGAAAGTAATTGAGGCAGGTAGTAAAAAAGTAGGAGAGGGGGGGTGGAAAGGATAGATGGAAGGAGAAAAGGGCATGGATAGATAGTGGGGAAGGAAAGGAGTAAGTAAAGGATAGAAGGAAGACAGGGATATTGACAAAGAAAGAAAGAAAGAAAGAAAGAAAGAAAGAAAGAAAGAAAGAAAGAAAGAAAGAAAAGAAAGTAATGAGGAAAGAGAAGGAAGAAGGGAAAGATTTTAGGTGATAAAGGAAGAAAGAAAGAAAGAAAGAAAGAAAGAAAGAAAGAAAGAAAGAAAGAAAGAAAGAAAAGAGATTTTAAGTGAGGAAGGAAGGAAGGAAGGAGGGAATGTTGAAAGGAAGAAAGTAATGAGGAAAGAGAAGGAAAAAAGGAAAGATTTTAGGTGATGAAGGAAGAAAGAAAGAAAGAAAGAAAGAAAGATAAAGAAATGAGGAATAGGAATGAATAAAGGAAGAAAGGAAAGAGATTTTAAGTGAGGAAGGAAAGAAGGAAAGAAGGAAGGAAGGAAGGGATGTTGAAAGAAGGAAAAAAAAGAAAGAAAGAAAGAAAGAAAGAAAGAAAGAAAGAAAGAAATGAGGAATAGGAAGAAAGAAAGGAAAGAGATTAAGTAAAGGAAGGAAGAGAAAGAAAGAAAGAAAGAAAGAAAGAAATGAGGAATAGAAAGGAATAAAGGAAGGAAGGAAAGAGATTTTAAGTGAGGAAGGAAGGAAGGAAAGAAGGAAGGAAGGAAGGGATGTTAAAAGAAAGAAAAGAAAGAAAGAAAAAAAAAATGAGGAATAGGAAAGAAGAAAGGAAAGAAGGAAAAAAGGAAGGAAGGGAAAAGGAAACAGATACACAGAGGGTCAGTGTTGTACACAACATGGGACGGAATGAAAAACAGCACAGTACAGTACAGAATTCACCCGCACACAGTATTGAATTGTTATAGTGGACACTCATCACTCCACCCTGTAGGTAGGGGGCAGCACAGAGATTCTTTGTTTCACACAAATTTGAAGAATGTGTCCTGCTCCCAAATGGTAAAACAGATGGACAAAGGAAGCTGACATGAGACAATCTGACAGAAAGCAATGTATTAAACAAACCATGACAGAATTATAAGAGTTTACAACAATGCCATAATTATTCCCCACTACTTCCTCTATTCAACCACTAAATCCCACCCATGTGGAGGAGGGAAAGCGAAAGAAAGAAAGGGGTTCAGATGAGAAGTTAGTCAGAGGGCAGAGTTTGTCGAGAGTTGAAAGTAAGCTATGAAAGCCCCCTTTCAGAAAGCACTGAATGTTTCCCACTTTCACAGAGGACATTGTGTCCTTGAGCCACTGAATGAGAGCTGAGTGTTTTTTTAGATTTACAGTCACATTAAATACAGCATCAAGCCAGTGTTCCAGCAAGTCAACAAAACCTGGACACGTATTTATGGTGGATGGAAGGAAGAAAAAATATAGAAAGATAGATAGATAGATAGAAAGAAAGAAAGAATGGAAATTCTAAAAAGGGGAAAAGGAAGAAAAAAGTTGGTGAGAAATGAAAGAAGGATGGAAGGAAAGAACAATAAAGTTACGATAGAATAAATGTGGGAAGGAAGGAGAAAGTTAGTGAGGAATTAAAAGAAGGAAGGAAGGTAGGGAGGTAGTGAGGAATAAAAGAAGGATGGAAGGAAAGAAGCCAAGAGAAATTTAGTGAGGAAGGAAGGAAGGAAGGAAGGAAGGATAAAGTTAGTGATGAAAGAAAGAAGAATGGAAAGAAAAAAGAAGAAAGTGATGATGGAACAAAGGAAGGAAGGAGGAAGGGAAAAAGGGAAGAGGGAGAAAGTGATCATGGAATAAAGAAAGAAGAAAGCGTGAGGGAAGTAAGAAGATTGGAAGGGGGAAAAAAAAAAGAAAAAAGAAAGGAAGGAAATTTCAAAAAGGAAGGAAGGAAAAAGTAATGATGGATGAAGGAAGGAGGGAAGGAACAATCTAGTATGGAGAGGAGATGGAAGAAGAACCTGAGCAGAAAGGAAGCAGGAGAGCAGAAAGCTGAATAAGGAAAACTTCACTGTAAGACAGATTCAATCTCTTGTGAGCTGCAATAGAACTAATCATTCCTGTGCAAGAACAAAAAAAAAGAGAAAATAAACACTAAACATGTGCTGGCTGGTCGACTCGATTCGGGAGAAAATTTGATGTTTTTTCCACCAAAATCATTTGTAGAAATAACCGGGCCACATTCCTCCTGCTCTGTGAAATCTATTCTCACGTTCTATACACTAGAATTTCAGAGAAAGCGTGAACATCATCCAAATGATGAGTTAATCCTTGCTATCTAATCACATAATCTGTAGCAGAAACAGGAGAAAACACGAAACCTTCATTCTTGAGAGAAACCGAGTTTAATCTAAACATTACTGGGGAAGTGCAGGGGCATGTCCAGATTAATCGCCTTGCAATAAACTGCAGTAATACAACACACCTACACATATTAAGACTAACTAACCCATAGTGTATAAACACAAGCCCTGTGGTAAATAAACATTTGGGAAGGAACATTCTAGATAAACATCACATTTGTGTAATGATACTAATGACCAGGGTGGAATATAGCTTTGGTTCGACTCGTTTTTCATAATCTACTGCAGGATCGGCTCATCCGTGGACCAGCACCGGTCCATGGGTCAATTGGTACCGGGCTGCACAGAAAGAATACATACCTTCCATTATTTCCGTTTTATATATTATCTGAGTCTGAACGGTTTTATTTTGGAAAATGACCGGCTTATCTCCACCACATCTGTCTATGACTCACTCTTGATGCAGGTCATGATGCCTCGGTCACATGCCTTACCTCCATCCGCTACCTTCTTAAAGGAGCTGCTCCGGCTGCTAACACATAATACATTACCGCTAAATTCAAACCCCCAAGCTCGCAAAATGACCAAAAAACAACACAGCGGATTCACGTTTTTTTAATGATATTTGGAAAATACCATTTTTGATGCCGGTCGCATCGTTCCGTTTTGTTCTAATTATCCGCCACACCTTAAAGGCCGGTCCGTGAAAATATGGTTCGACACTAATCCGGCCCGTGGCGCAAAAAGTGTTGGGGACCGCTGTTCTATTGTATTGGCAAGAATGTGGAGATATGACACAGGGGTTGCGATACGAATTTTTACGACTCGTTGCGACATCGTTTTAGGATTAGGATCGAATCAAGGAAATAAATAAAGGAAAGCGGTCATTAAGAACGTACCACCATATGCAAACCTTAGCAAAAAGAAAGGAATTTAACCAGAACACAGTGGGATCTTACCCGTATCATACCTCAGTGGCATCAAGTGTTTTAAAATACGTGAACACAATTACTATCATTGTACATTATCATTGTATCATTTGTGTGTTTCAAACAGCAATTTTAGTTATAAACGCATGTCTTAAAAGCGCCCAAGGAAATTAAGCAGGAAATACTTCCAGTGTCAAAGCACCATCTTCGACTTACTATATTTTGGACTTTCGATGGGGTCGTCATAATGTATCTGCATCGTAAGTAGAGGAATATCTGTATTACTATTACCATAGCATAAGGCTAGGAGAAGAAGCATGATCAGAGCACCAACTAGTGTTTTACATCTACAAGCAACAATCGTATGGATGGAAGAAAATTAAAAATTAAGACTATTGGTGTACAGTTGTGTCCCACCTCATGAAGATTGTGGACCTTTAAAGAATTAGAAGCATCCTGAAGCATCTAGAAACGTACCAGCGCCATTTGGATCCCACATCATGTCGGTTTGGCCAGCAGACCTCTTTGAGTGTTTGAAGGCTCTGGCATGGAGAAGCTGGCGTTGGATCTATAATGATCTCAAATGAGCTATTTTTTATGCTAGTACTTCCTGTCACTGTTTAAGTTCAGAGATTTAGAAGTCTATCTAGGAGTCGGGATATAAACGCACTGCCATGAATCTTGATTTTGTTTATTTCAAATATCAATTTTGCGTTTTTGAGAATCGCTACGGTATCGGCGAACAAAATATCGCAATGCTCATGTGTTTTCGATATTTTCGAACACCCCTGGTCTCCTCACAGACCTGTATAAATGCGAGATTTTGCGGTGTGTTTAATCTCTATGTGGACGAGCCGTTACTATAGAAACGCCAAATGCTTTACATACGGTGTCAACCAGTCGATTGCTTCGATCTAGAAAAACCATCCCGACCAATCAGATTTGAAAATTCCTAAACGCAATGTATATAAGCCTAAAACAAGAAAAGAACTGCTGTACTAAAGATTATTTTGCTTCACTCACTGAGTATGTTTGACGGTCATGGGAGTTCAGAAGTCTACTCAGAAACGAGTGGGCGGGAAAACCGTCTGAAAAGAATAGCTTTTTTTCGACGGGTTCGTGGTAAAACAGAAGTATACAGACCGAAATCATGGCTTTCTGGTCAAGGAGTTACACAACCAAAGACGTGACTCAAGATCTCCTGTTTCACAAGCTCGCCCAATATATGCGAGCTTAGTCAAGAAGGGTCGCCCACATATATACACACATCTTCAACACACACACTCACACACTCACACCGCATCCACAAAGAAGCCGTTTCTAAAATAAGGCATCTTTAGGGCATTGACTCTAAAAAGAAATCCCCTGAAACACAAACGTGTGAGGGTTGAGTTGAATTGTGACACGTCCTTTATTTACAGACAAACACGTCGCTGTTGTCTGTTCGGCTGTTACAGCTCGGGCACAGTGAGGCCACTGTTTCGGTCACTACTCAGCTGTGTGTGGGTTTTAATTCGATACTGTGATTTACACTGTTTGCTTGTGGAAGTGAACAGACCAAGACTGTGGCTTCCTTTCAGAAAGCAAAATAACATATACAGAGGCTATTAGGGGGGGGATTTATAAAAAAATAATAAAAGATAAAGAAAAAAACAAACGCTCGTAGCCTTGTTAAAATATCCGAGCTTGTACTTTTACTACTGTAATTTATTTGTATTCAAATGTTTCCTTATATTTTATAATCTGTAAAGTCTTTGGACATTTTTAGCCATTATAGTAAGCGAAAATCCATTAAAGTCTAACGTATGTAATGAAATATGTCCCAATGCCAGATGATTATATACTAATATATATTTTATTATTACTACTATTGCAATATCAAATTTTTTTATTTTTGTTTATTTCACAATTCCTTTACATTTTTTATTATTTATTCAGTCTACTGTTCAAATCTTCCAATTGTTTAATTGGCAATACATTTAGTGAGCACAATAAACATACTCTTATCTTGCAAAGCTACAATTTGCAAAGCAAAAGTGAACGCTGGATATAATCAGGAAGTTAAGAATGACTTGTGAGTATGTTGTTATAGGAAAATGAACAACATTGTTGTGAAGTACTTGATGCAAACGAGAGGTTTTTTTTGTGTCCAGTGGTTTATGAAATATACTGTAAGTGCATAAATATATGTAAACTACGTATATTTTTTGTAAAAAAATAAACCCTGAACTACTGAGTGCTACATTCTCCTGCACATCATACCTTTATAAGGAGAAATATTTCTATTGTAAAGACACACATTGAGAGAACACCGAAACATGGGGTTAAGGTTTTGGCCTCAACTTCTCATTTAACGCAATTTTCCTGTCAAGTTAGCGTGATGTTAGCGTCATGTTTACTGTATCTGGAACAAACTGGAGACAAACTAAGATATGATGTGAATACAATGCAGTAATAAAGCAAAAAAAAAATACCACACAAAAAGTGTTTTACTCCTTTTACACCGCAACCAATTTTTAATTATTAAAGAATGCCTTTTTTTCCTACAAAGCATGTGCATTCTTGTACAGCAGTTCCCAGAAACAGTGACTAATCCCTGTTTTAATCCCCAGGTGCAGACGGTTTGACAATAATTGGTAAAGTAAATACCTGCATGCTGCCTATTTATGCACTTAACTGCATTACCGCCGTTTACGTCGCAACTTGTTTACAGGTATGAGACACCGAGCGTCGAATAGAAACAGATCCAGTTGATTTATAACACCGTCCACATCACCGTTATGTTACTGTGCCTTCCTTCCTCTTCCAATGCCAAGTGCATTCTGCTACACGCCTTTCCGACCTTACAGGACTTTTCATCTTCAAAACAACTTTCAGGCAAAAAAAAAAAAAACCTTCACACTTTATGGCTATTTGTTTTATACGTCCCCTGTGTTGTAAAATGTCTAGAAGACATAAAGTAGAAGGACACTGTTCATTTTATGAGGGAAAATTGTTTTTTTTTTTTTTAAATGGTATATGATTTTTAAAGGATTTTTTCAGGGTGGGATGGAAAGCTAGCTAGCTTGTGAATATGCAAGTGGTTGGCTGTTCACGTTCCGTCCTGCTGACTCAAGGGTTAACAGTTCAAGAATTTTGGAAGAATTACATTGAGAAATTAAACAATGCTAGCATTATTGGTTGATCAAAAAGAGAACAAAAAGAGAAGCGAGTGTCAGCCTGGGAAAACCCTTCACGAGCTAAAGATTTAACATTACGGTAAGATTTTTGTAAACTTTACACAACGATCAGGCAGAACATTTTAACATTTTAACTAAAGTGAATAACACTGTGATGAACTATGACACTTCATAGTACATCAGACATCTGACAAATCTAACAAAACTGTCTTGCCTGACAAATGTGAAATTTTCTTTTACCAAACCATCCCAGAGAAAAACCTGCCCATAATTTGTCCTTCAAGCCTATATTTCTTCATCTGCTTCGTTCAAGTGATTGAGAACATCAGCCAGCTGGCTGGCACAGAGAGTCCAACAGCTGCCTACCCTTTCCAATCGCTCTCTGGGTCTCTCTGTGGGGTAATGTCCCACATAAAGTGGACCTTCTTTTGGTGTACTATCAAATGAAAAAATTTTTGTATTTTTTTCATTCAAATGTAAATTATTATTGACTAAATAGAACTTGGTTTAAATATGACAGAAATAATGCTTTGATTCCGTTTCAAGACGAGATTTGATTTGTAATCGCTGTTTTTCCAAGTGTGTGTGTGTGTGTGTGTGTGTGTGTGCGACTGCGAGTGTGTTCCTCTCCACGGCTTATATTTACACATCATCCCTGTAAGTGAACTCAAATAGAACGTTCCATCATCCATCTCTCTGTCTGCGCCGCACGGAGGTCAAAGCCGGGCCAGCACCATTTTCCCTGAAGTTGGTATGTTCGGTAAGGTGACACGTCCAGGACAAAAGCAGCCAGGCAGAATGGCTGCTATTCTGCTGCCTGCGTTTTGACATAAAGCGTGTGTGCGTGTATGTGTTGGTGTGTGGGAAAAATAGAGAGAGAGAGAGAGAGAGAGAGAGAGAAAGAAAGAGAAAGAGAGAAGGCTGTGGTGCCTTTTATAGAAAGAGCTCAGGGACAAGTGTGAGCTGATGGAGCTGTTCCATCATTTCTGAAGTGCCTGGCAAATAGCATCACAGTGGCAAAGACAACTGAGGCGTTCAAAAAAGAGCCGCAGCACACCTCAGACTCTGTGTATGCATCATCTCTGATCCAGCTACGTTACTCAGGTCTGTTTTTGTCCTGAAATGTGTTGTACATACCCCAGTTGTATAGTCATAATGTGGAATGGATTACCACCCAAAGTCCTAACAGCTCATCACTCAATAAAACATTAAATCGAGTGGTTACAGCATCAGCCGGGGCTGGTAACCAATCAGATAAGTACTCCTGCTGTGACAGTTTACCAGCTCTGAATGTACATAAGGAAACTGTTGGAAAGAATACAGAGAATTGGTAGTAATTATATTACAAACGCGAATGGCTAGACAAGATTAAGTTTGATTGTAGCTGCAATAGCAACCATCATAGAATTGGTAATGGTTTTATTGGTTATCCTGAACTTGCAATGTCCCTTTGGTACTGGATTTTGTAGCATTCTCTGCCTAGCATGTTAGCTCAAATTAAAATAACCAATAAAACACTGTTTGCTACTACTGGACACCAATAGAAACACTAGGACATTGCATGTTTAATAATGATTGCTTTGGTTTGACGATTATGTTTTAATAAAACAACCAATCAGAAGCACTACACAAAATCATTTGGTAATTGTTCTCATTTAGCTGATGCTTAGAAGAAGTGGAAAAAGTAAGAAAATATTCTACTTAAAGTAAAAATACTGTTACTTCAATGAAGTTTTACTTAAGTACAAGTAAATTTTTTCCCTTTTGCATTATTTGTATTTTTTTTTTTACTCAGTAACAGATGCGATTTAAAATGTAGTAAAGTACAATACTTTAAACAAAACATACGGAGTAAATTACCGATTTCAAAAACTACTTTATAAAGTAGATTTACACAAAAACTACTCGGTCACAGTAACGCAAGCAAATTACTAGTAACAGTATTTGTAGCGGAATCGCAACATATACATCGGAATTTCAGCGGCTAACGTTTATTTGTTGTTTAATTAGCAGGAACATAAAAATGCTGCCCAACTAACAAACGGGACTTTAAAATGTGGTCATGTGGTGGCATTTTTATCATTTGCATTAGACAGCAGGCTATTAAGGTTCGTTTCGGATAGGAACTAAGGGAGAAGATGAACTTAATCTATTTACAATAGTCGCAAAAAAAAATTCTATAATAAACATGCAGGAGTTTCCCGCCATCCAATTTAACAGCTATTGCGATCGACACTTTTTAATACTATCGTTAATTGCACAAGTTTAAAAACAGGCTGTTAATGTTTAACCAATTTTAGAGAAACACACACTATTCGCCAATGGCAGACACATGAAATGATCAACCTTTCTATTACACCCGAACTGTAATAGAAGCAACTAATTCTTCTACAAGACCCCATAAAACTGACCAGTTCACAAACTCTAACTCAAACAGCTAGACCACACTGAGAGAAAAAAAACAAGACAGAATATAAACCAAAAAGACTACGGAGGAAACCGAATCCACACCACCACAGAGCTAACAAGTGATTGCTAGCAGCCCTCCATTAGCATGCCACGATTTCCTTCATGCTAATTAAGGCTTGCGCACCTTCGCTTTTCGTCAAGCACGATAGGATGTAACTTTAGGTTGTTAATTAAAATACATAAGCAACATAATTGGATTAAAATGCAATCAAACAGCTACATTGTTGCTAGCGTAGCATGTCAAACAGTGGCCTAGCGCAACAGCAAATTCTGAGGACAAATTTAGCCTCTTTTAATCATTTCGGTCTTTTCTATCATTAGTTTTAAGCCTTCAGGAGATCCAGAATTATTTTAAAGCAAGCCGTCTAGTGCTAGCGTTTAATCCCTCGGTATTCAGAGCTTTTTGCTGATTCCGCTGAAGAAAATCTCCTCTCAGCAGGCCTCCTCCGAAATCTCTGCCATCTGCAGCGCACGCCACTTTTAACATCATCGCCGTTAAACGTTGCTCATCAAGACCAAAGGAATTGACCTTCTTAATCAGAAATTGCTCCTGTAATATGGATCCTTTGGACAATATTTCCATTACAATAGAGCTACACGATTTTCAATGTTCAACACCGAGATCATATCCATTCCTCCCAATGATTTCACCAAATTTTGAGAGACCTTAGAACAAAGCAGGTTTTTCTTTCGAATCGAATTGCTCTATAAGTGTCCTCCATCTAAATAGTATTAATATAAATTCATTGCCAGAATTGCTGTCGATCTCATCCTAAAGGCATCAGACTCCTTGCTGATAGAATTAACGAGTCCGCCTGAAAGAGTGCTTTCATCTCTCTTTTAACCTCTCCCATTCTTGCTATACCTTTCTCGTCGTTTTTTCTAGGAAAAAGATGTGGCCACATTACATGCAGCAGTCATTCCTAGAGAACACACCTCAGGGTAAACAGAAAAGGTTGAAGAGATGTTGGGAGAAGGTGAGAGACTTTGCCAGAGGCTGCGTTAGAGAGATGTCACATCAGATAGACGAAGACTGAGCTGTAGCAATCTGCACACTGTTGCCCAACAGCCTCTAAGAAAATGTGGTCTGAAGCCCAAACTATGAATTTGAAATGCCAATCTTTGTTCAGCATTTACTGCCAACTGAGGCTGAGCTTTTTTAGAGTCCAGGTCCTGCAAGGCAATACCACAAGTTTCACTTTCTCACGATTCCAATACGCCAAATACAACGTTTAAAGCCCTTGTTTATTGGATGGCAAGTTCAATGAGGTATTTAAAGAGGTGATCTGCTCTATAGGACTAATAAAAAATGAAAGGAGCGCTCTAAGGTTTGCAGCCAAATTAAAGAAAGTGTGAAACGAGTTTATTTTCAAACTTCCTTCTGCATTTATGTTGCTATTGCAGTCTGGGAGTTGAGTCATATCAACAAAAATTCTATCTGGTTGTATCGAAACGTTTCACTACTCATCCGAGCAGGCTGAGGCACACATTTGTATGCTCGAGGGATGTGGATCCTTCCCTCCCAAAATAGCCATGTTATTGGACAAGCGGAGGTAAAAGTTGGGAGGGATGTGTCAGGAGTAAGGGGAGTCGTTTGGCTACCCCAGAGACAGAGAATGTAGTGGATGATGGGGGTCCGTAGATGTAGCTTTTCTTATGGATATGTGAAGAGGTCTTGAACTTCTTAGGGATGGGCATCCACCATTCCACCAGAAAAGCCACACCACACCTTGTCACTTATCAAGACAATCCAGGGAAGGGGAGGATCCTCAAAGTTGGAATCCTGTCAACTTCCCTCAGGCTGTAGAAGCTGCTCAGAATGAGTAGTGAAACGTATCGATCCAACCGAAAAGAAGTCCAGTCAACATCACTCAACTTCCAGATAACCGCAAATGGATGACTACGAATCTTCACAGACACTTTGCTATTGTAGCTTGAGGATTTTTGTCCAAGCCTAGTGTCCAAGTCAAGAACGTACACTCTAAGTTGTAGCTTTCCTTTAAGAGTCTAGAACGTTTTGGCATAAGACCTTGTTACGTACCTCTACAAGAAGAAGAAACACTACAACCGGAAAACCAGGTCAACTGATTCGGGTTTTTCTCTGGATGATGCTGATATTTCGAAATCGGTGCAGCCGATCATCTTATTAAACTTAACTGTTTGATAATAAAACCGTATACAAATTAGCTTAAACATTTATTGACACACACAAGCCTCTCTAGTTAGTGCACTTGTTACCAGGGTTTAGTACCTGTGCCTTCCTGTAGCCTAAACTAAAGCTGGATGAGGGCTCGCTAATAATACAATTCCAAAAAGTTCCTCGCGTTCTCTCTCCAAAAGATAGCATTATTTTGTACATTTTTTAAATGTAAAGCCTGGGACACATCAAGCCGACAGGTTGCTTGTTAATTATCGCGTTTAGAATGCACAATTCGATCCAACGATTATATACCGAGTTGGAAAGCTTGCTCTTCAAAATGTTCCTGTCAGAAACCCAATAGGATTAAAGATTTGCAATGAAAACCAAGCTATTCAAAATACCCGATAGTACACGGAGTGCCTGAGATTTAGGATCATTTACAGCCATTGTGGAGACAATTTAATGCTGCTTTTTACAGAAAAGCACTCGATTCAAACTGGGTAAATAAAACACTGATGTATAGGTGAACAGAGTCAGATGAGGCTCTACATCAACTCCTCCCTTTTGATCATATGCACTCCTAAATACTATGTTCATGTTAAGAGGAAATCAGAGCCTGCCACTAAACCACCTTTTTTCTGATCTCCACTCCAGGGCTCTTTGCAGTTTCAAGGCTCCTCACATATCTTATCCAACCCACGACGTGCTCCGTAATAAGCTGATGAACTAGATCAGATGTGTTGGGAGTTAGGAGACCTTGAAGCTATGCAAAGGAGTGAATCTCTGCGACTAGAGCTAGAGAAGGCCCACACTTTCAGCTTCAAGTGGCCTGAAGGCCCAAGCATGCTTTATAGATACTCTGAAGAAGACTTTAAAGGATGTCATATTTGGAACTGAGAATGATATGTTTTTAGTCAGGAGCAGGATCTTGGGGTTACCTCGGGAAAAAATACTCAACTCACCAGTTCTGATGTGTGTCCATGATTGGGTTTGGTGCTCTGACTGGACAGTTTGCATGGTTTACATTCAGCTTTGGAAGTCAAAAACACCAACATGTATCTAATGATGCATCACACGTGGGTCTACGAAGTGGGCTGCAAAAATATCATCACGAATGAAGATCAGTCCTCAATCCTGCTTTACGCTAAAAAGTTTGGGCTAGAAGGAAATCAGCCCTTTATACTGTAATGGAAGATTTTAGACAACACCCACAGGACCCACAGTGTTGAAACCGTCAGGGACGAATAAACAGAACAGAATGTAGAGTAAAAGGAACAAACAAGGACACGATTTATCATCTCAACCATTATCATTAAGAATGTTGATCAAAAAGGGCACATCTGCGAGATTAAAACCTGCTTGTGTCGTAAGTCTCTTTGTAACTTTTTTTGTAATTTCTTTCCTCGTTGTTAGAAGATTCCCCCCACAAGCCCATGCTGTTTTTTTTTTGTTTTTTTTCTTATGGACACTGACAGTGCAGGAACTGACCATACCATTGGAAGTGTAATTGCAAAATAAAAAAGAGAAAAGCTCAA
Organism: Silurus asotus; assembly: GCA_024362625.1. Taxonomy (NCBI): domain Eukaryota; kingdom Metazoa; phylum Chordata; class Actinopteri; order Siluriformes; family Siluridae; genus Silurus; species Silurus asotus. The sequence goes on from MU562415.1 coordinate 4,346,626, forward strand.
AAATGGCACATGGAATCAAAATCCAGGAATTAAGCATTATACATCAATCATCCGAGAGTTTAGATAGGAATGGACGAATACCATCTCAGGGTCAAAGTATTCCCTCTGAAAAGTCTTTCGGTACTAAAATATACAGATTTTGATCGACAAATGAAGTCAAATAATAACCAAATTTAAGCAAATCCTCCAAATTCGTATCCCACCTTCTACCATTCAATTTCCTGTTAACACTTATGCTACGGCAGCTGTTTCCACCAACCTCACGTCTGTATGTTCCCCATCTTCAAGGGTAAAGTTCTCACCAGTACTGTGTAAGAAGTATCTCTGTTCTCTCTTGGCATAAAGCAACTACAGTATTTTGGACACGTTTCCTCTGACAGCTTGTCCACCGAGAATCATCTGGACCATCTGCATGCTGAAAGTGCTGGTGAACCTCAACCTCAGGTTTCCATTTGTACGATCGTAACAAAGTAGCTGATGTTCATGTGACATGGTCACGTGTCTGTCATCACGTGTGCCCTCGCGATCGAGTTAAGGGTGCACAATTGTAGTTAAATGCATGCACGTGCTTGCGTGTAGGTGTAGGCACGGTCACACTAACTAGATATACCAGTGTGCATGGGGTGTGTGTGTGCGCGCGCGCGCGCTCTCTCGTGCTCGCGATTGGAGTGTGTAAGGAGATGATACATACCCATCGCCCGGTTTGGGGGGTCTCCAGAGATTGAGTGAAAGCTTTAAAAAAAAAAAAAAAAAAAGCGAAGAAAGATCCGGCCCTTTGTTTAGGCTCGAGCGCGGTGAAAGTCAAACCGACTTTGGGGGGTCCAGATGCGGTCGCGTGCTTTTTGCGTTAAAAAAAATCCAAATAGAAATATATATATAGATATGTTTATATGCAAATGTTGAAAAAAAGAAAGCGAGATCTGGGCGGTCTGACGGCGGCCTGAAAGATGCCCGGTCCTCTGCAGGAGAGAACCTGCAGCACGGGGAGGCGCTTCTTGTTCACTGACAGCCGCGCGTGAACACGACGCCCGCGTGCGACCGCGCGCCGACGCCGCAGCCCTGGCGATGCCGCGCGCGGCCGATCGCCGTTGATGAGGAAGAGGGGGATGCGGCCATGCCCGGTTGCTTTAGCCGCTGATGATGATTAGGATGGTGATGAGGCTGAGGAGGAGGAGGAGGAGGAGGAGTGACGATGATGCGGACGGAGTGGAACACGAAATCGACGCTCGTGCACTTCAATGCACACTGAGTCTCCTCTTTTCTCAGGGTTTTTTTTTTGACGTCTTCACGGCGCCTTCCCTTTCCTTCCTTTGCCTTTTTTGCTCCGCGTGTGTTCGCTGCTGCTTCTCGCGTGACTCGAATCGCGACGAAAACGACGCCTTTCCGCTCAGCGCAGCAGCACCACCAACAACAGCTCCCCCCTCTCGCGCGCTGTTATTTTCATTCTCGCTTGAAAAGAATACGAGAGGGAGGGAGGAAAAGGGAAGGGAAGGGGCAACGCACGAGCCCCCGGCTCCTCCTCCTCTTCCCAGTTTGGTCCCTTAGCGTGCACTCACACACACACACACACACACGAGGTGGGGTATGTAGTGGAAGCAGAGGGGCGCGTGCCAAAAGCAAGCACTTGAAGCTAGAGGAATATACAGGAAGTCCATGACCGTGTCATTTCATATGATCAAGAAAAACAACATTTGCACTAATGATATCAACCCATTTCTTTATTAGTGTCTGTAGAAATCTTTACTGAATTGCAGTTAAATAATAATAGTAAAATATTAAACATCTCTTATTTATTTGTCCAACAGCTTCCTCTTTTTTTCTTCTTCCTTCAGCTTTTTGTGATTATAGTGGGTGGATCCATTCATTTAAGTTTCAAGCTTTGGAAATATTCGGGCTGTGAGGATCCGGAGGTGTGGAGGAGTTTCCTGGTCTGAAATTTCCCAACTTGATTGGTAGCAAAAGCTTCACACAGTTAGCATTTTACTAGCTGTTATTATTTATATCCACTGGTGGTGGTTTCCGTATTCTCTTTTTCAAAAAGTGGTTTGATGTATATGGGTCTACACAGTGCACATTGTGACGTACTTAGTGGACATTGTGTAGGTGTTGACTGACGTACTTAGTGGACATTGCGTAGGTGTTAACTGATGTACAGAGTGGACATTGCGTAGGTGTTTACTGACGTACTTAGTGGACATTGCGTAGGTGTTTACTGATGTACAGAGTGGACATTGTGTAGGTGTTTACTGATGTACGGAGGTGGACATTGTGTCGGTGTTTATTGACGTACAGAGTGGACATTGTGTAGGTGTTTACTGATGTACATAGTGGACATTGTGTAGGTGTTTACTGACGTACAGGGTGGACATTGCGTCGGTGTTTACTGACGTACAAAGTGGACATTGCGTCGGTGTTCACTGACGTACAAAGTGGACATTGCGTCGGTGTTTACTGACGTACAAAGTGGACATTGCGTCGGTGTTTACTGACGTACAAAGTGGACATTGTGTTGGTGTTTACTGACGTACAGAGTGGACATTGTGTAGGTGTTTACTGGCGTACAGAGTGGACATTGTGTTGGTGGTTACTGACGTACAAAGTGGACATTGCGTCGGTGTTTACTGACGTACAAAGTGGACATTGCGTCGGTGTTTACTGACGTACAGAGTTGACATTGTGTTGGTGTTTACTGACGTACAGAGTGGACATTGTGTAGGTGGTTACTGACGTACAGAGTGGACATTGTGTCGGTGGTTACTGACGTACAGAGTGGACATTGTGTTGGTGTTTACTGACGTACAGAGTGGACATTGTGTTGGTGGGTACTGACGTATTTAGTGGACATTGTGTAGGTGTTTACTGATGTAAAGACTGACACTGTGTATCACTGTCCCGTGTGTATTGGTCCATCCTTCAACCTCTACGCCCAGACACGGAGTTAAAAAAGAGTTTGGAAACAGGGCATTTCTGTGCTCCATCAGCCGAAGTGTCTAACACGTCAGTGTGCTGCTGATGAATGACTTTTGCACGAAACGTCCTGTTTCTAATCAAGCGTTGTGTACACCAGACGTTCTCCAGCTTCTAAGATTATTAGTGTGGTAGCCTGCAGGTTCGCCTGTCAGTTCGCAAAATTCCCATATGGCTGGCCACTATTAGAGTTCCTGTAAGGCCATTAGAGTGCACTTTATCTGCTGTTTCTCTTTAACGTGCAGGAGAGGTGCCGAGAGCGAGCGGGTCTGCTCAAACAAAACTGTAATTAGAGGCGCTTGTGTCTGGCATGTTCGCGTAGTGGAATGTGTGAGTGAGGTACAATCTAATATTGTGAGTCATGAGATACCTCAAAATCACGAGTACAGTGTTCTGCCTTAGTAGCATTTTAACATGATTAACCTGGATGCTTCTTTCCATGTGTCCTGTCTGATGCCTAGACAGAACTGAAGGTCTTATTTACTTTGAAAAATACAACATAGATAAAAGTACAGACACCACACACACACACACGTCTACAGTCTCTTCTCATCCAATTGTACTTTTTTTTTAGTTCACATCCATTTTTATTCCCCCTTAAAGCTTTTTTAAGTCCCTAAATATGACATTTCTTATAAATTATAATAATTAGGATAAAATCGGATTTTTCCAAAAACTAGGACTTTCAACTTCATGTTACCCGTCAATTTTACTGATTGAAAATGTTGGGTTTCTGTTCGGGTTGGATTTTCTTTCCCCCGTTGCTATATTAAGTATTATTGTGTAGTATAAAGTGTAAAGTAAAACGACTCGAAAGCAACCTGGTTCTTTTGTGTATCGTGCCAAAGCCTTAATTTAGCCTGCACTTTGTTTTGGAAGACTCTTGTGGTACACTGAAAAACAAATTTAAAAAAATCAAGCAATCCACTTCCTCAAATCAAGATTGCTTGGTTTAAAACTAATTATAGGCAAATTGATGTGTCCGGTGAAGTGAGAGAAATCTTTTGGCAAATAAATATATATAATTGTGAGAAATGCTCAGTCTGGAAATCACCTAAAAAAAAAAAAAATACCACAAACAAACAAAAAAAAAAAAAAAACTGTCTCGGGTTTCTTTCCCAAGTACACTTGTGAAAGATCCTCAATCTATACAGAAGCGAAACCTTTTACCAGTAAAAATGTACCAATGAGCTACAGCTCAATAAAACCTGTGCTTTACATTGGCAAAAATACCGTTTCAGTGAAAGAAAAACTGCATCTAGACTTTTATATTTTATTTCAGCAAGGCACTAGAAACATACAGACAGAACCCCATTACTCTATTCGACAATATGCTCCTGTATTTAATAGGTGAGTAGAATATTAAATTACTGGTATATATGTATATATACATACATACACACACACACACACTGCTTAATAAAAGCAAAGTGGACCCAGTTTGTACAGCAGTATTTACACCACAATTTTAAAAAAAAATTATCGTAAATGTATGGATTTTGTATTTGCTTTTAAATTGCCTAAAGGTTCAGAACACTACCATCATAAGCTGCTTATAGAACTGAAGAACAAATCCTGTGAGCATGAACGCCTTTGTAGCTGAAAGAGATCTGATAAAATTGAGCTGGAAGACTAACTCAAATAACTAGTAAGTAGAAATGTGTGGAGAACTTGGGTAACTTCAGGTTTCAGAGGAAGAAGGTTCCACAGAGCCAGCTAATCCAGGAGCACCAGATTTTCCTAATGCAAGAAGCCATGGATCCCCTTCTTCCTGAGGCAATCCTTCACCAAAGGTCTACCCTGAGGAACTTCCAGTATCTTTGGCGGTTTTTGGGCCTTCAGAATTGAGCGATGAACAATGCTAATCTGACCAGTCATTTAGCAGAGCAATTGTATACACACCACAGGGCTCCAAAGGGTCATGGATTTCATTAATAACTCTTTACATCCGTGATGTGCAGAAAAGTATCTCGGGGGGACAACCGAGAAACAGCAGAAGACCATAACCTTCTATTTGTCGGTCAGAATCTGAGGCTACATTTTGGGAACTGAAACCTGACAATTTGATTTTTTTCCCCACTCTAAAAAAACGACTCTTCCTGTAGTGTTCCATAGTGTTAAGTATTTTTTCACAGTGGTTGCAATGTAGTCGAATGTCATTTCGAAGAACGTATCAGACCAGAGTACTGCTGAACAAACCAAGGATTCTTTTCAAGGATTTGCGGCACGCGATCTTGAAAATGACCTACTACCTATTAAATACAGAGTATTGGCAACACTGTGCCAAAACATGATACAAGCCGAAACAATCGTATCCTCCAGTCATAACAAGTGTACAGTATATTTCTCTCCAACGTCCACTGATTAATGCCGCCCAGCATACCCGACGTTGAAGAAAAAAAAATAGAGGGCAAAGCAGGGATTAACATGGCATAACAAACAGAAAAAGAAAAGCATTGTAATAAGCGTATTAGGTAAAAGACACAGCTGGAAATACTTCCGAGTACCTCGTGACATTCGGACAGCCGCAAAACGAGATTTTCATCGTTGCTCGATGACGTATCGATTTTGCTTAATGTCAGTCTCTAGAGTCTGGTAATAGAACATCAGCTCGGCCAAAGGATGGAAAATGGGTCCCTTGATATGTGCTGTGGAGTGTTGAGGCCTGATCCCATCTTTCTAACAACAACAACAAAAAAATTAAATAAGATAAAATATAGGAAATTCCCTTTTGGATCTTTAGCTGGTGAAAGTCTTTAAAGGACGCAGCTCTGTGCGCCACGTTAGCGTGCACGTTTTCAGCAACCGGACTGCGGTTTGAACCGATACAGCGTAAAAAAAAAAAAAAAGAAGGAGCAGTTGAAATAGCAGTGTGTTTGTGTCCCGATTTTGAGCTGGGCGATGGAACGATATATCGTTATCGTGATCGGACGGGTTGCGATACGCTTTCGTATTGTATATGGCGGGTATGCTTATAAAGTTATTTCGCTGTTCCCTCCAGTACCGAAGTGATATGATCCATCTGGATGCTGTAGTTTACTAAGCAAAACTTGAGAATTGTGGGATGACCAATGCCATAATACTCCACTTTATGGAGTTTATACGGTTTGTGACTCACCCTAATGGTAGATTTTGTTTTCTTTTTCCTGGAAGTCACATTAGGCTTAATATCCTTAATAACTTACACCAGTATGATGATATTCTATGGAAATTGATCCGATTGGCTCTGTTCAGCAGGGTTAAGCTAGAATATTAAAAGTCCTAGCAGACCAATAATAATAATAATAATAATATATTTTGCATTTACTTGCCCAATGAAATCTGAGCTGTAATTGAACAATGCACTGGGCAGACACTGCGAATCCCGGCGTCTTTCCTGTAGAATGCGGCTATCAAACCCTCTGGCCTTGATAAAGTCCTTGCAGAAGGCAGCAAATTGGAATTCAGTGTAACTGCATGCTGATATAATCTATTCTACATGTCAGTACTGCTGGACGCGGCCTTGTTCTCCAATTGTCCCTCCTCGATCTCTCACTGAGGTCCCGGACCTCTGGTTCCTTCGCTGTGCTCCGTGCCCCACATCTGATAGAACTGGGTGAAGTCGACGTAAGGAGGCACGCGACCCGTCTCGTCTGGCTGTGCCGCCTGACTCGCGCGCTGTCTGAACAGGCTGCCGTCGCCCGAGCTGGAGCTGGAGCTCTGAGTGCGCGTGTTGGTGGACTGCAGCGTCGCAGTGGGACTTTGCCTGGACACAGGAGACACGTAAAAGCCTTATGATGGGCTATAAAATGTGCATGTCTACTACAGGAGACCTATTAAAATGACCTATTAGGTTACCGGCTGTGTGTGTGTAAATGTTTAACAATTATTGAACTGCACTAATTAACGTGCAGAGAAAGATTTATGATTTGTATTAGAGTATACCTCAGTGCTGCTGAATTCTCATTAATAAATGATTTAATAAACCAGTAATTGTTGTTAAGCAGAGCAATAAAGGAGGTGGTGTGGTCTTTTATCCCAGAGGTTCCTCATGTCTGTGTTGCCATTTTGGTTCGCTCTTTTATATCTGCTGTTATAGCATGTAGTCTTGCTGGAGTCCCCACTTACACCGTATAGTGTCTCGAACAATGAGAATGCTTAGTCTTTATTTACTCTCTGCTTGTAGAGCAAACATGCCCCTGAGGTTCCAGTGACCACTGTTCCTGTCCTTTCTTCTCATCAGATCTGCCTGGTTCTACCTGACGCCCTACCTCTGAATGCTCTGTGCAGCTGGAGATGGTTCCAAATCCACAGTCTAAAGATCCATAAAGCTGCTGAGCAACATTCTTTTGTACAAACTTATATGTGCTTTATCTGTGTAAAGCTGCTTTGAGACAATATCCATAGAAAAAAGCTTGACACAAAAAAAAATAAGAAATAAATATTTTGTTTGAGTTGAATTAAATAAATAAGGGGGGAAAAATAAAAGCACTGTGACATCAAACGCCCAATTTTGCACTTGGTTGATTAAACACAACGCATACAGCAATGAGAGATGAACAGGCTTGATTCAATCCATTTACATTTAAATAGTAGACGTCTGAAGAACAGCTTGTAGAACGTGCGGCGTGTGCTTCTACCACGGTTGTAACGTGTCAATGAGCAATGCGGCGACGAACTTCCTCAAAGGAGAACAGCGCGCTTAATTGCAACAATAAAATAAAGACAGGAAATGAATGGAAGTAGATTTCTAATTAATACTCGTGTGCCTCTGGAGAAAGGCACAGGTGCGCCTTGACACGGATACGAGCACACGGAAAAACATCCAGCAAACGCCGCTACGAGGACCTTTTAAAATATTCATAGAAACTTTAATGGAAAACTGGACTAAATGGATGAAAAAAGGGTGGGGCTTAAATACATACCCAGGAGTGGGGGTGCCTCCTTCCAGCGTGGAAGCCGTGTTGGTCCCGTTGGTAAGCGTGCCCTGTGTTGGCATGACCAAAGAGAGGGTCACACTCGTCTTACTGGTGCTCTGGTTGTTTGAATAGGGCACAGACACCGGGTAGATACGGCCACCTGAGGGGGGGGAGCATTGGAATGAGAGAAAGAAAGAGAAGTGCAGGAGAATGGGGTGTTGATACAAAAACATTGTAGATATCATTGGGAAAAAAAGGATGGAATAAAGAATAATAATAAAAAAAGAAAAGCCAGAGAGGAAATAGGGGAGGGGGATGTGGGGGGGGAAGCGAGGTTGAGAGAGAAGAGAAAAGCCATTAAAGAAGACAGACAGAACAAGGGCAAGGAGAAAGAGGTTGGGGTAATAACAGAGAAATGAAATAGATGGCAGATAAGTGAGGCAGAGAGATAGAGATAGAAAGAGAGAGAGAGACCGAGTGTGTGAAAGTAGGCAGAGGGTCTTAAATACAGACGGGTATGATATATGAGGGTGCCGCAACTATTCACTCTCAGCGATCGCTCGTTCTCTCGGTATTGACTTTTACACACTATACAATCTGCACACTGTCGTTTCCTATCGCTATATTTAGTAACCGAACAAAATCATTCTGCATTAATGTGGGGGAGGGGGAGGGATTCATCTGCCAGTTTATTAGGAACACTCTTGCAAAAAAAAATAAAGTCATGTCCAAAGACTTTGAACAAGGAAATCTGGTGCACACACTAATGCAGAAACTCGAATACAAAAACAAATGCGGTGTAAAAAAATAAAAAAGCCCCTCAGAGTTAGAGCCGTTATACACACTGACATAATCGTCTTTTTCTTTATTAATCCGAGTCCTTCTGCCATCAATAAGATTCAACGACTTCATCCTGTTGCATCTGAGAAGCAAATCATTTCAGACTGAACACAAAAAATTCTAGTGGTTAAACCCTTGTAAGGTTTCTACCTCGAAACCCATCAGTCAATCCGGATTCATTAGCCGATTGGCTTCTCATTGTGGGCGCATAACGCATTTTCTGTAATGTTAGATCATAATCATATAAAAATAATGATTTAAAGAGGAAGAGGTGCTGCAATACATTTGCACAATTTAAAGTTCAATAAAAAAAAAAAAGTCCTAAAATTAAAAAAATCATCTAACGTTTATGTTTAATATCATGAGGGTGAAATGTTCTTGAGCCGTACAAACTAATTTTCCTACATACATTTATATATATATATATATATAAAATGCAATGCGGAAACACTTCTGGGATTTGACCTCAACCTTGCAGTCACTGGTGCGGAACTTTAATTGCTGAGCTAATGCTGCCCTTATTAATCCACTGCTCACAATTATGTTACTGCTCTTTGATTATAAAAAAACTTTGAGGGTGAAGGGTGCTGAAGCGATGCTACAGGAAGCGGTGCAGGTTCTGAAACAGGAAACCGTACAAACCAGCAAATGCATGTAACAGATGAAACACGGAGCGAGACAGATCAGCTGTCTGTATGCACATTTTTCTGCAAAGTGAATTTTTGCATGCAGATGCATTCAGTACCTTCAACCAGACCTGACAATACGACAAAGCCGGCTCCATGAAAAGAAGCTTTGCATAGGATGGAGTGATCTTAAATGGCCTTCTAAAGAGCTCTGTCCTCAAACCTACTGAAAACCTTTGGGCTGAATTGAAATGCTGACTGCATCAATCCTAACGCCCCTTGATCCTGAATGAGAAAAACGCTCCAAACCTGAAAAGCCTCCAATGTGGCTGAATTACAACAAATCAGCAAAGATTTATATTATATTTTATATATATAATCCTGCCAGGTTTATAGGTCTTTAAACCTGATGATCATGTGAGCCAATCAATCTGCCGTTCTAACAACTAAAATTTGATATATGTTTAGATATATCTCAGCTGGAGCTGAAAAACTGAGCTACTTCATGCTTGCTTTGTTTTCATCCAACCACAGGAATTTATCTCCCACTGGCCCGTGCTGATTGAATGTGTTCTCGGGCCGGCGCCAATGACACACGGCACGAAACGTGGAACGCGACAGCTGGCTCGTTGTGTCAGGGTCCTTTGGCTAGCCGTGTTGTCAACCAGAACATAACAAAATATTGCGTATAGAGCTAACTTTTAAATACCGCAAACATTTGGAAAGAAACTTGCGCCGGAATACACGGGTAAATATGACACCGAGAGACCCGACACGCACACTCGGAGACACACACACACACGTAGGGAGAAAGGGGCAAAGAGCAGGGTATGTTTACCTTGTGTTGGAGTAAGTGAGCCGTCTGATAGAGGGTAATTAATGGTGCGAATGAGCAGGGTCATGTCCTCGTGCCGTGAACACTGCACCGCTCTCTGTTTGTCGTAGGCGTCATAATGAAGCCGCTTGACGCGCTCCACCACCGACTGGGCCACCGCCTCCACGTTGCCCTGTTGGGCCAACTCTGCCGACACCATAGCAACCATCTCCTGAAGAAAGGAATTATGGGACATGGAGTCCATCAGCGGCATCGGGGTCAAGTTATAGTAAACCAGTGACCCTACAGCATCCCTGCACCTTTTCCTAATTCATTTTATCCATTTTTTTAAAACATATTTACTAAAGCAGGTCACCGGTTTCTTCACCTTTCACAGCTACTCGATGCAACACTTCATGTTGTCTGTGTGCTTTGCACATTGCGCCATTAACAATGATGACGAACAATAAAGAAAAATGCTTTTGAAGTCTTTTCTATTTCTGGAAAAAAATCCACTCTAATCAAAGCTAAGAATCTTGCGTCGTTTCATCCACAGGGTTGTGAAACACCGATTTTTTTTCAGACTTCTTTATTTTACTGCAAAACCGAAATGGGAAAGTTTGCGATTGTAATCGCTCTATTTAGGCACGTTGTAGCACATACATCAGTCTCACTCTATAAACTGCTTTCAATCAAGTGCACTTGCATTGAATGAAAGCACATATTCAGGAAAATACCAGCTATTTGTCTGTTTGTCGAGTTGCATACTAATGTAGTGTTAGCCAGGCTCCCACTGTAGGATTTTTTAAATAGTCCTTTGCGATTGGTGCTTGTGAAGACTGTGGTGTTCACCATGTCACACTGTAGGATCTCGGCTGTCATAATGTCAGACTGTACCGCAGTCAAAAATCGGCACGCACGAGAAAAAAATAAGTGTTGCGAAGCGCTAATTTCGAAGCGTGATCAAAAACTGTGGACACATGGACGGGTACATCGATCGAAATGAAATCAGTTTGTAGGAATTACTAATAAAACACACCTGATTGGCTTGCTCGGGTCCGTGGGCGGTCTCAAGGGCCTTAATGAGCCCCTCCGACATTAGCAACAGGAAGCCGGTGACTCCATCCAGCGTCTGACCGCCGTGAATCTCGGGCTCGGCGATGATCGGCTTGCTCTTGGCAGCACTAATAATGGACGTGTGGAATAAGCAAACCGTCAGGTTTAACCACCGGATGCAGCTATTCAATGCTGCTCAATTGTGCGCTTTGTACAAGTGTGTGTGTGTGTGTGTGTGTGTGTGTGTGTGTGTGTGCGCGCGTGTGTGCAAGAGAGGTCTTGAATTAAAAACAGCAACATCCTTTGCATGCCTGTGGCATCCGGAAGGCAGGAAACGGAGGTTTGGCTGAGCAGGTTAATGTCATGGACGAAAGGGAGTAATGCTGTAATTGTCCAACTGGACAGCAGTCAAACAGACAAGGTGGAAAACAGACCATGAGGAGAGAAAGAGAGAGAGAGACAGGAAGGCCCCTTAGATGGAGACGCAGGCAGAATCCGAGAGACGGGAAAGCGAGAAGAAACGGAGACAGTCTGGTGTATACAGAGACAGAAATATGGCAAGACAATGAACAGGTACATGCTGAATCAAACACTGGGCCTCGTTTTTCATGCTGGATATGAACAAATACACTCATAAATCATTTACAAGGTTGCTGCGATTTTTAAATATGGATTGCCTGTCAAGACTAAACGCTAAAGTCTTATTTATCCCAAATGCACATGTGAATTTAATGAGACCTTAAATAATTAGTGATTCAAAAGTAGTCCCATCATGACAAATGATGGAAAATGGAGAGTAGCTCTTAATTTATACAACAAATAATATAATAGAACGACTTAGTTAGATGTCTATGGCTGCGGGTGCTCTGCTTTGGGTGAGCTGCATTGTTGGAAGGATTTAGTTCTGTGTGGTTTTTGGGGGGTTTTGAGGAAATATAAATCTGCTGTAAATGAGCTGATTGGCATTTACAGACATATGCATGAGAAAAATCAGTGGGTGGGAAAAGATTTTGTGTGAAAAGATCTCACATTCGCATACCATGACGGATAAATAAAGCTCAATTTTTTTTGGTTGGTGTTTAATCACATTTTTAATTTGTATTTTTTAAAGCTGAGATTTTGAGGCCCAATTAATACGAGGTGGTATCAAAAAGTTTTAAAACTAGCCTTGTTTACAAGAAAGTACATTATGTTTACACAAGATCCCCTTCAAAATAGTCCCCTTGCATGACGATACAGCGCTCCCGGCGTTCCTGACACTTCTAGGATGTGTCCTGGAAGTATTCTGTGTGTCCACAAAAAAAAAAAAAAAAAAAAGCGCCGACCACTAAACTGGATCTCCATCTTCAGGAAGAGGGTGAAGTCCACAAGAGCCGAATCTGGCGAGTAGGGTGTGTGCGGAAGTGAGGTGAGGAATGTTTCGGTGATCCGACAATCATCATGCACAGGTTGCTGAATGATTTTGCCATTCTCGGCGGTTAAACTCGTTAAAGATCCTCCTGATCTCTTCCAGTGATGTTCTCACTTGAAGCGCGTGTGCCACTTAAAACACCTCGGACGACGTTTGCTCGTTCTTCTAACTCGCCGTCCATCAAACCGCAGACGTCAAAATAGCACCAGTAGGAACCGTTAGTCTCGAAACTTTTTGATACCATCTCGGAGAACTAATAATAATGATAGAAGTTGTGAAACATGTAAATATCTTGCCAGGTGTCTCTCGCTGATGAGTTTCAATTGTTTCCAATTTATAAACAAAAATGATTGTCATGACCAACAGAACCCACCAGTTTGCTTTAGGCCGAATGTATTGGGAATGTTACCACTTCATCCAAAACCTGAAACTTAATTCAATTTCCACTTTAGTGTTTATGCAAAGCAAAATACAGAGCAAATGGAATTGCAGTTAGACGGGAATAAACGCTAAATAAAATGTCTCAGACATGAATGAAATGAAAACGAGGGCTGTTTTTAGCTCTGCGTGTCAAAATCTGAAAGATTATGGTGCATTTACTTCCTTTTGAACCCACCTCAGGACATCGATGTCTGTGTAGCTGAATTTCACCTTGTAGTCTCCAATCCGCCTCAGACTGCTCTGACCTGCGATTATCCCCACCTGTCTGAGCCGATTTGGGTCCAGGCCTGAGAAGAGAGGCAAAGGAAAGGGGGGGGATTTCTCTAAGAAAGAGTTTTATCTAACCATGACAGAGGAAAAGATGACAGCCCACACATCGGGGGGGGGGTTGGAGAGATATTTCTCTAAGAAAGAGTTTTATCTAACCATGACAGAGGAAAAGATGACAGCCCACACATCGTACTCACCTAGCTGAGCAAGTCTGGCCAGCTCATCTTCATTATCGATTGTGTGGGCTCGTCCGATCTGAATCACCTGATTCTGACGGTCACTGGTGTACTTGCACAGCAGAGCTCGATTCGTGCCTGAGCATTACCCCAAACACACACACACACACACACACACACACACACACACACACACACACACACCAGTATATTACTCAGTCTGATTTCTCTGCAGATGAGTTAATCAGTCAAAAGAATGTAAATGACTATGCAAATAATTCAGGTTTCTGCAGGTTTCACCAAGTCAAATTTAAGACTTTTTCAGACCACAAAAATGTAAATTAAGACTTATCTCACACCAACACACATACACACACACACACACTGCATCCGGACAATATTAACAGCGCTTCCACATTTTCTTGTTACTGCCTGAAAATCACTCAAATCAAATTCCATCATTTTTCATGATTTTCCAAAATGCGTGGGAACCCTGAATGTCTTCTCTTGATCTGCATGTAAAGACGGCAAAAAAAACAACAACATGAAGACCCAACAGCTGGATGGGAGAACAGAAAGCCGTTTTAGTGGAGATTTATAGCACGTGCGAAACCAATGCAACAATTCGGACTGTTCTGGAAAATAAAAGAAAGCACTCAGACATCGAAAAAGGTCAGCCAAAATGACAGCAGATGTTGAAATGAAACAATGAGAAAGCTGTAAAGTCAGTGACATCACCATTGTCCTCTACAGGTCAGGGCAGAGGTGAAGGCCATCACAATCCGCCATTCAAAGAAAACACAGAGGCGATACAATAAGCTGCAACGCACTAATCAGCAGAAAAATCAGAAGGGGGGACCGGAATTTGCAAAGAAATACAGAAATGATCCACAAACGTTTCGAAATCAAGCTTACGCGATGCAATCGAAAAGTTTCGAGACTAGCTTTCTCAACAAACGGCACAGTCACGGGGAGCACCGACCTTCATAAATCGGTGTGCCAAAAGACGTTGTCCTGTGTACAACGAAAGCTGTGCAACTGGTGCTATTCTATTACCACGTCGGATATTCTGACCACGTGTGCACTCTGACGTGATTTTGTCGCCGAAAACACGATCTCGCTTCCGTTCCTACTTGGAACCTAATTTTCCTTCAAAGGTAAGACTTTCAGGAGACATTTCAGAAGTGGCAGGAACGCTGGGAGTGCTGCATTGCTGTGCAAGGGGATTTTGATACCACCTCAAAGTGAGTGACGGTAACGCGGAAAAGTGGAGAAAGAAAGGATCTGCTCATGATCCAAATCATCCGAGGTCATCAGAACAAGCATGGTGGAGATAATGTTATGGATCGAACTTGCGTGGCCATTTATATTTACTGCTAATGTATATATTAATGATAGATTTAAACCAGCCAAATCATGCATTTCGCCTCCTGAAAACGAATCTGACCAAAAGGTCCAACAAGTAAAATACAAGTGCGGGCAGAAAAGTCATCACGAGCTTGATGTCGTCCACGGGTCGGCTTGAAGCAAACTAAACTCACGTACATACAAAATTAGCTAAAAAACGTTCTGCTCGCTCCACGACTGCACCGTGTCCGCTCATATTCTCCTCTACAATAATGGTATTCTTTCCCTTCAGATAGAAAAGACCCAAAAAAATGTTTTCTTTCATCGACTGCATTACCATATCTGTCTCGGCTTTTTCCGAGACAACCTAACCTAGGGCGATGTGCCGCTCCGACCACAGCTTGACCTTTTTAGAAAGTCAAACCCGCATGCAAAACAGAGAAATTAGACATTTTAATGTCAAACTCGCAAGAAAAAGGCAAAAGGTCTGTGTGCGCGCGCGTGTGTGTGTTGTGTTGTGTTTGTATCTTGAGGGAAAACAAAGTAATGTCTGAACAGACAGCAGCACTAACGGAAGGAGATCGGATCGAGAGCTGAATGGCATTTATGTACATTTCCCGCAGGAGAACATTACACATCAAGCCACCTGGAGGTGTGAGGGATATGACACACCGCTAGTTTAATACGTGACCAACGATCTGATAAAAATGCTAAATTTAGGAACTTATATCCATGGTGTACTTTGGTATTTATATCTATATTTAGTATTAACATGCTAGTATTAAAAGCAGCCTCTGTAAATGTCTAAATCTCCTGTCAATTTCTCAAAGACTGTTCGATTAGGAATATTTTTTATTCGCCCAAACACAAATGCATCCATAAAATCCACCCTATTTTAATGGATCATTGTTATTTAAACCTGATAAACGAGATCTTCATGAAAACGGGCATCGCCATGCTGGAACAGGTTCGGGTCTCCTAGTTGAAGCGTTTTAACCTCCGGGGGCATCCTATACGATTGTGTGACTACAGCACGATGGTAAGAATGTGGGCAAGAAGCACATAGGGCTAAAAAACCTCTGGTGTCCCTATAATTTTGTCCATATAGTGTATGTTTAACTTGTAAATAATAAAAATGTCTTGCAGCTTTATTCAGACGTGAAGAAAAAAATAAGGGGTGGACAAATGAAAAAAATAAAAATAAAACTGATGCATGCATGCGTGTGTGTGTGTGTGTGTGTGTGTGTGTGTGTGTGTGTGTACGTACCCACATTAGCGATGTACAGCTTGTTGTTTAGAATGAGAGCAACAACAGCCGTGGCTCCGCCAGACACATCCTGTTCCAGAGTCTTCAACCGCTCCGCAATCTTTTGACTCTGAGGAGAAAGCTGGTGAAACAACGCCCCCTGCAGAACAAAGAAAGGAACAGCATGACTTAAATGCTCTTTCAACACAGTACAGCCAAATGCTCAAATTCCTCAATTATCTACTGATAATAGAAAAAAAGAAAAAAAATCAAGAACCAACGCAATGATTTGTGTATCTCTACTAGTGGAATAAATCATTATGGATTACAAAATGTAAAGAATCAAATCTGTGTATTTAAATTCACCAGTGTGTAAAACTACACAAATATCAGAAAAAAAGATTTGTGCTTCTCCTTCATTTATTCGGTGTTGAATCATAAAGCATGGTGAATTTTTTTTTTTTTTTGTATTTCAGTACCTGGCTTTGCTGTGACCTCTGCTGTTCTAAAGTGTGTTGTGCTTTAATCATGATGTTCTCATGCTCGGGACCGACAAAAGGAATTTTCTATTCATGAATTCGTTTTGTTTGAGGACCTTGAAAGACGCTTCTGTAACCATTCTCTTTGCTGTCCGTGAGAGTGTGTTTGTGTGTGTGTGTGTGTGTGTGTGTGTGTGTGTTTTGTGAGTGTTCTCGCCTCTGGGAGTTGCGATTGAAGGTTGGCCTTTTCTGCAAGTGCGTCATCGATGGTCTCAAAGTAACTCTTCTCCACCACATCAAAAGCCTTGGAGACACCGATAGGAGCAAATGGAAGAAAACACAAAATTCATTTAAACCGAATAACCGTAAGTGACATCTATTACAACGTCATTTCATTTAAACTCTACATACACAAGTAGTCATTTTGAAAACATTCGAAGAGTCAATAGGACTGCACAGAAGTGTCCATTTTTTGTGTGAAGGCATGTCAGTATAAGAAAGTTCCCCATTAGGGCTCATTAAGTGCTGCCTCTGTGAAATAGTAACGCAAATCCGAAGATGGAAATGATTCATGTACATGTGCTTTCTTTTTCTAAATAAACACAATGTTTATTAAGTATAAATTGTAACAGCTCTGATTCACTTTATCTTCACCGAACAATACTAATTATTTTTATGTAACAAAGGCTGAAAAAAATAAACATTACGCTTTAATTAATTACACATACTGTTATCTATGTATATAAAAAAAAAAGATTTACAGAGTCACTGAAAAATTGACTGAATTAATGGTTGACTTATTGACTGACCTACTAAATCAAACTTACTGACAGACCGGCTGATGTACTGATTGACCGATAGAACATCAGATTTACTGACCCAAAATCTTTCCGGCATATGAAATGACTGACTACCGAACTGCGCCACAGTCGTACTGAGAGCTGATATACACATACTGATCAATTTAGTGCCGAACTCTATTGCTGTTTCCCACACCAATCAACTAACTGACCTAATATTCAACCGACTTACCTTTCCATCTACCTGACTTACTGTCCAGCAATCCAAACCACATCCAACTAACTGACTTACTATTCAAGTAACTGACTTACTGTTCAACTAACTGACCAACAGTCCAACTAACTGGCTTACTATTTTAGTAACTGACTTACTGTTCAACTAACTGACCAACAGTCCAACTAACTGGCTTACTATTTTAGTAACTGACCAACAGTCCAACTAACTGACCAACTAACTGACTTACTATTCAAGTAACTGACCAACAGTCCAGCTAACCAACCAACAGTCCAACAATCAAAACTACAGTCCAACTAACTGACTTAATGTCTAACAATCCAAACTGAAGCCCAACTAACTGACTTACTGCCCAACTAACTGACCAACAGTCCAACAATCCAAACTATAGTCCAACTGACTGACTTACTGCCCAACTAACTGACCAACAGTCCAACAATCCAAACTACATCCCAACTAACTTACTTACTATAAGTAACTGACTTACTGTTCAACTAACTGACCTAGCAACTTAAATGACCTACTAAATAAATGAGCAACTTAGCGATGAAACTGACTGCCTGACTATCTGACCTGACTATCACACCCGCAGACAAATCATTCAACTACTAAAAGTCTGACAAATCAACTAACTTTTGTCTAAAGGAACTACCTACTTAATATCTAACCTGCTGCATAACTTACAGACTAACTTCTTGTCCAACTGATTTACTCAACAAAAGAATGGCTTACTAACAGAGTGACCTGTTGTCCAACTAACACTGAGTGAGCGCCTAATACACTTTGTGCTGCTTCTAAAAATGTTTTTCTTATCCTGCACAATTTTTATAAAAAAAACACATTAAATCAACAAAAGAAACAGTTTAGTTAACCAGGGACATCACACTTTGCTTGTGATCATTGTGATAGTGAAGCTCCAATGATTAAAAAAAGCCAGGTACCTGTAAGAGGAGGCGCCGGACGTCTGAGTCAGAGTGATTGGAGTTGAGCTGGCCTAGAAGAAGCTCTGCAGTCAGACACTGGGACATGAAATTGGCCACTCGGCTGCCATCGTAACCATTAAACACCCCGTACAGGAAACAGAACTCGGTACTGTTGGAAAAATACGAAAGGGACTGACTTCATCTTTCACATGCATGGTATTAAGGAGACAAGAGAGACAAAGGCAACTGAGCCGAGTTGCCGAATCTGAAGCTGTTTGACCACTTGATCACAGGAGATGCAGTTTAATGTTTCAGAGCTCACCTGAAGTGGAAGTGGCAGTCCTCATTAGGGTGCATCTGGGTGCTTTTGCCATCTGGGCTGTAAACACAGTTTGGTGCTGTCCCCACACCACACAGCTGGCACATGGGCAGGTCATCTGTCCAGCTCTGGTGCTAAAACCCACAGCATGAAGACCAGAACATGGCGTTAATACATTTCAAAATGAGCAGCATTTATACCATCTGCAGCGGTTTGAGTTTAAAAAACCCACGCCAATGAAGTACATTCTAAGGCACAATGATGGTCTTTAAAATCTCAAATCGCTTCTGACTGTTGTTCTTCTGAAGTAATGGTTTCTGAAAACTGTCTATCGAAATATAAATTCGGAGAAGCATTTAGGTAAATCGCCAGTTTCCGAGACTGTACATTTAAATAAATGTATCCGCTGCAGCAGAGGTAGCTCTTGGTCTTTCATTCCTGGGACAGTCCTCGTAAGAGCCCGTGTCATCAGAGCATTTGATGGCTTTGGAGACTGCACTTGGGGATACATGTAAAGTTCTTGAGATCTTTCCGATTGCCTGACCTTTATTTTGTTTCTCTTTACTAAACTGATTGTTTATTGCCATATTTTGAACAGTAGTTGTAGTAGAAGTAATAGGGCCCTGACTCTGTACTCACCCTTTTCCCTGCACAAGACAACTGAAGGTCTAAATAACATTATGAATGCAAGAAATCTCACAAATGAACAACAATGAAAATAATACAAACCAAGAAAAACTACTGAAGAAGAAGGTCTCCAAACTTTTGACTAGTACAATGTATATGATTCAAACGTTGTAAAAACATCCAGAGCCTCCCCTAACACATCCATACTGTTCATGTTCACAGAATTATGGGTGTCTAGCCAAATTCTGGACCTTAAAATATAATTAATCGTATTTATAACACTAATTTGTCGGTTTATTTACTTTTCAAGAAGGTTTTAGGACTTCTTGGTGGATTAGAGGGGCTAAGAAATACAAGGATAATGCAATAAATCCCAAATCACAACATTGAGTACAGGTAGTGCACTTGAAAGGGCGCAGAAACTATTCGTTCATGCTCTTTGTAGTGCACTTTAATAGGGAGTTTTACAGCCATTTGGGCTCCAACCCACAAAAGTTAGCAACGCTAATTTGTTCCCAGGAACCACACGGTATGTTCAGAAACAAGGCAATATTCCGTATGTTTTAAAGTTATACACTCGAATCTATAGCATGACAATTATAAATATATTTGTAACAATTATAACAGCAATTAAATCCGTACACCAAATTAATCAGGGTATTATTTAGACATTTAAATGCTAGCAGGCTAACTATACAAGTATGACACTTCCGCTAGAGATAACATTTATATTCTGACAGCGTCAAAATCAGATTGAGAAGCTACAAATACAAATAAATGCACTGGTACAAAGAGAAGAAAATGAATAAAAGTGGCATAATTATTCTCTTACACTATGCATCAGAGGCTTACGCGACGCCGCCATCTTGAAGCGGAAACGGGACTTTTAGGATTTCGTAAAGACTCGGAAGCGTTCGGCAATCCTCGGGTCCTGTGCTCGTGCTCGTGAGAAACCAAAGCAACAGGAGGCCTTTCAGTGTCTTCTTCTTCTTCTTCTTTCGGCTGCTTCCATTAGGGGTCGCCACAGCGGATCATCCGTCTCCATACCACCCTGTCCTCTACATCTACCTCTTTCACACCAACCACCTGCATGTCTTCCCTCACCACATCCATTAACCTCCTCCTTGGACTTCCTCTTTTCCTCCTACCTGGTGCCTCCATCCTCAGCATTCTTCTACCAATATAACTCATGTACCTTCTCCGCACATGTCCAAACCATCTCAATCTCGCCTCCCTCACCTTGTCTCCAAAACATTCTACATGGGCTTTCCCTCTAATAAACTCCTTTCAAATCCTGTCCATCGTCGTCACTCCCAACAAAAACCTCAGCATCTTCAGCTCAGCTACCTCCAGCTCCACCTCCGGCCTTTTACTCGATGCCACTTTCTTCAATCCATACAACATCACAGGTGTCACCACAGTCCTATAAACTTTCCCTTTCACTCTTGCAGAGACCCTACTATTACAAATCATTCCTGTCACTCTTCTCCACCCACTCCACCCTGCCTGCACTCTTTTCTTCACTTTTCTAACACACTCTCCATTACTTTGCACTGTTGACCCCAGGTACCTGAACTCCTCCACCTGTAACCGCACCACTCCACTGCCCTCCCTCTCATTCACACACATGTACTCTGTCTTACTCCTACAGACTTTCATTCCCTTTCTCTCCAGCGCATATCTCCATCTCTCCAGGCTCTTCTTAACCTGCTCACTACTTTCATCACAAATCACAATATCATCTGCAAACATCATAGTCCAGGGAGACTCTTGTCTGACCTCGTCCGTCAACCTGTCCATCACCACTGCAAACAGGAAAGGGCTCAGGGCCAATCCTTGGTGCAGTCCTAAACCAGCCTGTCTTTCCTACTGCACACTTCACTGCCGTCACACTGTCCTCATATATGTCCTGCACCACCCTCATATACTTCTCTGACACACCTGACTTCCTCATACAATACCACAACGCCTCTCTCGGCACCCTGTCGTACGCCTTCTCTAAATCCACAAACACACAATGCAATTCCTTCTGTCCTTCTTTATACTTCTCTATCAACAATCTTAAAGCAAATAATGCGTCTGTGGTGCTCTTCCTCGGCATGAAACCATACTGTTGCTCACAGATGGCCACTTCTTCTCTCAGCTTGGCTTCCACTACTCTTTCCCATAACTTCATGGTGTGACTGATCAACTTTATTCCCCTGTAGTTACTGCAGGTCTGTACATCTTCCTTATTCTTAAAGATCAGTACCAGCACACTCCTCCATTCCTCAGGCATCTTCTTACCTTCCAGAATTTAAATATGACATTAAAATATGATATGCATGGAAAAAAATTAAGCATGAATGTCAAAAATAGTGTGAAAGTAGACAGACAGACAGACAGACAGACAGACAGACAGACAGACAGACAGACAGACAGATAGATAGATAGATAGATAGATAGATAGATAGATAGATTGTTAATATGTACCGAACCAAAAGCCCTGTAACAAAATATTTCGTTATGAATACATGTACCATTAAATCCCTAATGGATGGATGGATGGATGGATGGATGGATGGAGAGATTACTTTATACTTTACAGGGGGAAATTCACAAATGCTGGAAATACTCATAAGAATTCATATCTTGCAACTTGTCTGCTTTTTTTCTTCCGAATAATTCAACAACTGTAAATGTCTCCTTATAAACACAAGTCAAACACAAGTTCTTTGGATTAACATACTTCTTTATTTTCTTCATATATACATCAAATCCATTACATCAAAAACGGTAGCACTCAACAGACTCGTTTGCCTTTTATTTTTCTGTAGCTATCTAGAATAACACAGAGAGAATCACACACTCCTACATAGCTATATAGTTTCATCTGCCAACTGTTTGAAATAGATTCAGATAATAGGCAATATTCCAAAATAAAAATTGTATTTTCTGAATGTGAATTCAGGAAGAAAATCAGAGGCAGAGAGAGAGACGTTCACGTAAATGGAAGGACATCAGAGGACATCATAGTTTCGTTTACTTTTCACAATGTAATATTTTTTAAAATAAAGTTTTATATTCAATTACAGATTTACATATATACTGTTGTATGAAATGACATCGGAGCAAAGCATCAATTCCTTCAGACACATCAAGCAAAAAAATATTGTCTGTCGGGAAAAAAAAACATTTTTTATTCTCAGTCATATATATATATGAGCTCCACTAGCACAGAAAAATGAATGCTTTCTATGCAGAACTTTTATAGACTATTTGCATTTGCTTATGAGTTTATATAAAAAAATAATGGCTACATGTGGATCCTATTTAACTAATGGCTGTTTTTAAAACATGATTACAGCCTTAAAATGTTTTCCAGTAAATGTCTTCAAAATAAACAAATCAGTTGCAATCTATGAAGATAAATAGGTACAAAAGATCCCCATACTGCACATATTACCATCCGCTAGACAATCCCCATCCCCCCTATCCCCATCCAACCCCTTTTAAAACAGAAACAAGCCAAATCTATTAATACCTTTAGATTCTCAATTCTGATTGGTCAGAAATGGCAGTTAGTATTAATCCATTTACTAGAGCAACGGCTGACAGAGTAACTCCAGATTTATATAAATGTTCTAATATGGTGTTGTTTTTTATAGATACACTATATTTCCAAAAGTATTGGGTCACCTGGTAATAAGTATTGTATGTTATTTATAAGCATTGCATTCCACAGTTAGTCCTAATTTGCTCTTATAATTCCCTCCACTCTTCTGGGGAGATGTTCTGCTAGATTTTAGAGTGTGCTTATGGATATTTGTGTTTATCAGCCATAAGGGTATTTACGAAAGGCAGGTACTGATGTAGGTGAGGAGACCAGGGGTGCAGTCAGCATTCCAATTCATCCCAAAGGTGTTTAGTAGGGATGAGATCACAGCTCTATAGCAGGCCACTCAAGATCTTCCTCTCTAAAGCATGTAAACCAGATCTTCTAGGAGCTCAATGTGTGCACAGGGGCATCGCCATGCTGGAACAGGTTCGGGTTTCCAAGCCCATCTAAAGACGGCCTATACAATGAGTGCCTCCAGCTTTGTGGTAACAGTTTAGAAAAGAATAACATATAGCAGGAAAGGTCATGGGATCTAATACTTTTGGAAATATAGTGTATGAGTGACTTTGGATCTGGTGTTTTTTTTTAAAAGGAGTCTCCAGTATCAGCACTTGATAATGGACCAGTGTTATTTTGTATAAGCGTAAATATACGTCTTCAGGCAGAGGAGATTCTAGAAAACAGACAGAATCAAGCTGGTCAATGAAGAGCTGTTACTACAATTACTATATACTATATTTATTATTATAGCTGAGCTATATTTGAATAAAATGTAGGATAAATGTTTGGATAAAACTCTTTTTACAGGTGACGCGTCGCAATAATTGCATGTTGTCAGAGCAACAAAATATTTCAGTATGTGCCATTCAAGGTAAATAATTGATTTTTTCATTTTGTGTGGAATTATTCAATGGAAAATATTTGTTTGTATGAATGATTTTGAAGGACTTTGTAAGGTACTGTGCTTTTCAACTGCATTAATCCATCCAGATGTAACCTTTATATCTATCTTTCTAACTTTACTCTGTTAAAAAGCTAGCAAGCTAGTTAGCAAAGGTCCATGCGTAGAGATGCAGTATGGCTACAAAACGGGGCGGTTGGATCAAGTGGTGTAAACCAGGACATGTTGGATTGTATAATAAATAAAACCCTATTACACAGAGCTATTTATACAACATACGATCAACATTTTCTTTACATCAACCAGCAAGAGACCACCAAAAGGATTAGCAGAGACACAGGGTAATTCTGAGGGTAAAACACGCGTCTCTTTTTTATGGGTAATGAGTGTATGTGGAGGACCTGTAATCACACGTGTGTCAGCGGCAGTGTTTTTTGTTATTTTTTAAAGTATTCAGTCCTCAGTTATTAATTTTTTAATAATTAGCGCTTACAAAAGATCAATCAATGAAGGTTTTTGCTTTTCAGTGTGGCATGTTTTCTTGGTGGATATATTTCAAAAAAACAATATTATCCATATTGTTTTTTTTTTAATGGCGTGATACCTTTTTCAGCTAAGGTCTTTCCTTCATATTCACCTGAGCCTGTCAATGTATTTCTTGGATTTTTTTTTTTAAATGCTAGCAAACTGCCTAGCTTTTCTTTGCTTTTGTTCAAACTTAGCATTTTAAAATAATAATAATAAGAAAAAAACTTTAAGCTCGGTCGCTTTATACAGTTTGGCTATTCATTTATTGAATAGTTGTGCCGTGTTTAGCACCAGACACAAGAGCTTCTGATAGTTTTAGTGTTTTTCCAAACATAAGCTCTAAATAAACTAGCGAATCCACTTCCAATCTGATTGCTAGCCTAATAGATGAAGGATTTATGACCAAAAAAAAAATGCTGGCTTCTGTAAAATGGTGCTAGCAAACCCATCCGCATCCAGAAAAAAGCTAACATTGTAGTCAAGTCATTTCTTTTCCCTTCAATGTACAGTACGATCCCAATCAATAGCTTAATTAGTTCAGCAAGGCCTTCGCTGCTGGGCTTGCTTATTGGCAGAACATAATATGTCTATTTTGAGGAGCCCAAGAAGAGGGATTTTGATTACTCTGGCAAAACACCAGACAAAATGAAGGTTCAAGGCAAACTGGTATAATCACATGATGTATGAAAATCTCTTTAAAAGTTAAGCTCATTCTATGCTTGGTTCTCCTTCTTTTATTACTCTTCCAATCAAACTTGAACAAAGCTCAAACACGATGACCAGAAAGGCCAAATTAATCAGTCTAAATGGCTGAACTTGTCAAATGCATGGTGATTTCTGGAAACGTCATGAAAGCGTGTCACCTCACAGAACTCCAAACACAACCTTACAACTCCTTCCATTTCTAAATAAAGTTAGTACTCCTGACGCTGGTATCCTGTCGACCCGTCGAACATCCCTTCCCCATTAGGTTGCTGGTACGAGCCTGTTTCCACAGGGCTCTCGGGCTCGTCGCCGGCGGTGAAGGCGCTGTACGGAGCGGCGGCCACATCCTGGCTCGGATCGGTGTAGTCCTGCGAGAAAAGCGCCGAATCCGCCCCCAGTTTAAAGCGCTGGAAAGCCAGGAAGGACTGTCCTGCCTGACCATAGAGGATTGGGTTCGGAAAGGGTGGTGTTAAACGGAAAGCCAAATGTAAAGTAAAATAGAGAGGAAAAAAAAAAGTGGATGGAATTGGGTTTCAAATCATTGAATGGATTTAAACCCACGATCCATGAAAGTAATTAAAGCGGAAATGGTGTCAGTAAAAGCAAATCGAAGGATGGGTTTGGTGTAAGAATGTGAGAAGGAAAGAGGTGAGAAAAAGTGAGACCATAATTAGTATTTTGCATTAATTAGAAGAGGTAATTAAGCAAGAGTTATGTGTGTGGGGGGGTTTCTTTGCAAGACATATAAAACAAGACCTAACCATGTATATTTTATATACGTAACACCTGTTTATATGCAACAAATTAGGCAAAACTTAAAAACACACAGGAATTGGACAGTAAAGTGGACTATAGACAGAGTCATAATCTGAAATTTTTGGCTTTAACAGAAGCTCGTGTGTAAAACAAACCAGGAGGGAAAATGTTAGCAGACTGCTTCACCCTCACAATCAAATATGGCGGTGGAAGCTTAATGGTTTGGGGTTGTTTTGCAGCAGTGAAGGTTACAGATTTATTCAGGGTGAAAGCAATACTGAACCAACATGGCTACCATTCCATACTTCAACACCATGGAATTCTGTCTGGTCTGCGGCTCATTGGAGCCGACTTCAGCTTAAAACAAAACAATGACCCAAAACGTACATTTAAGCTCTGTAAGCATTATTCAATGAGCAAACATAAGCTGGAGTGTATCTATCATGAAATAACCTGCCCAGTCACTCCACCTAAATCCCACTGAACTGCTTTGGGACGTACTGGATCACAAGGTCAGAAAGTAATCTCCAACTAGTTTTACACGAGTCATGGCAAAATACTTTGGATAAATGTTTGGAGAAACAAACTGTTTAGATGCCCATAGTGCGTAAAGCTTTTATTTATGCCAAGGAAGGATTTTTCAATGAAAATAAAGCTGTACAATTATATATTAGTTTGGTCAAAGTAAATACCGTTCAATGACGTTTGTTTCATACAAACAAAAGCAATATGCACATGTCTCTCAAAAAACATTAATCTACTAGGAGTTTTCCAAACTTTTGACAGGAACTATACAGTATATACTCTATGTATGTATGTTCATACTGTATGTCTAAAAAACATTCGTTTTCATGAAAATCCAGTTGGTTCAATAAAGGCACACTAAATAAAGCCTTGTCTGATCATCTGATCTCATCTGATCATGTCTGATCATATGCAATTTGATATATTGATCAGGATTAAATCACTTTTCATTTAAAATTTATTGTTAAAAAAATGCAATTTTAATTTTACACAATACCTGATAAAACATTACTGAGACATAATGAGAAACTGTCCATAATCTCATTCGTGGTGGAACAACATATGCATATTTTTTTTCATTTCCTAATTTTTAATCACTTCCTAATTGAAGTGTCCCAAATTGAAGTAGTACATACTACACACATAAGTGAAAGAACAAACTCAAAGTTTCATTTTACTAGATAAACTGTGACAGATCCCCATCTTGTCTTAGTTACTAGTTTGTGCATAATAGACAGGCTGTGGATGCTGAGGTCTACACCACAATGTTGCATTAACCAAAAGCCGTACAACAACAAATGCTGACTTAAGATCTTGTAGCTAAGTTTAAATTTTAATTTGTTTAGAGCAAGAGTCAGTTGTTTGCTATTTTTTGCAAAAGGAGCCAGAAGCAAACGATAGTGTATAAATGAATGTAACATACAAATCTCTGTAGAAATGTTTATACAAAAATATCTATACTGTATAAATAATTTATATATATATAAATATATATATATATATATATAGGCAATTTATTTGGTCCCTTTAATTTCCTGATAATGAATTTCTTTCTTTCCTCATAGGGCACTTATAGAGCTGAAAGCATAGAAGGAATGGTGTGTATATATATGTGTGTGTGTGTGTGTGTGTGTGTGTGTGTGTGCGTGTGTGTGCGTGTGGTGACTGTGTAAGCCGGTGCAAGTGTGTTAGCGTGTTAGAGATAAGACTGAGGGTTGGGAAGGGAACAACTTGATGTATTCCTCTTCAAAATTTACTGATTGTAGCCTTTTCAAAGATAACCATGTAAGGGCTGCCTGAAACACACACACACACACACACACACACACACACACACGCACACACATGTACCCACACACACAGCGATGGAGATGAGCACACACATGAGCATTTACAAAATGCCAAATATAGTGACCATGCCTCCATGATAGTTCCAGGAAATCTTATTGTTTGCAGTGAGCAGGATTGTGTTCAGTAATTCTGAATTTTCTGAGAAAAAAAAGGAACAGACCCAGGTAAAGATGGAGAAAAAGGAGAAGGTGATGGCAGCACGAGCAGCATCTGCGCCCTCCTTCAGGGGATTGTCGTCCGGTTTCGCCACCTGCCACTGGTTGGTCAAGAAGCAGAAGCCCACAAACCAGACGATGGACCAAAACACTGAAGTGAGTAAAAGAGAAAGAGAGGCAGACAGAGGGGTAGAAGGAAACAGCATATCAAGTTTTTAAAGTATTTTTGCTTTGTGTAGCAGTTTATTGAAATACAGAGGGGCGTTTCATAGATCTGGGAAATAACTCAACATACAGCCATTAATGTTAAAACAGCTGGCAACAAAAGTGAATGTTGAAAAATGCAAAATGGCTGAATGTTGAGTTCTTTTTAGAAGACAGTAAATCTGTACTCATATACAAGCTATAGTAATGTGCCTTAAATACATATAATAATATGAAATGTGAGGGCTCTGTACTCACATTTGAGAGATACTGTATCTAAAATATCAATAAAGAAATGAGAATGAAAAGCTGTCTAGCCCTACGCTTCTGATTCTTTCGCCGAATTGTATACCTTTGTGCGTGTCTATTACTGTTTTATGGATAACAATAAAACGCAAAATGCCACATGATGCACCAGCACAATATTTTACACCTCTGCTTTCAGTGCAGCATTTTCCCCCCACTAATAGGGACACAAATTCGGGACAAAA
Source organism: Silurus asotus (assembly GCA_024362625.1). Classification (NCBI taxonomy): domain Eukaryota; kingdom Metazoa; phylum Chordata; class Actinopteri; order Siluriformes; family Siluridae; genus Silurus; species Silurus asotus. The sequence goes on from MU562415.1 coordinate 4,375,314, forward strand.
ACACCAAAATACATGCAGAAATGACACTAAAGATGTTTGATTTCTGAAAGAGTGAACAAGTCAACAGTGGGATAGCTTAAAACTTAGCTCTTTGTTAGTTACTTAGTACAAGTAATACAGCATTTTTTTAAGTAATTCAGTTTTACTACAATTTAATTCATATCTAATAACTCCACATAGAGATCAATTTGACTCAAAACCAGAACTGTTTCTCACCCGACACTGCGACATCCGCGAGAACAGCTTTCTTACGATCCTTTACGCTGCTGATCTGAGGAAAGTACACGTCCAGTGCCAGGAAGGCCATGCAGCAAATAAAGGCCAGCGTGCCCATACCTACAGCATAGTTACAAGCATTCTGGTTGCGGTTGAACACGCAGTACTCCACCACCTCGTCCGGCCTGTTCACGTATCCCTCGTTAGCAATGCAGCCGAATATTACTAATGAGAAAAGCTGTCGGGAAAAGGGAGAGAGAAAAAACATGGGTATGTCTGTGCTATCAAAAGATTGTAATTCTTGCACAATAAAAAACTCTTAATTTGTTTATTATTTATCTAAAACATGCATCTTAAAGGCATTTGTAAAGTCGGATCCTGATGTAGGTGACATGAGGAGGCCTGGGGTGCAAGTCATTCATCCCAAAAGGTGTTCACAAGGTATAGAAGGCCATTGGAGATCTTTCACTCCAACTCATATAAACTACATCTTCATGGAGCTGGATTTGTCATGGAGCTGGCATTGTCATGCTGGAACAGGTTCGTGTCTCTTAGTTCATGTTAAGAGAAAATATTTTATGCTATCTACTGAATCTAAAGACATCCTATACAACTGTGTCCCTACAACTCTGTGTGAACAGTTTGGGGAAGAATCACATATAGCTGGAAAATTCAGGTGCCTCAATATATTTGTCCATATATTGTGTAAACATGCACAATTTGTCTGAAAGTATAAAAGAAAGTTATAGAAGAAATTAATAGTGTATATTCAGTCCAGATCTTCAGCTACCATAATCGCCACCAAGATTGTGAAAGATTGGATTTTAGAGATTTATATTTTAGAGCTTAATGAATGAATGAGCAAAGTAACACAATCTAAAAATGTTTTAAATGTAATTCAAACAAATCTCTCTCATTCAGGTTTACTGCTACCTATCACAATGAAGACATTCACTATGATAAGAAGAATTTGTTCAGTAAAGAAAGAAAAAGCAATGGGGCATGTTGTTATGGTGCAATAATCAATGACAGTATGGTGTGGCTTAAGGGTAAATAGATGCCTGTTTTATTAGTTCGTTTTTTTTCCCCATATCCTATTCATTATTTTGTAGATGTAACTGGTTTACGGGGTTCCAAATAGATCGGTATTGGTGTACAGAGTGGAAATTATGTAGCTGTGTATCGAAATACAGTGGACATTGTGTAGATGTATATGGGTGTACAAAGACAGTGGACATTGTCTAGATGTATATGGGTGTACAAAGACAGTGGACATTGTGTAGATGTATATGGGTGTACAGAGACAGTGGACATTGTGTAGATGTGTATAAAGGGTATAAAGAGTGGAGATTGTGGAGATGTATATGGGTGTACAGAGTGGACATTGTGTAGATGTATATGGGTGTACAGAGTGGACATTGTGTAGATGTTTATGGGTGTACAGAGTGGACATTGTGTAGATGTTTATGGGTGTACAGAGTGGACATTGTGTAGATGTATATGAGTGTACAGAGTGGACATTGTGTAGATGTATATGGGTGTACAGAGTGGACATTGTGTAGATGTATATGGGTGTACAGAGTGGACATTGTGTAGATGTTTATGAGTGTACCGAGTGGACATTGTGTAGATGTATATGGGTGTACAGAGTGGACATTGTGTAGATGTTTATGAGTGTACAGAGTGGACATTGTGTAGATGTATATGGGTGTACAGAGTGGACATTGTGTAGATGTATATGGATGTACAGAGACAGTGGACATTGTGTTGATGTATATGGGTGTACAGAGTGGACATTGTGTAGATGTATATGGGTGTACAGAGTGGACATTGTGTAGATGTATATGGGTGTACAGAGTGGACATTGTGTAGATGTATATGGGTGTACAGAGTGGACATTGTGTAGATGTATATGGGTGTACAGAGTGGACATTGTGTAGATGTATATGGGTGTACAGAGTGGACATTGTGTAGATGTATATGGGTGTACAGAGTGGACATTGTGTAGATGTATATGAGTGTACAGAGTGGACATTGTGTAGATGTATATGAGTGTACAGAGTGGACATTGTGTAGATGTATATGAGTGTACAGAGTGGACATTGTGTAGATGTATATGAGTGTACAGAGTGGACATTGTGTAGATGTATATGAGTGTACAGAGTGGACATTGTGTAGATGTATATGAGTGTACAGAGTGGACATTGTGTAGATGTATATGAGTGTACAGAGTGGACATTGTGTAGATGTATATGGGTGTACAGAGTGGACATTGTGTAGATGTATATGAGTGTACAGAGTGGACATTGTGTAGATGTATATGAGTGTACAGAGTGGACATTGTGTAGATGTATATGAGTGTACAGAGTGGACATTGTGTAGATGTATATGAGTGTACAGAGTGGACATTGTGTAGATGTATATGAGTGTACAGAGTGGACATTGTGTAGATGTATATGAGTGTACAGAGTGGACATTGTGTAGATGTATATGAGTGTACAGAGTGGACATTGTGTAGATGTATATGGGTGTACAGAGTGGACATTGTGTAGATGTATATGAGTGTACAGAGTGGACATTGTGTAGATGTATATGAGTGTACAGAGTGGACATTGTGTAGATGTATATGAGTGTACAGAGTGGACATTGTGTAGATGTATATGAGTGTACAGAGTGGACATTGTGTAGATGTATATGAGTGTACAGAGTGGACATTGTGTAGATGTATATGAGTGTACAGAGTGGACATTGTGTAGATGTATATGAGTGTACAGAGTGGACATTGTGTAGATGTATATGGGTGTACAGAGTGGACATTGTGTAGATGTATATGAGTGTACAGAGTGGACATTGTGTAGATGTATATGAGTGTACAGAGTGGACATTGTGTAGATGTATATGAGTGTACAGAGTGGACATTGTGTAGATGTATATGAGTGTACAGAGTGGACATTGTGTAGATGTATATGAGTGTACAGAGTGGACATTGTGTAGATGTATATGAGTGTACAGAGTGGACATTGTGTAGATGTATATGAGTGTACAGAGTGGTGTGTAGATGTGTATGGGTGTACAGAGTGGACATTGTGTTGATGTATATGGGTGTACAGAGTGGACATTGTGTAGATGTATATGGATGTACAGAGACAGTAGACATTGTGTTGACAATGCAATAAAAATGGTCTTAGTCGTTTCCTCTTTTACTACATGCTTTATTTTTCATGACATACCAAGCCAACTTGCTTGCACATCTTTAGAAGATTCTTTTATTTTTAACTCTTAAAATTTCCTTCAAAACAATAAAATAAGTAAAATGTGAAGCTAAAACTAAAAAGCTGAACATTTTGGGGAGCGTTTACCCCCCCACTCCTTCCTCTAGAGCAGGTGGTGATTATTTTAGAAGAGCAGATGGGTGTGGGGTGATAAACGGATACACAGAAGTGTTTGTGATGGAGCAGAAAGCATGACCGCAAACCCTCACTTCCTCTTTTATTCGCTCAAAAGAAGTAGGCAAGGTCGTCAGAACTCCAGATGGCAGAGCCATATTGTATTATTTGATGTGGACAGTGAGGTATCTTATGTGGAGTGTGAACATAAATAACCACAAACAGTTTACACTTTTCCATACACACACTTTTCCTTGTGTGTGTTTGTTTGCTAAAGATTGCTAAGGCTGAAAAAGTTTTAGAAGTTAATCAGTGGACCTACTGCCTACAGGGAAGCGTTTTGTTTCGCCTGAGGGAAAGATTACTGTTTTGGAGTGTATGTGTGTGGGAGTGTGTATTGTGCCCAAGGCATTTGTTTGCCAACAGTAGCAGGGATGTGTGTGTGTGTGTGTGTGTGTGTGTGTGTGTGTGTGTGTGTGTGTGTGTGTAGTGATCAGAAAGAGAATGCTTGGTGCCTCTGGTGGGTGCCGTGGTTTGTACAGCTGTTGACTGCTACTCCGACATTAAAGACCCCATGCTGTGGAATGACAGACAGACCGAACGCTGTTCTTCATTCATCTCTCTCTTTTTTCTCTTTTTCATTGTGTTTCTCTGATCAGCAGTCCTGCAGGGCCGGCTATACTGACTATATTCTATGTTGAAATAAAGCTAATAGCTAATTGAAGGTATCTGAGTCAAAAATAAATAAATAAATACTTGGAATTCCTGCTTCAGAAAGTGCAGAATTCCAAGTGTCAGGAAAAAAAAGGTAAAAGGTAAAGAAAACATCAATCTGCACAGATATATAATGGTGTATAGAAGATAAAACATTCACGATACAGTGTTGAGAATGCTAATACATCATAAAATCATTATGGCTAGCAAGATTGTTGCTAACGATGCACTTTCATGGAGGCGTCCTTCAAAAGTTACGAGGATCCAGGGAATTATAAACATCTTGCATTTGATTTATCACAATATTAACTTTCGTTACATCCTTTCTTCCTTTTCTTCCTTCCTTTTTTCGTCACTCCTCACTTCTTTCCTACCTTCTTTTCGTACTTACTCATGTGTATGTGTGTGTTAAAACATAAAAACCATGGCCAGGAGCAATTCTTTTAAAAATGGTTTATCGTTCTCTTTCATACCCAGTGTGCACAATAATGTATGGCATTATATAACTGACCTCTTACATCATATCAGATTCGGATCTCTTACGTCATATGATATGGGGACACCGAGGAAAACTGGGTCAGTCTTTTTGTCTGAGAAAAACAAATTGTGTAATTGTAAAATGATTGAAACGCTTCTGAACAAATCTCTATAAAGCTTCGCTTCATCGCTTCTCCCAAATATTAAAACAGAAAACTCGCAATGACAGCAAATTCCGCTTGATTAGCAAAAGGTACGGTAACAATGCCATGCTAGTTCTATATAAATGCTAGCATAACTAACCAAGGATAAAAAAAGGAAATTGAACAAACTATCAATGTGATCAATCGTTTAAAAATCTAATCACACCAGGTTGTTTGTTCTATCCACTTTTCCTGCTCACAATGTTGCCTCCTCTTCACCCACAATCCCCTCCCTCTACTGTCTGTCTATCTTCTTTCACTCTATCCCCATATCTCCTTGTGTTTGTGTACACGCCTGAGATCAAATGTTTCTACAGTATATCCAAATGCTGGATATCATTACCAGCCCTGAAAGATGAGCAAAGTCAATCTGAAGCATTTAGACAATCAGCTTTATTCAGTTATTGTGACAATGCGACCCATGCTGTGCGCTAAAATACGAGAACGAATAGAGCCAAACATCCGAAATCTGCAGGTGAACCCGGCCCGTTTTATGCGACCTGTCGGTCCTGGCATGTAAAGTGCTGTAAAATATATTAAATGAGATCAATTTTTTATCCTTGTTAAGAAGCCATTCTAGACAGCTATCTGGCTAATTTAAGCTAGTTAGAACAATGCTAGCTGGATCAACAGCACTCTGGTAAAGGCCAGGAGGTCGCATAAAATGGTCGGGTTCACCTTCAGGTTTCAGATGTCTTTCATGTCACGGGGAAAAGTTGATCAGTTAAAGTTGATGTGGGGAAAAATAGACATGCATGCCAACTTTTAGAGATCTAATTATTGACCCTGCATCGAATTTGACTGATCAACTTTACCATAGGATGCAGCGCTCTTCCACAACGACCCTCCTCCATCCTCAAAGAGAGACGTCTCACTGAATAAATCAAGCCATAGTGTTAGTATTCATTTAGCCACTTAAACATTACATGCTGTAAATGCACTATATGGACAAAAGTATTGGGACACCTGACTATCAGGGGTCTTTAAATGGAGTAGCATTAATTATTTTCCCCTTCACTTGTACTAGGAGACCCAGACCTGTTCCACCATGACAATGATGCACAATGCAAACTCCATGAAGATATGCTTTACATGGGTTAGAGTGGAAGATCTCCTACTCTAGACCTCTGACCTGAACCCTACTGAACACCTTTAGAATAAATTGGAACTCTGACTGCAGCCAGACCTCCTTACCCTCACCTACATCAGTACCTGCCTTTACTAATTCCCTTGTGTCTGAATCAGCACAAATCTACACAAACACACTTCAAAATGTTGTGGAACATCTTCCCAGAAGAGTGGAGGAAATTATAACAGCAAATTGGGACTAAATGTCTAATCAATCAATCAATCAATCAATTAATCAATCAATCAATTCTTTATTTCTTTCTTTACCAGATCTTAACCCTATTTCAAAGTTATGACAGATTTTGGAGCAATGTGATTTTCTTAATTGTCCAAAAGATTTATCATTCACTATGGAATATATTTACTGATCTTTATTCAATACAATACATAGACTTTTGCTCATTTATAAGTAAAAATGATTCTACTAATATCTATTTGATTGTGTGAGGATTGCCATGTGTACTTAGGACAAAGTCAACTATTTCTTCTTCTTTTTCTTCTTTGGGCTTCTCCCATTAGGGGTCACCTCAGCGGATCATCCGTCTCCACACCCCCCTGTCCTCTACATCTGCCTCTGTCATACCTGCATGTCTTCCTTCACCACATCCAAGAAACTCCTCCTTGGTCTTCCTCTTTTGCTCCTTCCTGGTGGCTCCATCCTCAGCATTCTCCTACCGATATACCCCATGTTCCTCCTCTACACACGTCCAAACCATCTCAATCTCGCCTCCCTCACCTTGTCTCCAAAACATCCTACATGCACTGTCCCTCTAATAAACTCATATCTAATCCTGTCCATCGTCGTCACTCCCAACGAAAATCTCAACATCTTCAGCTCTGCTACCTCCAGCTCCACCTCCTGTCTTTTACTTAATGCCACTGTCTTTAAACCATACACCATCTCAGGTCTCACCACAGTCTTATAAACTTTCCCTTTTACTCTTACAGATACCCTTCTATCACAACAAAGTCAACTATTTAAAGCAAAGCTTAGAAAACAGTCATTTAAGGCAAAGGACCTTGTCCCTAAGTTATTGATCACCCTTTAGGAGCTCATACATTCATACACGGTAAAGCTTCTTTGTCTGAAAACAATGAAAGATATATATAAATATATATATTTACAAAGATGTGCACGAAAGATGCTTGAAACCATCAGAGGATTTGTTCAGCAGCCATCACGTTTTCGTAGTTAAATAAAAGTATAATCAAAGCCGTTACTTTATGTTGGGTTTTTTTCTCCCTTTGTCACTCATCTTAGACTCGTAATGACGGACAATCTGTCAAATATGTCTACGTTAGGATGAAAAACTGGTTGCGGCGTATCCTAGAGACGAAGGAACAATCTTACGTCTGGTCTGTTGCTTTGCATTCAGGATAACACACTCCACTTCTAATAAAGTATATGCCTGCTTTGTCCTCCTCCCTTGCTCTCTCTCTCTCTCTCTCTCTCTCTCTCTCTCTCTCTCTCACTCTCTGTCATTTCCCCTGTCAACCATTTTTGATTTTCCAGTCCATACCACCCCTGCATGATAACTCTCTCTCCAGGTGATGATCCCATTGCGGCACAGCAGAATTATGGGATAGCGTGTGCGTCAGCAGCATTGCGTCCGTGGCTGTGTCGCCATGTTGCCATGGCAACTCACGGGCCTTCTACTGATGGTAATGGAAAGCAGACTGTTTGTGTGGTTGTGTATGTAAGTATGTGTGTGTGTGTGTGTGTGTCTGTATGTTAAAAGCCAAGTGAATTGTGTCCTGGTTTTGTCACAAAAGCTCTCATACCCATTACACACTGATCTTAATTAAATGGCATCTCAACCCACCTGGGAACATTGTTCAGAATGTGAAAAGAATTAATATGTCTTTTAATGAGCATTCGCCAAAAATAAATTCCACCCAAATTCTACTGGATTATATGCAGAAGCTTGAGAAAGACCTGTTTGTGCCTGAGCAGAGCTTTGTGGGTGTGTCTGATGGGGTACTTTGTGGGTGTGTCTGATGGGGTACTGATGGACAGCAGCATCTCTAAAAACAACTCTTTAAGTGCTGGCGCTGGAAAAATTGCGGCAAGACTCATAATTTGACGTCGATGTCCAGTGACTGACTGCTGCGTTCATTACCAGAACGTTACGCTACTGTATGCAAAAGCGATGCATGTGTGGTTTAGTTAAACGATCTGAAATTCCCTTCATGTCCGCTCATTTCACGATGTTGACTCAATGTTGACTATAAACAGTCTTTCCTTCGCTATCATTTAGGCATTCCCTTGTTTTTAATATTCAATGAGCTGGATCAAGGGAAATAATGTAACACATGAGAATTCAATCTCATCATGGCTTTTCAGAGGTTCAGTTTAAATGGAAAAGAAGGGAAGTGGTAGCTCAGTGGATATGATTTTGGACCTTCTGGTCAGAAGGTCATGAGTTCAAATCTCAGCACCATCCAGCTGCCATTGCTGGGCCCTCGAGCAAGGCCCTCAATTGCTCAGATGTAAGTCTGGATAAGGGCATCTACCAAACCGCATGAATGTAAAAGTGATTGTAGGGAAGGGAACGTGGTACAGAGCAGGGTGTGAGAAAGCAAGAAAGGCAGCTGGTTGCCCCAAACACTGTGTTAAATGATGAAATCTCTGAATTGTCCAGAGAGACTGTAACAACTGGAACTGGCCTTGCATCAATTTATATTAAATCAACCGTATAAGCTCTAGATATTAAATTTCAATTGATATTTATTTGATTAAAAGACAAGAGGTGGAGCTGGACATTTTGAAGACAAGGCGAGTGTGATGGTTTGGACATGTGCAGAGGAGGGACATGGGATATATCTGTGAGAGAAAGCTGAGGATGTAGCCACCAGGACGGAGGAAATGAGGAATGAGAATGTTTATGTATCTGGAGGACAAATGTAGAGGACAGGGGGGGTAGAAAAGAGGGAGAAGAAGAAGATTTTGAAAGACTTTATGTCCCGCCCTTTCCAAACCGAGGCTTGTGCAAAACACAAGAAAAAACAATCAGAGATGAACAAAGAAGTTCTTTCATGGGGCATTGGTAGCAAATTCATCACAAAAGCTACAACTGCAATTATATCCTTGTAAAACTTCTATAATTATTAAATACATCCATTTTTGAGACTCATATGTATATGTCTTCATTTTGCACTCATTTCACTTCAGTCAGACTTGTGTAGATTTTATAACACAAAATAAACCACTAAAACATCTAGAAATCATGCTTTTGGAAATGTCTAGGTTTAGGTATAGGACACTTATTATTATATAATATTTATTAAATGCCTTTTAATCAGAAATTACAACATTCTACCTCATGTTGCCATTTGGCACTGATAGGGTCACTTTTCAAAAAAATACCTTTCTGTCTTTAACCTTACATTTGCACTTTATACTGTAATATTTACACATATTATATATGAATATAAAATACACACACACACACACACACACACACACCCACACACACACCTATGTAATGTAATGTTCATATTGCTTTGTGCAATTTTCTCACCATTATCATTAAAAAAAATACACAATACATTACGAAGGCAATAGACTGAAACCATGGCTGATTTCTTTCTGGCCCGTACTGTAGATTGATGTCATGTCCGGTGGTAACAGTTAACTAGAATGAACCATTCAGCACTTTCGATTTCCATTTTAGCTGATGGTTCTCTCATTATTGCACATGAAAATGCTTTTGGAAGTCAATAAACATGAAGAAGTACATAAAGCAAGCAGGCATTGTCCAATCAACATACTATTTACACGTGAAATGTTTGCGGAAACATACTGATGTAGCAACAAGCCAACAAAAAGATTATTATTTCTCCTGGCACGTTACTTTCTCACTGGTGCAAATTTGATTGTTTTGTTGCTATTAATATTAATGTATTAATTTATGTTTAGAGATTTTTTTTTTTATTTCATGTAAAATTGATAAAGCGCTCAAAGTGCACGAGGATCGTTTATGAAGAAAAAAGAAAGTTGAGAGAGAGAGAGAGAGAAAAAAAGATAAACACAAGGGCAAAAGCATCATCTTTGAGCTCAGCTGTTGATTTTTTTTTTCCTCCCCCTGTAGATACAATTAAGCTTCTGCATCAGAGAACCATAGTGATGTCTCCTATAAATGTACGGAGTGTGTGATGGTGTGTGTGTGTGTGTGTGTGTGTGTGTGTGTCTGTCCAAGTGTCTTATCACAGCATCCTCTCATCAGGACCATCATCTGTGATCATCATTGGCTGTCATGGTGCACGCGCACAGATAAGAAACGACATCCAATAATCACAGAGAAGAAGTCACCTTGATGAGCTTCATGCATCCACTGATGCGTTCATGATTTAATGCAATCAAACCAGCACGCGATGCGTAAACACGCGTTCAACAAACAAATGCATGCTTGTTTGTTTGTTTGCTTCCCAGGGGTTGAAATAGTAAATGAAGCTCGCGCCACTCACCCAGGAGACCATGCGGAGGACGGTGTGAGGTTGCTGCACGAACGTCAGGGGGTCGAAGGCTCCTCCGGCCCTGGCCGCTCCGTACGCCGTGCCCTCCATCTTCCCTGAGACAGAGACGGACTCGGGAGGAAAAAAGAAGAAGAAGAGAAAAAAAAGGACGATCGCACTCGTACTCGCGTGAACGTGTAGGCGCGCCTCCCAGCGCGCGACACTCCTCGTGAACGCGCAATTCTTCCACGGCGCGCCAGGCGTGCACTTATTATTTACAATTTACCCCCAAAAAATTATTTACTGAGCAAATTTTTTTAATATGTGAAAATGATTTATAAATGTATTTATAAATGATTTAAATAACTGGAAATAATAAAATATATATATATATATATATATATAAATATCATTACTGTTATTGTTATTTATCAAAATGATTCATAATTGTAATGAATTTTTAATAAAGTGTACAAATTCAATCATCAACAGAAATATCAATATCATATCAAATAATCAACAAATCTTCAGCCTTTTTTAATTTGTTATTTTACAAGCTAATTTGTTATATATTTGTTGCCAAGTATGTTTGCTCTTACAAGGAAGTTGTAAGGCTTTCAGATGTTTTTTTTAACAGTAAAATTGAAATTAAAATTAAATAAAAAATGTACAAGAATAAAAACTTCTTGCACATTTTTGTAATATTTATATTATGATATTAGCTTTTTTTTAAATATGTATATTTTGCTGCCGCATTATTTTCATGCATTATACCAATTTGTTTACATTTCGTTCATTATTATTATTATTATTATTATTATTATTATTATTATTATTATTATTATTATTATTATTATTATTATTATTCAATCTTCATCTGTCTTTATAAAATCTCAAAAAGAGCCATATACATTTAAAAACATTTTAAATAAAGGGTATATATTATGTGTAGTGTTTCCTGTGCTAGCTGGTTGTATAATAAATAAAATAGATAGATAAAAAATAAACATCATATCACTTAAATATTGCAAATATAGCAAATTTGTATAGCAATATCTTTATATAGCAATAATAATCTGGGCAATTAACAAAGCATTTGTCGCCCCTAGTGGTAAAAAAACAGTACTGCATCAAAAAACCCCACACATTCTTGGGCAGACCTAACAACCAATCAGCTTGCAGAAATTGCCCTCGTGCTGTATCTTGAACTAATGGGAAGCGTTACATTCCCGTTGCTTAGCAGCGCGCTTGTGTGCCGTTTTTTCCAGTCCGGAAGAGGGAAAGGAAACAGCTCTCTCGAAATGCATAAAGAAACAAACGGAAACAGATAGAAGTTAATAATAATAAAAAAAATACAATTTAATTTTAAATAGAGAAATGGTGAAATTACGAGCCAGGTGTATTCTTGTCGGTAAGAACAGTTTTATTATATATATAAAGACTCGCTAACTAGTTATAGCGGGGCGTGTTTTTTTTAATGGTTCCGTCCTTAATGACTTCACTGTTCTCAGTAAAGCTGCTACAAATGAACTGTTATAACACCCGTATATGTCCCAATATAAGTTTTATATTTTCGATCATTCAAAGTAGCCCTCTTTTTGCTTTGATGACAGTTCAGCACACTTTTGGGCATTCTATCATGATTCCTAACAATCTTAAGGAGGTGTTGAGTTCTTGTTGGCTGCTTTTCCTTCCTTGATTTAGATTGGGTGATTGTGGAAGTCTGGGAATCTCATAGAGCACTCCATCACTCTCCTTCATGAACAAATAACTCTTCCATAACCCAGACGTCTGTTTGGGGTCATTGTACTGTTGGGAATCAAAGGACGGTCACACTAAGTGCAAAACAGACTGGATGGCGTTGTTTATGTAACTGAACAGTTGGGGGTTGAAGGGCCTCGCTTAAGGACTCAAGGGACTTAAATTCACAAATTTCCATTAATCAGAACCATTGAGAATCCCACTGGACTCCTGATCAGACCACCTCATCACTTTCTAATGTGTGCTTCCTGTGTGTAGGAGATGCAGCGGTGGGAAAGAGCGCCTTGTCTCAGATGTTCTGCAGCGATGGCTCCCACTTCCAGAAGAACTACACCATGGTGAGAACACACCAAATAAATCACATTCGGAGATTGAAATGACCCCAGTATCATCGAAACAGATCCAAACATCTATATTAAGCAATGAATTAAGCGGCGTAATAAATTCTCCGTCGTAAACTTCACCTTGCTTCTGAAAGAGGTTTTGTGGCAATCGAGATGCGTTCTGTACACGGGTTTCTCACTTTCGAAATGTAGTGTAATTTTCCATACTGAGAACAGGATTATGAGACAGAGGTATGGGATGGTGTAAGATGAGACCAGGAGGGTGTTGAATTGTGTTGAATTGTGTGACTGTGATGGTCATTTTGGTCAGGAGGTTTGCTATAATTAGATCATTTTTTATTGAATTATATTTATATTATGTGAATGTATTAAGATTGGGGTCACAAAGGACATTTCAGTACATTTCCAGAAACTTTCCAAGGGAACTTCATCTGAGAAATCTTGGGAAAAAATCCAACAGCAAACGCTACATGGAAGGTTTCCGGACACCTGAGTTTACAATTTGTATGTGCTTTTTACACATTCCAGTCCCCATTTGCTCTTATAATCCCCTCCACTGTTCTGAGAAGATGTTCCACTAGATTTTGAAGTGTGCTAGTGGAGATTTGTGCTCATTCAGCCACAACAGTGTTAGTAAAGTCGGGTACTGATGTTCAGTAGGGTTAAGGTCAGAGATCTATAGCAGGCAACTAAAGAACTTCTACTCCAACTCATTTGAACCATATCTTCATGGAGCCCAACAGGTCTGGGTCTTAGTTCAAGTGAAGGGAAAAATCAAGGCCTCCTGTACAGTTGTGGCCTTCAGTTTGTGGTCATATGGTTGGAAAAGTCACGTGTCCCAATACATTCGTTCATATAGTTACATATGACAGGCATTAGCTTAAAGAAATACTTTAACATTTACAGGCTGATCTCTGTTTACTAAAACGCTGATCTCTGTTAGCTTCGAGCTCTTGAAGTTAATTGAAAGAAAAAACAGTTTTTTCCACCCTGACACTGGAGACTCCTTCCAAAAAATGCTAAGAAAGCTTCCTTTCGTCTGGTTGGTAGAAATGATTATAAACTGGTATGATGGAGAAACCTCGAGAGGAACCAGACTCAAAAGGGAACCCATCAGGGCTGCTGCTATTCTAGTGATTATTTAAGTAATCGAGTATTATGCCGATTATTCCATCCGTTTATCGAGTAATCGGATAAGAAGAACTTTTAAATGTACTGAAGAACAATACTTGATAAGAAAGAAAATTAGCCCGGCGCCGCTTAAAACAAACAAGTCAACTGTTTTTTTTTTACTTTTTAGAAAAATTACACAGTACTTTTATTGCTGAAATTGCATAAACGAATATCGGTGAAAATTAAACCCATTTGATAGCCGTATTACATCCAAACACAAATACAGGTGCATTCAAAAAAGTCCCTCTGCAGTGGCCATGTAGTAGAGTAGGTTATGAGAACGACACCAAATCCTGATGATAATAATAATAATAATAATAATAATAATAATAATATAAAAACAGTGACGCAAACTGTGAGACAGAGAATAAGCCCTGTACAGATACGTGTACAGTTAAACCCCTAATCAGAAGTCTATTCATCCTGCTCGTCCCATCTTGCTGGTTACGAATCCAAATGGATTTGTCAACAGATCTGGATGAAACTAGAGTAGGTCCATCTCTTTAGCCCATTTCAGTCGATCTAATGACTTAGCTCACAGGCTCCTATCTGGTCAAAGAAAGTCAATTGAGTGCTATTGAATGGAGATGAAGCGATTTGAATACAGAAGAGAGGGACGCAGAAGCGCTGTCGCACACAGCTGCCGACATCAGCATGCTGCACGGCCACAGGTGACAGGAACGTCAATAATTTATGCAACCACTGCAGTAATTGGGTGCTCTGCCTGTGCGTGCGCGTGTATGTGTGTACGGGGTCGTAGTATTAGAGAGAGATTTGCAGGCATAGGTACAGTGCTAACGTGCTCAGCATGATAAAGGTAAAGCATTGTCTTTCACAGCCGGGGGAGAAAGAGAGAAAGAGAAAGAGTGAGCGCTCATGCAGGTCAAACAGGTGAAGCGGACAACACTAAAGACCATTAAATATGACACATGCACAGGGCCGATCGATTGATCGACAGACAGCACGTAGGCAGGATTTGAAGGGCACGCCATAAACGATGGCACTCATAGAAAATGTCGGCAGGCTTGTTAGCGGGCCGTGTTTACGGGGAAACGAGCTCTCGTTGGCAATCCGGGGTGTGTGCGAGTGCAGTCGTAACCTCTACCAGACGGCACATCTTTCCAGGATCACAGACTCTCGCTTTCTCCATCAGAAAGTTAATAAGAGCGTCCCAACGAACCAAATCAGACGTATGAAGAAATCATATCAAAGCATTCTTTTGATTTAGGACACATCTGGACATACTTTCACAAACAAAAATGATCCACCAGTTTACTAGATATATCCTGTGGTCAGGAGTCAACCATGGTTATGATACACACAAAACGACAGCACTTGTAAAAACATTTCTCTTTGTGTACACACTTAAAATGAGGTTTAATAAACTGCCCAGTAGGATTATACCCATATCAGGGTTTATCTGTATGTATGTAAGGTTGGTGTGACTAATATTTTGACAACTTATTGTAGATATAAAAAATTCTCATGTTTTTTTTTTTCTTTTTTTCTTCATACGATGTGGGTTTGATGTTACAATGTTGTGAGTATAAGTGTGTGTTTGTGTTACAGACCGCTGGTGTGGAGCTGCTGGTGAAGTCAATGAGCATTCCAGAGACTAACGACAGTGTGGTGAGACTTATTCACTCATTCACTCACTCATACATTCATTCGTTTACTGACTCACACAACCACTTATTCAAGGAATCGCACATTCACTTACTCATTGACTCATTCACCCATTTTTCTCAAACGTTTATTTATTGAATCACTCATTCAACCATTTATTCATTCACCAAGTTACTCACTCATTCACCCACTCACTATTTACCTATTTATACATTCATCGAATCACTCAATCCTGTTCCATAAACTCAATGTAATGTTCCATCCACTTACCCACTCACTCACTCACTCACTCAAACACTCACTCACTCACTCACTCACTCAAACACTCACTCACTCACTCACTCAAACACTCACTCACTCACTCACTCAAACACTCACTCACTCAAACACTCACTCACTCACTCACCCACTCACTCACTTACACACTCACTCACTAACTTACTCTCTCACTCACTTACTCACTCACTCATTCAAACACTCACTCACTAACTTACTCTCTCACTTACTCACTCAAACACTCACTCACTAACTTACTCTCTCACTTACTCACTTACTCACTCACTCAAACACTCACTAACTCACTTACTCACTCACTCACTCACTTACTCACTCACTCAAACACTCACTCACTCACTTACACACTCACTTACTCACTTACACACTCACCCACTTACTCACTTACTTACACACTCACCCACTCACTCACTTACCTACACACTCACTTACACACTCACTTACTCACTTACACACTCACCCACTCACTCACTCACTTACACACACACTTACTCACCCACTCACTCACTCACTTACACACACACTTACTCACTTACACACACACTTACTTACTCACTCACTCACTCACTTACTTACTCACTCCCACACTCACTCACTCACTAACACACTCACTTACTCACTCACTCACTCACTCACTTACTCACTTACTCACTCACACAACCACTCACACACTCACTCACTCACTCACTCACTTACTTTCTTACTCACTCACACAACCACTCACACACTCACTAACTCACTCACACACACACCCACTCACACACTCACTCACTCACTCACTCACTCACTTACTTACTCACTCACTCACACACTCACACACACACACACACACACACACTCACTCAAACACTCATGCTCTCTCACCTATTCACCCATTTAATTGCTCCCTCATTCATTCACATTTATTATATATATTTTTTTGTTTTAGGAGCTTTATATATTTGACACTGCAGGACGGGAGACATTTGCGGAGACGTGTGAGAAAATGGTAATGCCATTTTTTTTTTCCCATTTACATTTTTTAAAGCAAAACTGCAGCTCACCAGTGCATTATTTAAAAACACAATTTATTTGCTCTGGCATTATACTCCTCTCTTTCTTTCCATCTTTCTGAGATTATTGGCATTATTTGCTTTACTGCTTCATACCTAATGGAGAAAATCTTCATTCAGATGTTGCTCATCACTCTGATGACCGTCACTGCTCCCGGAAATGTAGCTCATGGAGTTACATAAGACAGAAACCGTGGCTAGTGTGAGCACAGTGTGGGCGTGAGACCTACGAATCTCTGATTGCGGCCCTGTACAGCAGTTTCATGTTCTCTCTGCTCCAGTGCACCTGATTAAGCTCAGGAAAGGGCCGGTAATTAGCCGGCGCGTTAGAGAAAGGGGAAAACAGCAAATTGCGCAGGGCTTCGGGTCTCCAGAAACACTCGCGCTAGAACCACTCATTTACGAAACATCGAAAAATTGGAGTCTAGCAAAGGGGGTTGGCGGGAGCACAGCCTTTTCCCACGCCATAATAAATTCCCCAGCCCTATTAGTTAAAAGCTTTACTCTCCACGCTCCGCTGAGCTAATTTAGCTCCCGCATGTACTTTAGTCGAACGCGTGTGGTTTTTGTCCGTCAGCGAGACCGGCGCTGTATATATTTACAGCGTGTACATGTGTTTTTATGCGTAGTGGGGGCAGCCATCAGTGGTGTGTGTGGTGTTCGAGATCAGCAGCCTGGACTCATTCAACAGTTGCAGCCGCTGGCTAGAGAGAGTCCGAGCTCACTGCAACGGACTGCAGTTACCAGGTGAAAGAAAGCTTTCCCGAGACACACACATGCACAGATACACACATTCCTATAATGCACTTAACAATATACAATATACACTTTCTATATATAATATTTGTGCTCATGACACAGGATATAATAGTGGCATAATACAGGCAAAAGCTTTTTTCTTGTTAATTTTAGTAGAGAGCTCATGTTCTATGTGTTATTTAACAGAGAAAGAAAAACAAAACGGCGTAAATAACATACAAGTATAATTAATCCTTCACATCAGCCCAGTCATTGTTCATTTTTTCTATTACAGTACGGCCGTCTTCGTATTATTAGTTTTTTTTTTTATGTTTACTTCAGAAAATACACTTATACTATATGGACAAAAATTGATGGACATCTGACCATAAGATTCGTATGTGCCCCCTTATGGGCAGATGTTCCACAAGATTTTGGAGCATGATTGTGGAGATTTGCTTATTCAACCACAAGGGTGAGGGTGAGGTGTCCCAATACTTTTGTCCATATACTGTGCATAGGCTCCTCCTCTATCCACAACCAATATATTATAAATTAAAAAAAACCCTAATGGTTTAGATTATGTTTTGTGTTTAAAATAAAATTGTCCTTTTAATTAAGATATTTAATTTGACTTAAATTGTATTAATAATGTGCATATCCATAACTTCGCATCTTGATGCACAGCCAACATTAAAGATACATTCAGCAAATTTAAATTCTCTGATTTGGGGCCGTCCTAACAACTTCAGAATTACACATCCGAGGACTAAATGGATGATCGTTTTTAAATCCTTTACATATCTTTCCAGAACTGGTTCATTAATGGGTTAGAATGAGCAAAATTAAATGCAAAACCGAATATTATAGTCACCCCAGGCTGGGCTGGAATCTCACAGGGCCTCCAGCAATTTGAGTGAACCGACAGTTACAGAGTGTCCGTGTGTTAAAGGTGTGTTAGTGGGGAATAAATCGGACCTGGCATCGAGGAGAGAGGTGGAGACAGCCGTGGCGCAGGAGTGGGCACAGGAACAAGGTCTTCAGTACCACGAGACCTCCGCTGTGAGTGGCCTCTGATCCAAGATAAAAATTCTCATTCATCATTATAGCAAGCATAAACCTGGGTTTAGCATTTCAGACTAGCACTTTTTGCTGTTAATTAATTTTCACTATCCGTGTTCACATTTTGCCTTCAGAATGATCTGTGGCATATATCTTTTTAACCCAGTATTTGTGTGTGTGTGTGTGTGTGTGTGTGTGTGTGTGTGTGTGTGTGTGTGTGTGTTTGTGTGTGTGTGTGTGTGTTTGTGCTGCAGAAAGAAATGGAGAACTGTGACGCCCCCTTTTTGAGCTTAGCCCAAGCTTTTCATGCTCTGTATCAGGATCGAAGGCAGATGATCCAAAGGCTCAGTTGGGACCCCACAGACCACCAATAAGCCATGATAGTCTGTTTATTGCTTTTATGTACATATTCATTTAATTATGACATGTTTATTTATCCCTAACCATGACATGGATCAGATTATACATCTGTCTTCTGCAAGGCTTAGTATTGGGGCCACTTCTGTAAATGTTTGTGGACACCTGTAGATCCCAGCCATATGTTGGCCCTCCTTTAACTGTTAAAAGCACACATATATATTACATTATGACTGGTCACATGATTAACGCTGATTATCTCCTCATCATGACACCTATTAGTGGGTGGGATATATTAGGTAGCAAGGGAACATTTTTGTCCTCAAAGTTGATGTGATAAAAGCAGGAAAAATGGGCAAGGGCCAAAACTGCAGCTCTTGTGGGGTGTTTATGGTCTTCAGTCATCAGTGTCTATCAAAAGTGGTCCAAAGAAGCTGAGCACCTCACATTTAAATAAAAATAACTAAGACCTTTGAATAGTTTGATTATTTTTTAGATACTGTAGTAATTGGGACTTTAGTGAAGAAAATGGAAGGTCATCTTAGTTTATAATGGGGTGTCGATGTAAAGGCACTTTTTTTTCATTGTGTGTACATGTTCTATATAACGATATTAAAGTAGTTTTTGTTTTGGTTCCATGTGCAGTCTTGTTTCTTTGCCTTCGATAAACCCCGAGGGGGTCGAAAACCATTTTTATTGCCTTGTTGCGACACACTGCACCAGTTCCCGGACAGAGCGTGTGGCGTGTCTGAGTTAGTGAGGCTCACTCTGCCCTTTCCTCGAAGCTCTCAAACTCACCGAGCTGAATTTCAGCCAAGCCGCACACTTCATTGAACGAAGGCGGCCGCCATGTTGTCTCCTTTCCTGTCACAGTGATGTGATGGATGGTGGAAGAAAGGCTGTGATGCTCGAGTGAAATGTTCACAGCTTTCTCAGGGTCGGTGCGACGCAAATTTGGACAGAGATGAATGAACTGAAGACGCTTTAACGCCATGGAACCCGCACGCTCACAAGCGCAGATGCCAAGCCAACGTCCTTGACATGTGCTTGTGGCTCTGCAGCGTTTCAAAAAGCCTGTTTGTGTGTGGATGCATACTATTCGGAGCACATCCATGGCAGGGTAATTTCATTTCACCCGCTGTATTAACGCTGCCCTATCCACGCTCGTCTGAGCCACAATTACAAGATCCAGACGCAGTGAGAGCTGAGAAATTTTTAATTCGCCATGAATTAAAAATAAATCTAGTGATCTGATTTCATGAAACTGTATGTTCTGTGGTAGCATGTAGCCGTTATTCTGATTCTTGAAGGGATACTTACCTTGAGCCTGCTATTGGGCACTAATCCCCAGAGCAACATTTAATAAACTAGTGGAAAACCTTCCCAGAAGAGTGGAGTCAGTTATAGCTTCCACTCACTGGATTATTTTTCTTCATTTGTTTGTTTGTTTTTGCACCATTCAGAGCCTGTGGTGGACTTTTATGTGTGTATGCTAATATCAGTGTAAAAAAACATAGCTAATAATTCGTCCAGTTATGCTAATGCTTGAAGGGATACTTTATTCATGTAACAGACAATTGGTTATCGTGATGTATAAATAAATATGTTGCACCCAAATGTGGGCCTTTTCTTCAACCTGTGGTGGGGCACAAATCACCACAGCAACATATAATTAGTGGAAAACCTTCCCAGAAGAGTGGAGTCAGTTAGATCTTCCACTCATTGAATGTTTTCGCTAAGCGTTCTGTAAACTCTGGAGTCTGTAGTGGTCTTTTATGTGTGCATGCTCATCTCATTGTAAAAAAAAAAAAAAAAAACGTAGCTAATAATTGGTCCTACCATGGTGCTAATGCTTGAAGAATACTTTATTCATGTGACACAATTGGTTGTTGTGTTATTCTATATGTGCTGTAGATAAAAAAAAGTTTTGAGACTGGCTCTGTTCACAAGAAAGTATTTATCTACGTTTATTTATTATTACCTTCAAAATAGTCTCTTTGCACCGCAATACAGCGTCCCCAGTGTTCCTACCACTGCTGGAATGTGGTCTGGAAGTCTTCTTTTTGAAGCTTTTCAAGCACATGCGATTCACGCTGGATCTCTGCAGTGGTGTCAAAATGGCAACCTTTTAACCGGATCTTCATCTTAGGGAAGAGGGCGAAGATGGTCCGAATAGCACCAGCTCCACAGCTCCAGATGTACACAGGACAATATATTTTGGGACACTGACTTAAGGTCGGTGGTCCCTGTGACTGCTTGCAGCCTTGTGCTGCCATCTGTTGGTGTGTTACAAAACTAGTCTCGATTTTTTCTTTTATAACAAATATATGTTGCACCCATATGTGGATCTTTCCTTTAACCTTCTATTGGGAACAAATCGCCACAGCAACATTTAGGAAACAGCAGCAAGAAGACCTGCTTTATATCAATGGCCATGTTATTTGTTTGTGTGATGGTCAGTTGTGTACTTTTGTGTATTTGACGTGTCAAGTATAAGCTAATGTTCAAGAAATTGGTCTTACTGACTGTGAGGTGATCAATAAGTAAATAAGGCAAAAAAAATTAGTTTCACACTTGGGAGCTTTTATTTTTTTTGTGTGCACCAGTAATGTTTTTTTTTAAAAAAGAACATACATCTGTAGATACTTTACTAGTCGTCTTTTTTAGCGTCACAGACATCTGTCTGCATTTGTGAGCAACATTGAGTCTGACGTTATTGTCGCTTCTGCAGTCATTGTCGAAAGTGAATTGAACATTTATGATCGATTTGATGGGTTCAGGATTTCGGCAAGTCTTCGAGGCATATGAATGCTTTCTTCCCTTTTTATTAGTTATAACGGGACAATTTCTAGGCTTTAGCCTGTAGATATATATATGCGCGCGTGTGTGTGTGTATGTGTGTTGGCTCAGCTTTATGTTGTGTTATAAGTGAGGTATTGTACGGTAGCCAGGGGTCCTGCTGTGACTGAGAAGTGAGGGGGGACGTTTATGGGCCAGGACGGCCTAACGTAGCCTCACGCACACACAAACAGAAAACAGGGGACTGTCCACACACACTCAGTGTGAGGTTCGGAGCTCCCGAGCCCAGTACTAGGCAGGCGTATCCCATCTGCGATCTGCCAGACAGACGCTGAGAGCAGAGAGTCCCACTGCAGGGGGTGAGCCAGCCCAAGTGTATGAATATGGAAAAAGAAAGAGACAGAAATATAGAGTAAGCTTTGGACTAGTGCCTAGACAGCTATTGGTGTTCCCTTGGTGCGCTTTGATTATGTAGCTTTACCTGGTAAAGATTTGCGCTAGTGAATGAAAGGTTGCAAGTTCATGTCATATTTTAATTTTTTGTGAATGAACCCCTTTAGGGCCAAACCTCCAAGGGTCAACTTTCAAATGCGTTGCATGTATCGCCAAGCTCTCCTCACATTCGAGTTTCTCGGCATTAGCAACATGATCTCAATTCCGCACCCACCCCAATCGCCAGATTTGGCTTCTACGGACTTCACCCTCTTCCAGAGAATGAAAATCTAGCTCAGAGGTCATAGATTTGACACTATTGCAGATGTCCAGTGGGAATCGTAGATGGTGCTTGACACACTTCAAAAAAGAAGACTTCCAGGACACATTCCAGTGATGGTAAGAACATTGGGGGCGCTGTATTGCTGTGTAAGGGGGCTGATGTAAAGGTGATAGTGTGTAAACCTACATATAAGTCTAGTCTTAAATATAATAGCTAGTCTTAAAACCTTTTTGATACCACCTTGTATTGCTATGATAACAGTGTCGGGCCTTTAGTGCCAGCAAGGTCTTTTATCTTGCCCAAACTCTATCAGAATCACTGACTTAGATTTTAATAGAATTTTGTCCATGTGTAAAACTTTCTTTCGGCTTCTCCCATTAGGGATCGCCACAGCGAATCATCTGCATGTTTGATTTGGCACATGCTGGATGCCCTTACTAACGCAACCCACCCCATTTATTCGGCTTGGGACTGGCACCAAGAGTGGCTGGGGTTGGTTACCTGACCGGGAATCAAACCCAGGCCGCAGCGGTGAGAGCACCGCATCCTTACCACTGGACCACCAGGGATGTACATAGCAAATTCTTCCATTCTCCTCATTTCTTAGCGCACTGCTGTTTACACTGTTTATGTACATTATTAAGTTTGCGTTGGAGTTTCTATCAAATCAGATTTAAGAATTCTTGCTTTAGTAATGCAGTTACTTCCCACTGCTCGAGATACCTGTCTTCTGTGATGCAGTGCTCTGTTATAATGTGTTTCTCTGTAATATCGATGCATTAAGAGGTGGATTGATTCAGTTAGGACACCACTGAAGGCCTAGGTGTAAAACGCGTGGCCCGCCACTGCGGCCAAATAAATGAAAAGTGTTATCTTGGCTAAATCTGGCAAACTGTCAACTATCTTGATTACACCTGGGGGTTCGAGTCTGTACATATAATATGTGGTGCGTATTTTGATTCATGGTGTTATTTAGTTTCACTGGCACCAATATCCAGACCTGCATGCTAATACAATTACGTAAATTGTATATCGTAGCAAACCGCTACCTCCGAGATGACGCGTGATGTGGCTGATTGGTGCAGTGTCATCGTTTTCCTTTTTTTCTTCACCGTCTTTCTCTATGCTATAAGAGCACGGACTGCAGCAACGGTCTGCTATTACAAGAGCATTAGTATTCTGCACGCACACATGCACACACACTCGCGCACACCCGCACACACGCGGCAAACTCGATGGCCTTTCTGCACTTTTTGCTCACGATGGCCAACAGAGGGAGCAGGCGCTTGCTGTACCTGTAACCTCACCGAGAACAGACAGAGCGGGTTTTTCCTACAGCTCGCCAGGAACATTGAGTCCAAGTTGTTTGTGGAACGCTTTCATGGGAGCCAGAAGAGATCGATGTTAGGTAGTGGCACTACACTCACCGCAGAGATGAGGGTTTGCCGTCATTTTGAATGTGCGCTAGTAGTCAAGTAGTCAAGTCAATTAGACTTGCAATCTAAAATCGTTAGTGATCGTTAGTTTTGAACCGAAAGACCAGTTTTATAGTGGAAGGTATTCAGGCTCATAACAGGAGTCTGACGACTTTGAAAAATCAATCTTGCACCCCTGAACTTTCTTCAGTGTTCACGATTTTCAGTATTTGAAGCTGCCTAGTATTTTGAAAAATGGGGCAATAATGCTGTTAATGCCAGAACAATGCAGCTGCACTTCATAGACAGGCTCTTTTTTTTTATTATAACTGGCAGATTTTCTTTTTATATGAACTGGATAATGAATTACTCATCTTTCAAGTTTTGAATCTTTCACTGGTAAAATAATAAATTGTATGATTTAGTGGCATGCAAGTGGTATACTGGTGCTTCACAGTGGTGATGGGAAGAACGGATTATTTTAATGAATCGTGCACTGCCTACCGTATATGGGGGTCAAGCTATAAAAGAACGAACGACTCGAGTCGAGAGGTAAACAACTCGATTCTGTTCCCTGTACATAAACCTGTGGAGATATTTAGATCACTCTTTGAAATGACTCGTTCTTCTGAGTCCCATTCATGACTCCTCACTACTTCACCGTTTCAAGGTCAATGCGTCAGCATGGAGATTTGCATGGATTCTTGATGTACATGTGGATTTCTTTAAAGGTTTCCACTCACAGACATGATGCCATGGGTGAATGCTGCTTAAGAGGAATGCAAAGGAATTAGACCAAAATAAAAGGCAGCAGTATTGCATATTTTATGAATATGCAAATATTTTGGGTGGAACACACCATGTTCTTAACTTTATGATGCAATAACACCTTCCTGTAACAAAAAAATAATAAAACTACTACGGTTCCTGGATGGCAAAGATTTTTTGGTTCCAGATTTATTCATCATGGAGTGTAAGTGACAATGGTGCCAGACGAGCTACTTGCGCATGGAAATCTCCTGCAAGCCTCTGCACTGTATCCTTGTGAAGTCTAGCTTTCCATCACGGAGTCCGTCTGCAGCGTCAGCATTTCGCGACAGATACCTCCGATTCCACCTTTCCATCATGATAAACAATGTACAAAGTTGACGCTGTATTTCTTAACACATCGCCTTCCCGGTGACAAGTGTTCTGTTGAAACGCTCGGCTCGTGTCGGAATCCCAAAATATCCTGTCTTTTTTTTTTAATGAAACGGTTCATATTCATTTTTTGGCGTGCTTTTTTTTTTTTTTGCCTTGCGGCTTGCCAGACATCATGACTGAATGTTTTCTAATTTTACACTTCCCATTTACCCCTCTCTGATTCACTAGACCACAGGGAAGCAGGCGCAATCTGAGCGATCTCTTTTTCCCTTCGTTCACTTTCCCCTTACGCTCCCTCTCTCTTTTTTTTTCCTGTTGTGCGGATCAAAGCTCCTGATGTGTCTCCCTGCAGGGCGGTGTGATCAACCATGAGGGCACATGGCACACACACGCACACACACACCCACACACACACACATACGTACACCACCAAACAGCCAATAGAATAAATCTCTGTAAAAAATTGGTGGTTTTGGGGATCGGTTACACCTGATGAGCTGTGTCATCGCTTTGCACGACGTCCAGTGACCTACGCCTGACCCGCTCTCGATTCCACCCATTGAGGCTCATCGAAATCTGACATTTTCACAGAGGAATAAAATGTTCTGATCGCTTTTTCGACTTCTGTCTGGCTGTCATTTTGTACTATCAAATAAAAGACACGATCTTTTCTTTGTAGCTCTGCACCGCATGCAGGTGAGAGCAAAACGTTCCCGACACTTCCAGCCGCATCCTACACCGTCTTAAACTTGGACTTACCTGTCTTTCTTTTTTTTTCATTCTACAACTCGGAATAGCTGCCATCGACGAATGAGCTTTACATCTTTTAGCTCATACAAGTGTACGAGTCCTTTCATATCATGTCATTTCTGCCGTTTGAGCATCTTACGTGTTTGTGTGTGCGTGTGTGTGTGTGTTGTTACATAAGTGTCAGTGCTTATGCAACCATTCCAGTGATTCTTTTGGCTTCAAAAAAGCCCAAACCATGGAGCCCTCTCCCATTTTTACAGTAACTGCTTCAGAGCATAGGCAAGGCCATTTACGAACAAAACTAGCTTGCTGTTTAAAAAAAAAAAAAATTTCCTCCTCCAGTGAGTCACAAGAAAACCCGTTCCCCAATTCCTTTGTTTCCATGACGACTTTATTGACTTTTGATTTGTTCTCTTTTTTTTTTAGGTCTTTTTTTCCGTCCTTCTCTTGCGTCAGGGAAGTCTATCTGGCTTATTAACATACATATATATATATATATATATATATTCATATATAATTATTACATATATTAACTTATAAGTTGTGGCCAGGATACAGGTTTGTCTTTTTTTTTTTTTTTTGCCTTGGGTACACCTTGGCCACAACGCTTCACAGTATTAATGCGCAAAAGAATGAGATGGATACATACAGGAAGTAAAGAGGGAGGTGGGCGGGGAGGTGAGGTGGGGGGCGGAGTCAGAGGTCGCCCTGCAGCCCAAGAAGAGAGTTGAAAAAATAGAAACCTTTTAAAACTCAACAATCGTTAACCACCCCCTTCCCAGGTCTGTTTTTCACCTGTGTATGTCTCGGTCTCGCTTTTTGTTTCTATCGTTCTCGTTCTCCCCCATTACTCACACCTCTTCTATTGAAACATGGTTTAAAACTCGTTAAATTACGGTAGATGGGAAAATCATGCATTTTCTTTATCTGTTTTTTTGGACATTTTTCACGTTTTCACTTTTTTTTTTCAACATGGAAACTCGTCGTAGTCATCTTCATTGTTGTAAATAGCTCACAACTCAGAGAGCTCTTGCATACCCAGTCCTTATTACCCTTCATGTTCTGGTTCTCGATCCATTTTCCCCCCCGTTACTTCATTTGTTCCCTGTCTCTCTTTTTTTGCCCCATGTTCAGTCACTTCCTCTCCCTGCCAGGATTTGTCTCTGTGGCACTCATACAGGCGTAGTGCGACGGTTGGCAGCATTGCTGTGTGAGTCCTTCGCGTCTTTCTGGATACAGTTGTGGACCTGCAGGAAGTTATGGTCCCTCTCCGAGTTGTAGGTGGCCGGGGGTGTTGATTTCAGCGTATCGGCTCCGCCACGGCTCAGAGTGTACATGGAGATGTCGGTGGACGGCAGAGCTCCGAAGCCCTTGAGGCCCAACGGAGAGGTGTCACGTGACTGTGAAGGTTCCGTGGAGCGGCTGGAGGAGCGTGAGCGGCGCCGATAGCGGTAGCGGTAGCTGGGGATGCGGGTGATGGCAGAGCCGTGCAGATAGTCAGCGTTTCCAGTGGCGATGCCTCTTCCGGCACGGGCGTTGGTGGCTCGAAGTTCACGGTGCCGGTCGATAAACATGTGCACGGCCAAGACACCCACCATCTCGGCCATGATGAAGGACAGAGCCCCAAAGTAGAAGCTCCAGCCGTACGAGTAGCTGTTCTTCTTCGAGTCGCTCTTGGTGGGGTCGCCAGCGTTTGCTGATATGTAGACAATCATACCTATGATGTTGCTCAAACCTGACAGATAGACAGACAAATAAAAAATTAGTGGACTCAATGTCGATTACTTTGACTAACTAAATATAACATACACCAACAATTGTCTCTTCATCATGGCACCTGTTAGTGGGTGGGACATATTAGGGAGAAAGTAAACACTTTGTCCTCAAATTTGATGTGTCAAAAGCGTTTGACAAGGGCCAAATTCTAATGTCTAAACAACTGGGCCAGAATATCTCCAAAACTGCAGCTCTTGTGGAATGTTCCCGGTCCGCAATGGTCAGTATCTATCAAAAGTGGTCCAAGAAAGGAACAGTGGTGAACGGGCATCATGGTTACATAGGAAGCAAAGGCTGCCAAGTGTGGTCCAATCCAATAGAACAGCTCCTGTAGCTCAAATAGGGCCCAACACAATATTAGGCAGGTGGTCATAATGTAATGCCTGATCGGTGGCCATAAATTTATGCCTGGTCAGTACATTTTTACCATGACTAAAACAACAGACGAGTCGCAGTAGATGCGGCTGGGCCATAAAACAAGGTCCTTAACCCTTAAAATCGCTTTGGATAAGGGCGTCTGGCAAATACCATATATGTAAATGTAAAGGTAGTCTGAATTGCCGCTGGCTTAGTTAGCGTGGCAGTGAGGGGCTGGAACTACAGTGCCCTTGGGTACAGCAAGCTAAAACTAAAGGTCAAATAGTGAGCAGTGGAAACCTAGAACTACAGTGACAAAAAGGTCTACAAACACAGTACCATTGTCTGCGTTTAAATTTAATACCAAAGAGAAATTCGGCACAAATGGTAACATCAGCTCTGGGAACAGGACCTGCAGCCCAATAGGCAGCCCAACAGGAAGTGCAGTCTAATTGCAGTGGCCCAGGGATCAGAGAATAAAGTGATTGGTTACGAAGAGTGCAGGACCTACAGATGATTTAGCAACAGCAGCACTGGGGGACAGGAGGTGGAAGTGAGAATATAGTATACGTAGACTACAAAGGTTACACACAATCATTTTAGGTGTCACCTGTGCTAAAGATGATGTGACGTAGTGGCAAAAATGCAAGAAAAATACTAAAATTAAAAAAGCTAAACAGATTTTTACCAAAGTAAGGCATATGTATGGTACCAGCAGGATGATTAAAAAACACAACTAATATCATTGGAAAGAGAGAGACTAAACAGAGTCAGACAAGTACCCAAGTACTTAATAGTTTCTGCTCACAAGTACTTTTAAAATGAATTGAACCCTCCGACAAAATTTTTACAGATCCTCCAGAGGTTTTCAGATTCTTTCTGCTCCTTAATTTAGCTTTGTCTGGGTGGTGGATGGTTCAGCAGTTTGGTGAACAATCAGACAGTTTCAGGTTGGCTTCTTTAGGAAACTAGAGCTTCTTTCTGAGGTGTGTCATTGTGTCCCTGAACGAAGTTGGCACTGGATGTGATTGTCTTCTTCCCTCGGAGCGTACACCAATATAAGGTTGTTCCTTAGGGCCATGTTTACCCATTAGCAGGTAACAGAGCGAGCAGTTGGCAAATAGCCACTCTCATCTCCCATGTTGGGGGCCCAGAGCACAAAAACGGTCAGGGTCAGGAGTGGCTGTATGGGTCAGGGAAGGAAAAATGCACTGTTAGCTGATATTTTCTACTAATAAATAAGAAAAAAAAAACAGCAAGGCAAAAGTCAGGTATGGGCCTTTTTTTGCTGACCAATAAGATGACTGGCACACTTGGTGTCCATTGGCTCCCAAGGCCTATGTCCTTTCTTCTTCTGTAAGTTGCCTTTGAGCTGACTGCATAAAATGTGGTTCTCATAGAAGTGCAAAAAAATGTTAACTCTCACTTCAACTCTCCTGGATCTACTTTTATATTGTTTTATGAAGTGAATATTAGTTGTGGATAAAGACAAAAAAAAATGTCTCAAAAATCTTTTTTAGCTGTATCCCGGCGGGAGTCTCTTAGCCTAGCAGAGAAGAAAATAAACAGACTCATGCTTTTGACAAGCTGTATGCGGACTGTGTATTTTACAGAAGCACTGTCTCTTAGCTGTTTATACAGCAGGTGGCATTTGAAAAAAAAAACTCCTGTATGCCAACGATTTCAAACCTGCTAAGAGACTGTGTATTATAGATGAGGACTTGATCAGTGTGTTCAGTGAGAAACACATCATTCCTGTAGTCATGGAGGGCATGTTGTGTGTGGTTGGATTGCTAGAAATGATCAGAAAAGATGGATTGCAGTAACTTGCAGCTAAACGTAGAGTTCCCACAACTACTGTATCCAGTCAGACTCTAGATTTTACCCCCCCATTGCTACTGTACCCAGTCAGACTACAGATCCTATCCCCCAGTGTAACTGTAACCAGTCAGACTGCAGCTCTTACCCTCCTGGTACCACTGAACCAGTTGGACTGCAGATCACACCCCCAATGGCCGATGTAACCAGTCAGACTACACATCCTACCCCACAGTGCCACTGTAACCAGTCAGACTGTAGATCCTACCCCTCCAATGCCACTGTAACCAGTCGGACAGAAGGTCCTACCCCTAATGCTACTGTAACCAGTCAAGCTGCAGCTCTTACCCCACCCCAGTGTTACTGAAACCAATCAGATTGCAGATCTTACCCCCCAATGCTGCTGTAACCAGTCAAGCTGCAGATCTTACCCCACCCCAGTGTTACTAAAACCAATCAGATTGCAGATCTTACCCCCCAATGCTGCTGTAACCAGTCAGACTGCAAATTTTACACCCCAGTGCTATTGTATCAGTCAGATTGCAGATCCTACCCCTCCATGCCACTGTAACCAGTCGGACTGCAGATCAAGTGTGGGTTCCCTCTGGGTTTTCTGGAAAAACACAAACACTGGACACAAAGTTTGTCTCGGCTGGCACTCACCTGCAGACACGAAGAGAATCCCTGCACTGAGGATGATGTTGTGACGGGACTTGTAGAACTCACTGGCCGCAATACATAGACCGCCCATGAACAGCAGGATCACGCTAAGGATAGGGAATATACTGGATGCCCTCACTGCTCCTGCACACAGACAAAAATCAGAGAGGTTACTCTCCTTCTCTGCCATTGTTCTTGCCAGTCTCACGTTCCTTTAACATGCTGACCTAAATTTTCGTCAGTCAAGCACAAAATTTCACATATGTGCCTCATTTAGATACACACATTTGCTCACATGCAGGTATATATGCACACACACACACACACACACACACACACACACACATATATACACACACACAAAACTCCTCAGCACTTTGTGAAACTAAAGTGCTGACGATGAAGCGAACGCAAACTTGTGAGACTGCCCTCCCCCTCCTATCTCTCTCTCTCTCTCCCCCCTTCTCTCTCCCACTACTTAATGTGCTCATTTCTGTCCTTTTTAATCTCTCTATCTCTTTACAGAATCTGTCTGTCACTCTCTGCCGTTATCGCTACTTCAGTGGGGATGCATTCATCCTGCTCCCTTTTTCTATTAGTCCATTGTCTTAATCTCCTGTATCTGTTCATCATGCAGCTGTCTGTCTTATCGGTTAGTGGACAGATGGGCTGTTGTCTCTGACCCCCAATGTCTCTGACATTGCCCTCTAATAGGCCAAAATGTGTGTGTGTGTGTGCGTGTGTGTGTGTGTGTGTGTGTGTGCATGCATATAATTTTGCATATAATTTTACATTTGGACAAAAGTATGTGGACACCATGAACAATATTTCGTCATAAATGTACCTACTTGCTGAATGCTTACCATCACACGTATTTCTGGTTCTTGCTCAAACTGTTGCCCCAATTAAAAATGGACATACCTGTATCATATTTGCATTTTTGTAAGGACAACCATTGGGACTCGAAGCAACTAGTAGACAATATACACCGACCAGGCATAACTTTATAGCCAAGATCAAGCATAACATTATGACCACCTGTCTAATATTGTGTTGATCCCCCTTTTGCTGCCAAAACAGTCCTGACCTGTTGAGCATCGACAGCATTAACTTATTAGCAATTTGAGCTACAGGAGCTTGTCTGTCAGATCGGACCACATGGACCAGCTTTTGCTTCCCATGTGCATTTATGAGCCTTGGACACCCATGACCTTGTCACCGAATCAGAAAGAGCTTTAATGCCAGGTATGTTTGCACTTACAAGAAATTTGTTTTGGTGACAGAAGCCAGATGGCTGATTTAAAAGTTAGATTTAAACCTGCACTCACACCAGCCCATTGTGGAAAAGATTGGACCCTAATCTTAGTCTAAATGGTCTAAACATCCATTCACTTTTTCGGCAAGCACATATACCATGGCTGGATTGCTGCACATAAGGTTAGCATGGCTAGCATGCTAATCAGCAGGGCCAATCATGCATACATAAGATTAGCATGTTTCATCATGCCTGACCATGCGCTCTGCCCCTGGTTTCCATTCTGGATATGTGAAGAAGGAATCTCACTGTGCTGTAATGTACATGTGACAAGATGTAAAAGATGACAAAAAATTACCTTTTCCCCTTTTCCTTTATCACTGAAACATGCAGTTGTTCAATGTGCTATAAGCATATAACAATATGATTTATTGCACAAGCCAAAGGATCAAGGAGGAGGACAAGGATTAAATTAAAATTCCCAAGTTTTCCCAGTGAATGTCACAACTTCAGAAGCTTATTTTGGAACTTTTAAATATTCTTCAGTCAGCATCATTTTACCTTGAGAAATGCCATAACCTTGCTACTATCACCCTCCTTCTGTTTCATTCCCTCTCTTTTTTTGCTCCATCTCTCGTGTGTCAGAGCTCCAGGTGGTGGGCTTTATTAAATATTAAGGTGACCTCAACCCTGGTCACTTTCCTTCTCTCTCTCTCTCTCTCTCTCTCTCTCTCTCCTCGTCCCCTCAGTGATGTAGTCAGGCTGCATTATCTACTCGATGCAAAGTACCCCTTAATTTTTTCCCACATTCAGCACAACTCAGGTAAGAACACTCACTGTGCACTGCTGGTGAAGTTGGGACATGTACCTCTATAGATAAACACCTGACGGTTCCCCTGCTATGCTAATCTTTAAATTTAAACACGGGTAAAACTTTTGTGGACTTGTGAACGTCTACCGTATCTTGAGCTCGTCAGATGTGTTTTGTTACGTTCCTCAAACTCTACTCATGCCTCCTGCAATTAATGAATGCAGACAGTTTTCAGGAGATTCCTAATGATCTCTTACTAATATTTCATTTATTTTTTGGCTGCAGATCCTCTCAGAATCAACAGACTCAGTGTACTCAGTGGCAAATTTTCTAGCTGGCCAAAAAGAAGAACTTCAGAAATGTCTTATTACATAATATATCTATCGATTTCAAACTTGCTGCCACACACACACACACCGGTAGTCCGGTAGTCACCCAATTGCGTACCGGCCCGAAAAATACTCGTTTTCAGTACCCATCCCTGATAAAAAAAACAGTGAATTTCTTCACATATCCCAGTGATGTAGAAAGCTGGGGTCAGAGATTACACAGTACCCCTGGAGCATGGTGGGTTAAGGGACTTGCTCAAGAGTGACAACTTGGCAATACAGGGGCTTGAACCCCCAACCTTCCAAACAGTAACCCAGAGCCTTACCACTCTCATGTATGATTCTTTCTTCATTGCTTTCAATTGGACATGAACACACATGACTGTGTGTCAGTAATTGAAGTTAAAGATAAGCTTTATGGAAACAGTTGATGATATACACAAACCATGTACTGTAGAGATCCAGAAGGTAAAATATGACTCCAGTAAAAGTAAAAGTTCTCCCTTTAAACTTTCACTTGAATAAGTACTTAAAAAGTATTTACGTTCCCAAAGTACTATGATTTATTATGTTTGTAGCATCCCTCGTATCATTTTTGTCACAAGACTCTAAGACTAATGTTACTCTCAGCACACCGATCTATTAATAGAATGATATTAATGAGTCAAACACTGATTTATATGCATTACAGTTATCTACAGTTATATAGAGTCATGAGCCCAAAACACTGTTTTTCAACTTCTTCAAAAAGAAATTGCACCAATAAGGCCACGTTTGTTGTGGCAAGTTAGAGTAAGGAGTTTCTTTCATCATTTATTCCTCTAAAAATGTTCTGCTTGCTGTTGAATTGTACGTTCATGCTAAAAGACGATACCACCAACAGAAAATAAAAAAAAGCTACTTAAGTAACAGTAGTAACAGATTATATTTACTTGGTTACTGTCCACCACTGATGGAAACTGTATTGACCTATACCCTGTCTTTAACATAAAGTGAGAGAAGGAACAGGAAAGACAGAAAAGTTCACAATAGGAAGCCAATTTGCACATAATGGTGAGACTTTTTTTTTAATATGGCATTTTTTTTACCCATGTGTTGTGCAAACGGCTCTTTTCCCTTCCCTCTTGCTTCCTTTGACACTCACAAAAGCAGGCTTACTTTCACACAGCGTGAGACTTAAAATCAGTACTCTGGAAACATCTGCTTCTTTATGTAATCCTACAGAAGGAGTGACGACCAGGAAAAGGAGGAGAAGAAAAACGATCAATTTCCAAAAAAAAAAAGGATAAAGAGAGCAGGATGAAATCAAGAAGAAAATAAAAACAAACGATATTGACCGACCTCTACACTCACACACATCATCAGATCCGTTCCCTCACTCACACACAGATCCAGAGATAAGCGTTCATCTAGGTCTCGGGATGGCAGCGCGTTACCATGGCAACGAGGACTCTAAGGAGTTCAGAACGCATCCGTTGTGACACAGTTACTGCGCTCGTACATCATCGCTGACAATCGGCGTTTTACTGTTAAACGCCCCTCGGCCCGTCGGCATACGATACGAGCAACACTTACCTGTGTGACATCATAACGCAAACACCTGAACTACGGAAATAATATGACAAAATGCCTTTGTTCTAATGAAGCAATAATACATGATTTGATTCCTAATTCAAATTCTAGCAACAAGGAAACTATTTGAAATGACTAAGCCCATTTGGCACAATCATGTCCAGGACATGAGAAATTCACTGGTGAACTTCTCATGTCAAACACTAGAAATGTTCCACATCGAATAAAGAACACCCATAACACACTTGAGCATTTGGACATGACCCATATAGTACATGGATTAAAACGCCTCCTCAGTGGACTGGTGATGGTGAGATGTGTGTGATGGTGCTAATGAGGTGGCAGACTGAAACTCTACATCACACAATAAAGGGTGCTACTTTAGTGTTGCTTATTGAGGAAACATGGAATGAAGCACCATTTTAAGCTTCCCTTCACTATATTAGAGTGCTGCATAGTGCTTTCGACAATGGCATCTCATTTATGTCGCTTATACGGAAGTGTAGTGTAACCCTTTAGATATGTATGAAAGGAAACAAGGACTAAAATTGTGGAATTGGTAATATTATAGAAATATATTAAAGAATCATATAAAAGAAAAGAACATGATGAAAATGACTTAAGCAAACAGAGTTTCAATTAGGGAATAGCGGTTTTCAATCACGTACATGTTTTCCGAATTTTATAACATTAAAACATTATGAGCGTTGAAGTGAAAAACACTGATTATCTCTTCATCATGGCACCTGTTAGTGGGTGGGATTTATTTATTAGGCAGCAAGTAAACACTTTGTCCTCAAAGTTGATGTGTTCGAAGCAGGAAAAATGGGCAAGCGTAAGGATTTGAGCGGCTTTGACATTTTGCCAAATTGTGACTGGGGCATCTCCAAAACTGCAGCTCTTGTGGGCTGTTCCTAGTCTGCAGTGGTCAGTATCTATCAAAAGTGCTCCATGGAAGGATCACCAGTGAACCACATGGTCATGGGAGGCCGAGGTTAATTGATGATGCTGTTGATGTTTAAACGGGTCACTGTTTAATCAGCGAAAGGGGCACCAACAAAATATTAAGCAGGTGGTCATAAAGTTATGCCTGATCTGTGTATATCAGTGGACTACAACACTGCATTATGTTGGTTACTCCGAATTTCACTTTGTATCAATGCTTTTCCTTCAGGTCCTCTTATATACTGATAGGACGCCATTTTGAAATGCAGACCATATATTAATGAGCTTCCATAGAACATCCCGTTCCTGATAGTATTCCATATAGTATTGATTTTCCAAATGTGGTCTTTTTTGTTAAATAAGGATTTTCTAACGCAAGAAAGAGCAAGTAGTCATTTCGAATTTTGTCTTGTATATTTGATTTTCATTCCCTATATCACTGTTTCCTGCGCTGACATTTTCCAATGTCGAGAACAGTGAGCTGGTTGTCGTTTCATATTTTGTTCTTTTATTTATTTATTTTTTTTTAATGTACAGAACAGTCACTAGGGTGCCATTTCAAGTTTGATTGCCCGTGTAGTCTTTGCTACACACTGCTCCTGATTCTCCACTGAAGGAAATGTCGTTCTCGATATTACTGCCTCAATATGTTTTCTTTGCAACCGTTATTCTGTAGATCACTTCCTCTACATGGTGCTTCTTACATTCCAACACAGGGAATGTATAGAAAGCCATTTTCAATTTGGTTTCAATGTACAGTGGATATATGAGTTGATATAGAAAATTCAATGAAAAAGAAAGAAAGAAAACAAAGAAAAAAGTACAATAACCTATTGGAATTATTTTATAACAGTCATTAACCAATCAATTAACCAATTAACCAATCAAATTTAAACTAATGTTCACACATGTTGAGACAGCATTTTTTTGGGAAAATCCAAAATATTTGCCAAAATAAACAAACAAACGATATGCTGTGGAAAACAAGTGGAGAAAATAGGGATATTTTCACAGGATATCCCTGTAAAAAAAAGATAAAAAAAAAAAAAGATAAGATAAGATGAAAACATGTCAGAAAGGCTACTAAGAGGAGAACAGTAAAATTAAAGGAACTGCATATCTCACGAATCTCAACAATATTTTTCACATGTCTGGGCCATGAGGTAGAAAAACCCAGCATGTCTAAATCACCACTGAACCATGTGGCAAAATGCCTTCCTTCTCTGAGAAGCTTAGCATAAGATTTTTATCAGCTAAAAGAACACCATACCTACAGTGAAGCATGGTGGGGGCAGCACTGCGCTATGGGGTTGCTGGTCTTCCGCTGGTACTGGGTTCTTATCAAGTAACCATGGT
The DNA here is from genome assembly GCA_024362625.1 of Silurus asotus. NCBI lineage: Eukaryota > Metazoa > Chordata > Actinopteri > Siluriformes > Siluridae > Silurus > Silurus asotus. Next base: position 4,412,001 of record MU562415.1, read on the forward strand.
TCTATTTTGGAAAAAAAGCCTGCAGGCATGTGCTAGACAGATGAAGATGAAGAAAAATTGGAGCAGGATGATGCCTCAAAGCACAAATCCAACTCAATAAAGGCATGGATTTGGAAAATAAAAATGAGAGAAGGGAATTAAATGCCAAATCAAGATGTGCCAAGTTGATAGACTGAGTGTCTAAAACACTAAGTCCTAAATTGCAATTATAAAAGCTGGTCCTAACCAGGGTGGGGTTATTTTATTTTTGTCTTCTTTGTCTTTTATATAGCAAATTCTTTCTGTTTGTTTTGCACTTGTTTTGCTGGCTAAACTATCAACCTGTAACTTTAAAACCTTGGTCTTGTCAGGTCCTTGTACTGTGGATGTTCCACAAAATTAAATACAACTTTATACAGATCATTTGGAATAAACACACATAGATGTTGCAGTTTATTGTGCTATTAGTGAATTGTTTTTCTGATATCAGTGTGCGATATTAGATGAAGCATGGATGAGGTCATTGAGCTAGGTCATGTCATTAACCCAAATAGGATGACATCAGAGAGCAGACATTGCCATGGTAACAGCAGGAACATGATATACAGCCCTGAACAAGCTGTATTGATCTAATATAAGAGAGACCTGTATATGTGTGTGTGTGTGTGTGTGTGTGTGGTGTGTGTGTGTGTGTGTGTGCATGTATGGGGGGAGAGAGAGAGAAAGAGAGAGAGAGAGAGAGAGAGAGAGAGAGAGAGAGAGAGAAAGAAACAGTCAGGATTTGAACATTTCTCTAATTACACCATACACACCCAGAACCCTTAGAACTCTGTGTCTTCCATAGTAGGTTTCATCATCTTTTCCTCTTCTTCCTTCTTCTCCTTCTATCACTCTGACCTTGTCTCCCGCCTCATCTTACTCTCCCAGGCCACTCGCACTCGTCCGCGTCTCTCTTTCTTGCTCGCTATCTCTCTTACTCTTACACCAAGTCTTTCTTTGTCACATCATGTCTTCGCTTCATCTCATTTTCCATGCTTGAACTGACCTACATATGTGCATAGAGGTGTGTTAAAGCTGTCACATTATTTGAAAAACCCTACATTTTTAAATATTTAGCATTGAAAAGCAATGAATTATTAAAAAAACCTACGACACAGAATATTAGCAGTATGTATTTGTATCACGTAAATCAAGACATGATCGAGATGAACATAGTCATGCTTCGTTAAATTGAACGTTTCTATTTATATGTTATATATCTTTTTTATTTTACCTTTTAATTAAATATGATATAACTTCCTTTTCACTACATATGCTTACTACACAAGGTTTATCATTCAATACCTGTCAAGTTAGAAAACTCCTGGTCTTTGGTGTTTTTTGAAAGCCACCTGCATGTTACAGGTAATGTAACGGTACAGTATGAAGAATGACGTTGATCAAACGAATATATAAATGAACAGATGTTCCAATTTAGTTTGATTGAAAAATCCTCTCTTTACACTTTCTTGGCATCTGGAAATACTTTGCTATGCCTCTTCCAATTCTTGCCAATGGTGTTCTTTACTAGTATTCTTTTCCCAACTTTCAATTCAGTTCATTCCATAGCAGCTCAATAGGATTTAGGTGCGGTGACTGGGCAGGCCGTTCCATGATAGATAACACTCCAGCCGACTGTTTGCTCTTGAACATATGCTTCAGGTCATTGCCTTGTTGTACAGTGAAATCTGTTCCAATTGTACCAGTGGTGTTGTGTATGGAATGGTAGCCATGTTGGTTCAGTTTACCTTTCCCCCAAAATAAGTGTTCAATCTTCCCTGCTCCAGAACAACCCCAAACCATTAAGCTTCCACCTCTATGTTAGACTGTGAGTGTGATTGCTATCTTCTATTCTGTTCGCCATCTTATATAGGGTCTTATATATGTTAGGGCCATCAATGTCCAATTTAGATTCATCTATCAACTTTCTTCCACTCATTCACTTTTACAATTGTAGTGTTTTTGCCTTTTAGCTTTTTGCATGAACATAAGGAACAGGCCTGTGTCTTAAAAACCATAAAATACTAGGTGTTCCTACACTTTTGACTGTAATACATTAGGCCATGCATGTTTGAGATTGAATCCCAGATATTGATTGTCTAATGATTCCTACTACATTCATTCGTTTTCAAACACAATTAAGACAATAGTGTACACTGCGTCAAATAAAAATAAAAGTTGCCCATGTCAAGCGTTTGAATGCGAATTTATGGTTAAATCAAATAAATATAATTAAAACTTATACTATTCAAACAGTGCAAGTCATTCCATAACGAAAAAAAAAAAAAACGTGGATTGAGTGTGTGAGTGTGTCTGTGTGTGTGTGTGTGTGTGTGGGTGGATGGGGTGAAGGAGAGATTTGACCTATTTAGGCACAAAGTAAAATATTTATAGAAATGACTGGCCTAATTGGGGAGCAGCAGGCCGGCCCTCTCACGTTCCTCCATCCTCCTTCCCAAGATCTGGAGTACATGCTCCGCTTTCTCCCTTTCTCACCTCAAACGCATACTTCGCTGTCTCCATACAGACACACACACAAAGCAAAGGTAACTTACGAAGAAAATACTCTCCCGCGTCAGCTTCATAGTCGGCGTCTTCGGGAAAGTGATCGATCTGTTTACACAGTCCTTTAAAGTTCCCTGCAGAGACAGAAGGAGAGACAGGCCGAGTGTTAAAATGAGACTGTAACTTATTTCACACTTTTATGGACATAAGTATTGGGACACTTGGCTTTTCCAGCCATATATGGTTCTGCCCGAAGCTGTACCAACAAAACTAAAAGCACACAGGTGTATAGGACGCCTTTAGATGCGGTAGGAGACTCAACACTCTTCCAGCGTCATAATGCCCCTGTTCACAAAGCCAGCTTCCTGAAGATGTGCTTTACATTGGTTGGTATATAAGATCTCCTGTTAAAGAGCACTGACCTCAACCCCTACTGAACACCTTTAAAATTAATTTGGATACTGACTGCACCCTCACCTACATCATTACCTGACTTTACTAATACCCTTGTCGCACAAATCTCAACCAGCACACTCCAAAATCTAATGGAACATCTCAGAAGAGTGGAGGTTATTATAAAAGCAAATGGACACTAAATGTGGAGTGGGATTCTCAAAAAGCACATGACCCTTATGATTAGGTGTCCACAAACTTTTGTACATAGAGTGTATAGTATTTATACAGTATGTATAAAGAACTGGTGTTAGACAGTGTGAGAAAATAAGAACACATTAAAAAAGACATGTTCAATAAATTCCCATCTAATTACAAATCAGCGAATCAGGAGTCATCTGTTAACTTTATTTACGCAGATCATATGTCTGGAAATCTTATTCCAGCCAAACAGCACTTAGGAAAGCAAACCTCAGACATCAAAAACCTCTTGAAGGGTTACATTTAAGGTTTGTGGAACCTTCTAGATGTATTAGAAAGATTGATTGGATGGTCCATTGATGCTGAATGTGTCCTAAAATACTGCTGTTAAACAGACCCTTGTTAATTGCTGAATGAAAGATTTAGGGCCAGCGGCTGTCCTTCAGATGTGCAGAGGACACACACACACACACACACACACACACACACACACACACACACACACACACACACACACACAAACAAACATTCCAAGGGTGACATTATCATGTAAGTGGTAGAGAGGAACATTTCGATATTCTTAGAAAGTACATCGCGTGTGTTTCTAGAACTTCAGTATGACTCGTAGATGGTCTTGAAGGTCTGTTTTTCCACAGTTAGTTGTCAATGCTAAGGGTAATTACAGTATAACTGTAGCTCATATATAATATAACAGCCTCAACAGGTATGTGTTAGCTAGGTATGTTGCACTCCTCTGTTATTAGCTTTTTTATATGCTAGGTTTGAATGTTACCTAGCAAACCCATTATACACAACATGGCACACCACACCATGGCGGATTTGTCCATCTGAAAAGCAGGAATTCTTCTGTGGTTCTAAGGAATTCATGGTGTAGAAAGTAGAAAGTCTGGTGACACGAACGCTTAGGACTGATTAGCATGATTGATCGAACTTTTTTTTATTTTATTTGAAATATAATACAGTAGTGAAAAAACTGAGAATATTGAGTTGTTTCCAGAATGAGTACTCCAACACTGAGTAAACAATATTGTAGGTACTTATATATAGTTTTATTGAATTGTATTTAATTTTTATGAGTGCTAGTTACAGTGCACATTTGTGTGGTAAATGTGAAGATAATGTTGCTATTTCTGACAGCTTCGTTTCATTTATTCTCAATTAACAGGCTGTTCAGCTGTTCTGAGACTTTTCTTACACATTCAATAACACATCTAAGATAAGAGATATTCAGGATCGTTTGGTTTGATTTCCCCTCAGTGTAACCCGTCGACGATGCGGGAAATTACAGTGGAATTTTGTCTGGTCTGAGACATAGTACATTTTGTTACATATCTGGTATCTAATTTCTCTCAGAAAGCCTTGAATGTCTCACAGTCTTTTCTTACAAGTTTGCAAACACAACATTGGATTGATACGAATTCTGACAGAGTCTGATTCAGTTCTAAGAATTTCCAAGGTTTTTTGTTAACAGCTATGTGTTAGCTCGGTACGTTACTAGCCTCTGTTTTCAGTTAGTTTCTGCACCAAGGTTGTATTTCCCAGGTGCCTAGCAACAGTAATAGCACACCTCACCCATTTAAACCATTAATTTGTTTCCTGGTACACAGGAAAATCATTTAAATTCCATTTGCACCAGTTTCTAACAGAATGATGTCATTGTCGAGGACACTTAGAGCTTATCTGATAGCTCTTCTCCGCACCACATGCACCATGTCCACTCTTATGATGATTAATACACTCAGTGCACAAATGTTTTATCTATTTTATATGAATTCATAGAAAATGCAAATTTTTCTTATTACAATCAGGTATATTTATGCTAGAAATGTGGCCACTCTCTGTCTTTCACCCATTCTGCTTCTCCCCCACACTCGCTTTTACATCAACACATATGCATAAAACCTGAGCTACTGAATCTTTTATGACAAAGCTGGCAGAACCTCACACCAACCACTAATGCGCATATCACATGCACACACAGATCACAAGGTAGAACCTTTTTAGCTTCGTTCAGTTTGCACCTTTTGAGTGCCATTCAAAGGTGTGTGTGTGTGTGTGTGTGTGTGTGTGTGTGTGCACGCCAATAATTAAGTTTATGTGACGTATTGCAATAGCATATTACCATCAGCATGAACGACATAACAGTGGGGAATTTATTAACAGGTACCTGTAAACGTATCTGTAGTTTAATGAAGTATTTAATTTTGGGGAGACTTTCACATTAACGTCACTACATTTCTTCAAATATAGTACTTTTTACCACATTTTGTGAAATCAGTCGTTCCTTTTTTTTTAATAAGTGGATAAAAACTAAACTGCTCAAGCATGCAGCAAGCCACCAATCAGGGTTGAGCTCGCGGTCTGTTGTTTTGATTGCCGTTTGGTGGTTTCTACTTCGCACAAACATAGAGTTTAGTGTCAACAGTGAACAAAACATTTTTTATACATGATGGAAGAATCTCCTGAGGTCCCCTGGTGGTCTAGTGGTTAAGACGCAGCGCTCCCACCGCTGCGACCCGGGTTCCATTCCCGGGTCAGGGGACCATCCCCAGCCACTCTCAGTGCCGGTCCCAAGCCCGGATAAATTGGGGAGGGTTGCGTTAGGAAGGGCATCCAGCGTAAAACATGTGCCAAATCAAACGTGCGGAGGATCCGCTGTGGCGACCCCTAACGGGAGAAGCCGAAAGAAATCCATGGAAGAATCTCCTGACTCTAACTTGCCACAACACCCATGGCCTTATATTTTTTTTAAGTAGGTGAAATGAAGGTTTTGCGTTCATGATCATTATAAAAGATATAAATCGGTGTTTGACTTATTAATCATTCTATTAATAGATTGGTGTGCTGAGAGTAACATGTTCACATAAACTAATTAGATTAAGCAAGTCCTGTGACAATAATTATAATAGGAACATTATAGCTGTAATAAATTATAGTACTTTGAATACTTTTGTGTACATTTGAAGGCAAATACCTTTTGTACTTTTACTCAAGTGAAAGTTTTCCTTCTACTCTAGTAATATTTTATCTCTTTATCTCTCTTATTGTATCTCTATTTTAGCTCAAGTACATGTGTACTTTGTCCAACACTGGCATTAAGGTCATTATTCATATGTCACTGTGCAAAACATGTTTTCTGGCCACACGAAACTTGGTTTTTATTGGCTCACAATGGTGAGACTTGTTAAGTTACTTAAAAGGCAAAAGTGTACCAGATGCAAACATGATTTTTTTTTCCATGTCCTGTGTCCTTTCCCCTTCGGTAAATCGACAGCGGAGTAAAATTCATCTATGGGCTGTTTTAGGTGCAACAGCATAAAATCCTTTTTTTCAGATGTCTACTGTATCACTGTAGCGAAGTTGTACAAAGCATAACAACCAAACCGGATGCTGTAGTACCTCTGATATAAGCCGACCTGTTCTGAACATACACTATATGGACAAAATTGCTTTCTGAACACACTCGTTCCACATTTAACAGTTTGAAGAAGAACCACATTTTGCTGTAAAAACCCATTGCTTTTCCATATAATGTACATTTACAAATTATATCATGTTTCATATGTTGCACCCTGTCCAACTGTTTACCTGTATATGTACGGAACAATGACTTTGCCTTGGGACTTCTTCCGATTTTTATTTCACTCTCTTCCTACACAGGTTCATCGCTGAATTTCACACAATTATTCCTTTAAGCTTGTGTTTCATTGGGCTCTTACACTTGCACTGTTTCTCGCTCTCTCTTTGTCTCTCTCGCCTCCCTCTTTTCTGTCTCACACTCACTCACACACACACACACACACACACACACACACACACACACACACACACACACACACACACACTACTCCCCAGGCCTCAGCTCAATAGCTGGTGTCTGTAAATTGTACAAGTGTTACACGGTTTTCAAAGCACTCGAGTGAAGAGCTGAGGTGCTGGACAGCAGGGAAAACAGAGAGTATATGGACAAAGTGTGTGTGTGTGTGTGTGTGTGTGTGTGTGTCTGTGTGTGTGTGTGTAACTAGGTTGTAATAAGCTGTTGATTCATTTTCCATAACCACAGCTTTGAGCTTCGTAGTCCCGTTATTTTTAATAATACTAGCTCTACATTACTGTTTCTATGGTAGCTGCATAAATAGCTGTGGTACTTTCAGACATACAGCATTCTAATAAAATGTTTGGTCTCAAAGTGGCATTTTTTCATTACAGTAAAAAATTACAGGCTTTTTTATTCCAATTATTGTCTGTGTTAAAACAGTCACACATGGAATGTGTGATTACACTGCAAACGTAGTAAAGGAATAACGCCTGTCAATAATTAAAAAAAAAAAAAATTGCGGGTTGTAAAAATCAGTTTAAATAAAGTTCTTCTATTGTGCAATTGGACTCCTCTAAACAGCATTCTAATCCAAAACACAGCTAAAAGAATAACACGTGGACGCGGGATCGTATGTACTCCTCCTAGTCCTGGCTGTATATTTGACTACGTCCAGACTGTGGGATAAAAAAAAAAAGACAAAAGGGATAGGCTCTGGAGAATATATATATGTGCAGCTATAATAATCTACAATCAATCTCCGCGTAACGTTCCTTTTGGTTCCTGTGGAGCCTGAGAGGCTGCAATGAGCTATGGCTCCTCGGAATTCTCCTCATAAATGAACCATTCCCTCTTTAGTGCCGAACACATTATTATTGTTCTTAAGAGTGAGAGTGAAAGGTAGACAAAAGGGTCACGCTCGGTGCAGCGACCCAGTTCAGAGGGAACACCGGGGCCGAGGATGGAAGAATGGGCAGGGAAAAAATGGCACGCACCTGATATAAGCATGGAGAATTTATAGGTCCTGTGTGTGTATGTTCCTCTGCCTGGGAGAACGAGATATCAAAGGATATACACTGTTTTGACTAACGTTTGTGGACACCTGCCCATATGATTCGTATGCGGTTTTCATTTGGGTCCCCATTTGCCATTATAATAACCTCCACTCTTCTGGGAAGATGTTTCACTAGACTTTGGCATCATCTGTGCTCATTCTTCTACAAGGGCTTTAGTAAAGTCCTTTAGTAAAGATAGGGTGAAGAGGCCTAGGGTGCAGTTAGCATTCCACTTCATCACAAAGGTGTTTAGTAGGGATGAGGTCAAAGCTCTGTTGTAGACCATTCAAGATCTTTCATATCTTTACTGGCATGCTGGAGCAGATTTGGTTCTCCTAGTTCAATGAAGGAAAAACATCACAGTTGTGTGCCTCAATTTGTGGCCACTCTTTGGTGAACAAGCACATATGGCTGGATAAGTCAAGTGTCTCAATACTGTCCATATAGTGAGCTCTTTAGCAGGCCACTCAAGGTCTTCCACTCCAAACCATGTAAAACATATCTTCATGGAACTGGCATTGTGCACAGGGGAATTGTCATGCTGGAACAGGTTTGGTCTAGTTCAAGTGAAGGAAAATGTAATGCTATCACATCCAAAGACATTTCATATTACTATTTGCTTCAAATGTGAAGAACCACATATAAGCTAAAACCTCTAGCCAGACAATCCCCCTGAACACCTTTGGGATGAACACTGACTGCACCCCAGGCCTCCTTTTACCTCCACCCTATATCAGAATTAGCTTAAATTTCTACAAGCACACTCCAAAATCTAGTGGAACATCTTCCTAGAAGACTGGAGTTTATTATAACAGCAAATAGGGACTAAATGTAAAATAGGATGATGTCTGTAGTGAATAAAACAGGAAGTCATAGAGTCCCATCTGCTTTGTTCCTGCTGTATGTGGAACATTTCGGCTGTGTGTGAATGTGCAACTATCAGCTCTTAACTGGCGAGGTGAAATGACTTATCAGTTCCAAGTCTGTCTGTTCTTCTGTGTGCTATTTTTCTCTCTCGCTTTCTCTTTCTCACTTTTTTTTTGTCTCTGTTACCCTATTTTTCATGGAGGGCTCTCTGAAAACTGAAACTCATATCATGATGCTACACTGGTAGCTAAAAACTTACCTCGCATGTTAGCAACATTACTATCGTAGCTGTAGCAAAAATACAAACAAACCAACACATAATAAGGTGTGCACAATTTCGTATTTGTGTCAAAATGGACCAAATTAAGACCAAAATGTGAAAACAAATTGTATGTAAGCTTAGAGTATTGACAAATTATTATCTATCATGTCTGGACTCTCAGTCATGCATTAACTCACAGATGACTATCTGAGCATGAGTGCACGCTTCAACACTGCTGTTGCTGCCTCCATTTTTCAGTCCATTGCCGTGAACTTTTTCCCGAAAAACGTTTCTCATAAGCACTAGATACTTTCAAGAAAGAGTGAATATCTGTCTGACTGATGAGATCCTTTCACTTCAGTGGTGAGCATGCTGTCCCCTAAATGTCTCCATTTAGATATTATTACAATCGGTTGAAAAAAATCTGCAAAAAAAATCAGCATGCCATTGATAACCATGACAAACTATTTTTGCCATTTCCGCAATCTTAATATATATATATATACAGCACTTGTCCAAAGTGAAAAAAACACCTGGTCTTTCATGGTTTTTGAGACACATGCATGTTCCATTGGAAAAAGTCAAAAACATGAAAGATCTGTGGACAGAGGAGTCCAAATTAAAAAAAAATCACAAATCTCCACAAACGCACTCCAAAATCTAGTGGAACATCTTCCCAAAAGTAGGTGTATCCCAGTATTCATTAATTATGATTAAATCATAACTCGAAGGTCCACACAATGCTCACACGTCAAACGCTTTTCAACACGTGAGTCCGCGCTCGGCGCTCATTACGTAAGATTACAGAGCTTGCTCTTTGCCGCTCAAGGACAGACAGAGGGAGTGTGAGCACTGACCCGAGCAGAGAGGGAGGAAGATAATTAACGTTATTTGAACCTGAATTTTAATAAGACAATAAGAACGAGGGAGATGAAGCGAAGGAGGAAGGCAGTCGGCGAGACGGAAAAAGGCTCGGGTCTTTTTTAAAGGGTTTTAGGAGAGGTTCTGTTTCCAAAGTGGAAACCTTTTTTGAAATTAGAGCAAGACCTCAGCATAAATCAGGTTAGATTTTAGAAATGAGAAACCTCGTAGTACAAGAGCACTCAAAAGTCTTCTTCTATAAGGAACCATAGATAAAATCTGAACTTTTCCTTCTCACGTTTGTTTATCATATCTTACCTTATCTACGTTATCTTTCACCTGGAAACATGGATACATTGTGCCTTTAATATGACATACTTTGTCTATTTACCTCAACATTTTAAAGGTAATGTATACCTCGTACTTTCAGGCAAAAGATACATACAAAACATGCTTAAGGGTATAATAATGTGCTCAATACAGGCTCTCCCCATATCAACCAGGCTTCTAGGTCCACACTCTTCTTTAATTTAAGATAAATGTTCTCAATGCTTAGCAAGAATTGGATGCCGATGACATCATCAGACCAAAAAAACAACAACTGTAACCTCAGATCACACAACCGAATTCTAATGAATTCCAGGAAGTTCTATTTGTGTTCATTTTCCAAATAGTGTATCATGGAGGTCTAATTGTTTACCACTGAGTTACAAGGGAATGCTCTCATATATCATAAATCTGTAACCCTGATCCTTTTGTCCTCCTCCAGGCAGGTTTTTTTCTTACTTAGTGCTCTCACAACACATATGGCTATTTTTACAACCATTGCCTGATTTATAAAGGTCAACACACTTTTGTCTCGTTTCAGTTGTCTATTCTCTAATCGTCCCCGTGTTGATGGATGACTAAGGGAATCTCGTCTCGGTGCAACCTCATATTTGTTTCCTAGTCAAACAGGAAGTCATAGACGACTGGTTAAATGCATATTATACAATATAAACCATAATTGACATGATGCTTTTTTTCATAAGGTTTTTTAATTGTTCTGGGGTTGTTTTTGTTAAACATAAAAATCTATTAGATTAATTATCCAGAAACCTACTAACTAAAATTACATTTCTTCTTGCCTATAAGCTTTTTTTTTTTTAAAGCCAACTCAAAAAAAAAAAAGGGCTGGCGATACCTTTAAAGCTTCTCAAATTAACAAAAAACTCTCACATTTTGAAAAAATGTTTAAGGAACTTGAATTACAATATAAATAGCTCTATATTACACTACATATTTTTTTTTATATATATTGATGTTACTAATCTGTAATCAGTGCAGGCTGTGCATTTCACCACTTGGCCTTCACTGGTTCACCTGAACCAATCCACCTCATAATATTATCATTATTCATACAGCCAGAATGAATGCCATTACTCCAGCAAAAATAAATAAATAAATAAATACAATTCAACAATTCTCCTTTCACTGTAGCCACAACTGCACTGCCTGCATACATAATCTCTATCAGAAGCATTGAAATTAACCTCATAAAGTAACCCCTGGGTTTTTCTGTGAATTCTTGTGTATTTCTGTCTGTGCATTATGGTTTTTAAAATTAGGGCAAATTATGTTTTTGTGCAAATTTTACAGGAAAGAAAATGCTTATATAAATGGTTTATATAAGCATTTTCTTTATATAAATGGTTTATATAAAGGCTTAAATGTTTTGCCCAGCCTTTCCTCAAATCTTCTTAAAAAGATTGTCTTGTACAAGTCCTGTGACCAAATCAGTATATTCTCCTCTTTTTTGTAATTAAGGAGTAAAAAAAACAGTTATTAAATCCACACAATATATCTGAGCTTGTGCAGTTTGGGACAGATGCGAGTTGCAGTAGCTCTCTGACCATATGCCTTCTAGAGGGTCTCGAAGTGACTAAATTGCAGTCTGACTGGTTAAAGCAACAGCTCCAAGCAGCATGGATTTCTATACAAAAAAAATCCCACACTGTACAATGTTGCTGGCCCTACAGCCCTATGTGATGTGACGGCTGAAATCCGATTGCATAGAAACTCTAAGCAACACTTTCACTGGGTGATGCAGCAGAAGCTTTATGAAATAAAGAGAATGGACTATTGCGAGAAATATTATACAAAAACATCAACAAAAGTATATTAAAACGCAAGTCAGTAATTCTGATAGAGTTTAGGCAGGCAGAAAGCCTTGCTGGCCCTGGCAACCCACCACAGAGCTTCATATTATTACTCTCTAATTGTGGTTAGCCAGATCGTTTTCAGCTGGAACTGCATATACTGAAGTGTTCCCCCCCCCCACCCTTCTGATAGCACAGGGATTTTTTATTTATTACTTAGCGACAAATCATTTTTAGCTGCCTATAGTTACATTTAATGTTGCGGAACTTCCACGAAACAATTAGTTCCTGTTATAGATAAGTTATAGCACCTATAATCATGTTCTTCCACTGACTCTCTCTCTCTCTCTCTTTCTGCACAGCCAATTAGAAACCACTAAGCACAAACATGAAAAAACATACCACTTTAATCTTTTTAATGATCACTATTGACGTATCAATGAAATCGAAATCATTACCATAGAAATTATATCTTATAAGAATGGGCTCATCGTGCTGCTATTACAGTAGTTCATAAACACTTCCTGACCAATCAGAAACAAAGAATCGGACTGCGCTATTCTATAAATGCAATACAATACAATATTGTTATTATATCAATTTGAAAAAATTGGTAAAAAAAAAATGCAGTACTTGTCCAAATGTAGTGATGGTGGTCGGGTTTTTTTTCCACCAACACCAATTTTTTTAAATTGATATAATAACAATATTGTATTGTATTGCGTGTATAGCATAGCGCAGTCTTGTTTCTGATTGGTCAGGAAGTGTTCATTGATTGGTTGAATTACCACACAAATGTCCACAAGCACACTTGATAGAAGTGTGGAGATTATCATAACAGCAAATGAGGACTAATTGTGTAATCGGATGTTCAAAAAGTACATACAAATATTATGGTCGAATGTCCACAAACGTTTGTCCATATAGTGTACATTGTCGAACATGTTGAACTCAGAAATCCTATTGTCTGCTAATGTGTATCATGTTTTCACATCTGTGCCACTCTGTGCAGTCTATCCCCCTTTTTTTTTTCTATCTCTGCACGTGACGTCAGAGTTGCTTAGCTATTTAAAGAGCAGGGTGTCACGCAAAAACCTGCCCCCCAAGACGAGGGTTGTAACACACATCAATGTCAGTTACAGGTTCTATGTTACATGTGTCACACATTTTAGGACATGAGATCGTTCAGTTTCTCACAGAGCGGCCAATTCATTCCAAACCTGCAGTTTTTTTTTTTTTTCTTTTTTAAATTAAAGTCAAATCAAAAAGTAGAAACGACAGCTACAGTAACACGATCAAGGACAGGGACGGTGAGTGCTTTTGAAGCAGGTGCCCAAAATGATTAGTAAAATTCTTTGCAGGGATCTTTTTACATACATTTTACCTCACTTTCTTTCAGCAGAGACTGAAAAAAGCAAAAAATCGGCTGATTACCTTCATTTATATTATGGTGAATGTTACCAGGGGCAAGTTAGCATGAGAGGCAATAAGTTGAAGCCTGAAGTACACTCGAATGCCGAATTCAAAACAGATAAAGTGATTTCTTGTGATTAAAAACAACTAATCTAGGCTTTCGTACTCAATTAAACTAGTTAAATAACAATATCCCAGGCGTAGGACGACTCCTGAGGAGGCTCTACTGCTCTAAGCCCCGAATCTCTACTCCTACAAACGATCGTCGTAGTGGAGAATCCATGCTTCCAGTTTAATCCAAGCACAGAACCCATTTAAGGGCGTTTTAACTCAAGGAATCCTTCAGTGGATGTGGTGATTGGGACAAAACCTAAAGTGCTGAACTTGTGTTGTAAAAGAAAAGAAGAAGAAGAACAAACAAGAAAACCCGATTTCATCCTCAAAGGCACCATTAGGCAATTCCTGAATCTGAACATAAACAAGCCTAATCTATAATTTAGCTGCAGCTCCGCTGTTGCCTCGCCTGCATGTTTTTTTGGCATAGAGCACAGCGCTACTGACAGTTTGTTGTAGTGTTATAAGATAGTGTTTACTGTATTCAGCAGAAAACACACATTCTTACACACACGCTGTATCAGATCAGGTAATTCAGGGTTCCCTTGGTGTCATTCTTTTCCATCACGCATACGCACGTTCAGATTTTACTACACTGTGTACACGGGTCACTTCTGCAGATAGGAAGTAACCCAGATACAAAACTCCTACAGGCAAGATTTCAAATTACAATACTTTTAGATTAAGAGGCTTATAATTACAGTACGTCAGCCAAAAAAAACGTGCCTGTGGGGAAACCTGGTGTGCGGTCAGTGTTCCAATTTATTCCAGAGGTGTCCAATAAACTTGAGGTCAGATCTCTATTACAGGCCACTTAAAATCTTCCACTTCAACCCCGGTAAACTTACGAGGTGGTATTAAAATTTTTTCAAGACTAATAGTGCTAACTGGTGCTATTCTGACCACGTTACCGCGTCTGCGATTTTATCATGGACAGCAAGTTAACGTGAGCAAACGTAATTCTGTCACACAGACATTTGACCTGACATACATTGAGTCCTTCAAAGTGTTTCTAAGAGCGAAAGAACATCACTGGAAGGCGACGAGAGATCAGAAAGGCCTTCAACGAGATCAACCCCCGAAAATTGCCGAAATCATTCAGCAACTTGTGCATGATGATTGCGGCGGAACAGTCCACACAATCTCACTTTCCAAATCCCCCCTTATGATCAGATTTGGCTATTGCGGACATCGCATTCTTTCCGAAGATGAAGACCCAGCCAGTAGGTCGCCGTTTTGGCAACATTGCATAGATCCAGAGCGAATCGCAGAAGGTGCTTGACATGCTTCGAAAAAGGGTGGGAGATAAGTGTGTAAATGTAGTTTAATCAATATTTTGGTACCACCTTGTATATCTTCATGGAGCTGGCTTTGTGCACAGGGGCATTGTCATACAATAAGACATCCTAAACAAGTGTGTGCCTCCAACTTTATGCTAACAGTTTGGCGAAAAACCACTTATGCCTGGAAAAGTCAGGTGTCCCAATACTTTTAGCTTCAAGATGAACCACAAATGTACAGACAGTAGTTTCTATAGTAACTAATGGAGCACTAGGTTATAATAATCAGAGGGCCAAATCCAAGATAGAATAAATGGAATACTTTTGTGGTAAAAACAATGATAAAGAAAATTCAGTATGTGAAAAAACTCGCGATCATATTAGTCCTATTTTAAAATCCTTACACCGGCTTCATGTCAGATTTCGGATTGCTGTTATTAATCCCATACTGACACCAGTATTTGTCTGAGCTTCTGTCACCTCATACCTCAAAACGTAACCTTCACACTTCTTAGTCAGGTGACTTAGATCCTCAAACTTGTTTACACTTCAAGGGTGATAGGGTTTTCTCTTGTTTCGCTTCTAAACAATGAAATTTACTTTCTGGTGATGTCAGACAACAATGTAACAATGTAATGCTAATGCTAATGCTAATGCAACTGAAGACATATACTGTATAAATGTGCGCTTAAATTTTTTTGGTAACCGTTTGAGGAAGAACCACATACGGCCGGAAAAGTCAGGCCATGAGTTTTCTGTGAATAAAAAATAAAACAATCTTTCAAGTTATAAAATTAAAGCTTGGTAAAAACCTTGCTCATCTTAAGCCCTTTAAAACCAGCCGTTCATTATCTTCCTCTAACATAAATCAAATACTTTAATAAAATATTTACATATGCGTTGTACAGGCACTATATACGCACCCTTCGAATCAAGTGTTACTTTTTTAACCACAATTAACGATCGGCTTGGCAGGCTATATAAATCTGAGCATGTCATATCACAAACCTGTAGGAGGAAGACGAAAGCATCAAGAAATGCAATATTATATCATACTAGTATATTATATTATATTGCATCTGAACACACATTACTGATTGGGATTCGGGTTTCTGCATGGATTTTACAACCGAACTGTTATCTACACAACTGCTATACGACATAAAAGATGAAATCACAAATCTGCATTGCCTTTATGCATCGCTATTGTTCCATTCTTTTTCTCTTTCACACCCACACACCTCCCGTTCTCATGTTTGTATAAAGAGAGAAGTGAAGAGCAGCATTCTTAGACTGCTGAACATTTACACATACCCCGTCTTCAAACACACGGCACACAATGAAACACCAGCGCGGTGGACTTTTCACACGTCGCTCCGTTAGTACTGTGTTAGAACCAAGCTGATTTGTTGCAGTGTGTGTGTGTGTGTGTGTGTATGTTTATGTGTTTGTGTGTAGACTGCTCGGCTAAGAGTCATATTCTCACACGCCCCGGCTATTGACTTATAATTTAAAAAAAGATTAAAGCGAACAAGGGGAATAAAAAATCAATGAAAACATTCTATAGCTATTCCCTACATCCATCCAACACACTGCTCAGCTCTCACTTTAACAACACCTGGGACAGAGAGAGAGAGAGAGAGAGGGAGAGAGAGAGAGAGAGAGAGAAAGAAGATTAAAGCGAACAAGGGGAATAAAAAATCAATGAAAACATTCTATAGCTATTCCCTACATCCATCCAACACACTGCTCAGCTCTCACTTTAACAACACCTGGGACAGAGAGAGAGAGAGAGAGAGAGAGAGAGAGAGAGAGAGAGAGAGAGAGAGAAACAATAATAAATGTGAGAGAAAGAAAGAGAAAATATGCTGATCTTGCTGTTATCTTAAAAAGAAAAAAAAAAACACAGAATTCTTGGGTTCAAAGTTTTAAGATTTTCTTTGTCTTTGTTGGAGGTTAAATGATCAGTAATCATGTTTAGCATGATTTTCAATTCTATTCTTTATACCGATTTGAGAGAGAGAGAAAGAGAGAGAGAGAGAGAGAGAGAGAGATAGCCTAAAACCATTATATATATATATTAACCATCTACAATATTCCAATATTCTATTTTTCAAATTTATCTCTTTGAAGGTCCAGAACATCATATTAACTCTGAATTTTCATTCTATTTTATATTATACTTCTAAATAATAATTTAATCATTAAATCATATTAAAAAAAAACTCAAATGTTTACACTGCATATTGTTCAATTAACAGCTTAACAGCTTAACAGCTGACTGTAACTTGTGTGTAACTTAGTGACGTTTTTTAACAAATTAATAAGTAGAAGTAATTAATACAATTCTGAAAGCTCACTGTCAGTCTGAATACAGGTGATCACACGTGACACGTTCGGAATGCGAAACACGCGTCTTCCTGTTTTTCACACTGTGACACAAACTTGAGAAGTACTCATGTGTGTATTCGTGCATTAAATTATAGAACATAGAAAGAGCAAAAAGTGTGTAATTATCCACTGACCAACAATCTTTTCTCCACACCAGAAAACACTGATTAAAAAGGCTAATCTAAATGACTACAATTACGTTTGTCTCTCAGCACACAACTCTGCCCTCTCTCTCTCTCTCTCTCTCTCTCTCTCTCTCTCTCTCCCTCTCTCTCTCTCTCACACACACATTCTCTCTCTCTTCCCTCATGCTTTCTAATTGCCTTAGGCTGAATGATTAATTTGTGGCTATTGATTTCTCCTTTTCAGCTAAAACAATGAGAGCGAAAGAGAGAGAGAACGAGAGAGAGAGAGAGAGTTGTGAGAACCTCTCTGCAATGCTTCCTTATGTCATAAAACAAATTTCAGCTGTAAAACTTTTGCAATTTGGCCCCTCTTTTTTTTCTTTCCAAAAATACAACAATGCCAATCTAAATTCCATTTCCATTATCCATATCAGATCATATGCTGTTAATAAATGTCTCAAAGCACAATCAAATTTTTAAAGCACTATATTTTCTGAATCCAAGAGCCCCACACCACCTATAAGCAAAATTCACCGATTAGCAGGAAGTATGATTTGATTCTGGGACTGTTTTCTGTGAGAGTCATGTGACCTGATTACACAGAGTCAGACATCCACTAGATTCGATCTTCAGGCGGATAATTTTCCATCCTGCCATGCTGATACCTTACAGAATTCTGCAGTCTCGATGGTGAAAAAGCTAGCTATAATGATTAACAAAATAATATCTCGATTTTTGTTTTTAGTTTTAGAAAACATTTATTATGAAGTATTTATTATCTCACAGGATTTACATTTCAAAACTAAACTTAAACAGCAAACCAGTGGGGGACGAAGTACACAAGCAATGTACTTGAGTTAAAGTAGAGATGCAGTAGGTAAAACTTCAGTAAAAGTGCTCCTATTGAAGTACTATGATTTATTATGGCTAAAATGTTCCTATTATCATTTTTGTCACAATACTCTTTGCTTAATAAACTCAAATAAATAAGATTAAGTAATAATGTGACTCTCAGCACACCCACCTATTAATACAATGATAATAATAACTCAAACACTGATTGATATCTAAAAAAATGATTATGAGCCCAAAACTATTTTCAACTACTTAAAAAAAAATCACACAAATAAGGCCACGTGTGTTGTGGCATGTTAGAGTCAAATGTTTCTTCCATCATTTATTCCTGTTTTGCTTTTTGTTAAGCTGATCCTGTATGTTGGTGATAAGTAGATACACCAAGCGGCACAGAGCGTGCTCGACCCTGATTGGAAGTTTTTATCCACTCAGAAATTTAAAAGAACGGCTGATTTCGCAAAATATATTTGCGTAAAAATGCTGATATTTGACTTTGACTTGAAATGTAAAAAGTCTCACCAATTGGAAGTACTTTAGTAAAGTACAGATATGAAAAAAAAGCTACTTAAGTACAGTAATGAATTACATTTATTTTATTTCTATCCACCACTGCAGCAATAAGACTTCTTAATACCCAGCTAGCTCCTGTAAAACCATCTCACACCATAAAACAATGCTGCTGCTGCAAAAAGTACTAACTCTTACACTCATTTCCAAGCTAAAAGTGACCTCCTTGAACAGCCGATGTTGCTTTAGAATTGTGTAATATTTCACCGGAACACAATATATACAAAACAAAGCTGAATGCCTGCATATAATCTCATTGATGTGTTGATTTCTGACATGTACATGAGTGTAAACCACAACATCAAATCCCAGACTACTGTTAATTGAAGAACTATACATTTCCTTTAATACTCACATTCTTGGCAACCTTCACAAATCATGAATGATCTTTGCTTTAAAAGAAACACAGCTTTATAAAAATTATTGTTACCATAATTTCCGGACTATAAAGCGCACCCATATATAAGCCGCACCCACTGACATTCATTTTTAAAATAAATAAGCCGCACTACACTAATGTACTTCACACAGGCTTTAACGAAAGACACGTTAAACACGGTGTAACGGGTAAAATATGTTGCGCTTCCCTTAGGAGCAGAGCGGTATTTCGGGAATAGCATGCCAGAAGCGAGCTCTCCCTTCACCCAGACTCAACGCTTTACAACGGCTTGTATCTAAACAGTAACCGACCAAGAAAGTCATTGTTCACTGTCTTCCTCCTTCCTTTTACAACTATTTCTCTTTTGAGAGTTTATCTTTTGGAATCGTCGTGCGTTTAAAAATCACCCAGTGAAAGCTTTTCTTCCGATGCCGTGCAGCTCAGAACACAGGTGAAGGGCATTTTTTCGTTTCCGTTCGGAAATTTCATTGGTCTAATGTTATGGGGTTCAGTTTTTTGGCTTGAAGTTTGTGAAACCGGGAAAAACACAGGAAAAATCCATAAATTAGGATTCAAAACGTGGAAAAACGTGGAAAAAAAAATAGCGGCTTATAGTCAGAATAATACAATTCCTCCTTCCTTTTACAACTATTTCTCTTTTGAAAGTTTATCTTTTGGAATCGTCGTGCGTTAAAAAATCAACCGATGGAAGTTTTTTCTTCCGATGCCGTGCAGCTCAGAACACAGGTAAGGTGCGTTTTTTCGTTTCCGTTCGGAAATTTCATTAGTCTAATGTTATGGGGTTCAGTTTTTTGGCTTGAAGTTTGTGAAACCGGGAAAAACACAGGAAAAATCCATAAATTAGGATTCAAAACGTGGAAAAACGTGGAAAAAAAAATAGCGGCTTATAGTCAGAATAATACAAATTCAGGTTGTTTTGTTTGTTTTGCCAAGTAAGTTTTTATTTTGTCTTCACCCTGATTGGTTGGTTATCCTATTGTGTACATCTGTTTTGTGCCAAATCCTTAATTAATTTGTCTATCTACACTATCCACTCGTCTTCAGAATTCCTTGCTTTTACCGTCACTCGTGTCCTTGTGTCAGGAGCCACGTGACTACACGTCTCATTAGCGCTGCATTTTACCATGACACGTGATTGTTTGCGCACCCGATTTGCATCCGATAGTAATTAGCACTTATAAAGCTTCACATTTCACAGCACTCTTTGTCCCACATTAGACGTCCCAGGTTCTTTTGTCAAGTCTTGTTCCAGTTTACCTTTTTCATGTTCGCGTCTCTATATTTTTTGCGTTTTCTTGTTTCATTTGTATGTTCCACATTTCGCACTGTGAAGGAACTATCTGCATTTGCATTCAGCCCCTTTGCCCCAGTATGCTTGTGTGTAAATACGCACTACAGTTCACGATTATCTTCTAAATACAATGCATAACACCCATACACCAGCAACTGTGTTTAAAGTTTGCACCATTTTTGTATTACTAACAGCAAAAAAAATAAATAATAGGTACATTCCATATAGAGTTATTGTGAAAATCATGTTATGGTATTAAAATCTGTCCAAGTGATGGCCATCTTGGGAACTTATACTGGATACAGATATAAAATACAGATCCAATATGTGTAGGAAAGTGTGCCAAAAATGGCTACTAAACATGAAGAAAGAACCATGTATCAGTGTACACATGACTAAAAGTCATAATTCTACTACGTTTGCTAACATCTAATATGTTTTTAATTCACACTGAATAACATCCAGTGTGTATAAGTGAATAAATGCTAGCACAGGCAAGAGTCAAATGCTAGCAGGATATGGCACCATGCTAGTGCTGTCCAGGCCAAACGCTTATATTGCTACGCTAGCAACCCAGCACTGGGAAGTACACACTGGGATTGTTAATGGATTTACTCTTCCTGCCAAGGGTCTCGTTTTGATGATGTCAGCAGATTAATTATCGGTGATTAATTGGGTCAGTGGATGACTGTTCGTTGGGAGAGTGGGAGCTTTAATGACCCTCGCTAGGATCCTCTTAAGGGCTGAGTTACAGTGTACCGCAAACCACCTTCTGCACTCATTACCACCTTTTTAAGCTTTATGGCCTCTTTGTTTGGAATTAAAGGACAAGATGTTCAAATTAATAAAATAAAAACCCAGAAAAAAATAGAAACCCAGCCTTGGCTAGACAAGACAATTCACTGTCCAATTGTGTCTTGTTCCATTAGGCTAATTTAGTTAAACTATGTAGGCATGTGTGCTATTCTAATTCACCAGATCATTTTTTTGTAGCTTGACCACTTTTCCAACATAGTTACTGATAATGAGTACATTACTGGAAAAAAACGCTTTGCTAGCTAATTTTGGAAATCATTTCGTTAGCAGTGTTATAAACAACATAAAACCCTAAATACCTATGAACCAGAAGAAAGCATGCAGATGTCAAACATTAACGCAATTAGACAATGTAGCAAACAGCTTAGCATGGTACTAATTTAGCACTATTATAGGAAAAACACTAGCAAAGGAAGACTATATAGCAGATATAAATAAAATGCTAGTAAATATGGCAGGATGTTAGTTTAAATCTGTCCAAGTCATGGCCATCATGGGCTCTAATTGAAACTTATATTGGATGTTTAAAATACAAAAACAATATGGCTAGGACAAAATCAGGCAAAAATGGCTATGAAGGAAAGCACCATGTATCAGTGTTTACATGACTGTAATCAAATATTCTACTAATGTTTTGCTAACATTTAATATGCTTTTTTCAAGCACATGTAACTAAACAACAACCAGTCTGAATAAATAATAATAATAAAAATGCTAGTTAGAAATGTCAGAATGCTAACACTAAAGCTAAATGTTTGGTATCGATATACCCTGATTGCAGAAATGCTCATGGTTTGAATAGCAGGATAACTTAACAAATTAATTAAAAATAAAAAAAACGCAACCTTTTCTTATGTTTTGTTCAAGACAAAAGTTACTTTTCTTCGAATACAGGAATAAAAAAATTTGGGTGCCCTCTTGAGTCTCTTAATTTCGAGTTTGTTTTATGTCCAAAGTAATTCTACATGAAGAGAAGATTAAATTTATACATTTTATAAATTGCTAATCATTTGTCTCTGTAATTCTGCTTCTACAATGGTCCCCTGGAACTAAGAGAAAATCCAAGAATTTTGGACGCACCCCCGCAGCCCCTATGGTACCTTGCTGAAGTCATCTAGACATTATGTCACTTTATAAACATAATAGTGTACACCATTTGACCAAATACATTGTTTAAAATGTTATTCCTTACGTTCCTGAACATTCGGTCCCGCTGCGGATTCCCATGTATTTTAAAATAATCCGCAACGTGCTGTTAGTTAGCTTCCAAATGAGAACTTTGCAAATTTTCCTGGCCACAAATTATTGTTACATGTATACACTTGTCCCTATGTAGAACATGGGTCTCCAACCACCAGGCCCATCTGGTACCAGTACCGGGCCATACCTTGGTACCAGGCTTAATTTATATTTTATTGACATTAGCTGTCTGCAGAGTGTTTTTTTTTTGTTTTTGTTTTTTTTTTAAAGACCACTTGCCACTCACCTATGCCAACTTCCCACACTTGTTTAAATCGTAATTTTTTCCTACACATCAATAAATGAAGCTTCCATTGATTATGCATTATAGTGATTCGAGTTATATTTTCATTATACGAGGTGGTATCAAAAAGATTCAAGAGTAATGGTACTAACTAGTGCTATACTGACCACGTGCTTTACCACGTCTGCGATTTCATCATGGATAGCAAACAACAAAGAACAAACATGAACTTATTTATGAACATGGGCAAATCTTCCACAAAGGCATTTGACACTACATACGTTTGACATACGGTGATGCTGCAACTAATCGTTCGAGCTGTTTTGAGCAGCAAACACTTGGAAGAACATCACTGGAAGACATTGTGAGATCAGGAAGCCCTTCAACAAACTCAATTCAGCGAAGCATTCGGCAACTCCGATGCATGCAGATCGTCAGAAAACAATCCACATGATCTCACTTCCGCACCAACCCTACTCAAAATTTGACTCCGGCGCACTTCACCCTCTTTCACTTTTGACACCACTGCAGAGATCCAGTGCGAATGAGAAGGTGCTTGACACGCTTCAAATGAAGACACTTTGGACACATTGCAGAAGTGGCAGGAACTCTGGGGGCGCTGTATTCCTGTGCAAGGAAATAATTTTCAAGGTGATTGTGTGTAAACGTAGATAAATAATGTACTTTCGTAAACAAAACCAGTCTCGAAACTTTCTGATACCACTTTGTATAAGTGATAATTCAATTAATAATAAAATCGTGCAATATGTATACTAGCAAAATGAGATGCATGTTGTTGTGTTTAGTAACCCCTGGTTTGTGATGCAAAAAGTTTGGGGACCTGTGGTGTAGAGAGCAGTGGTGGCTCCAAAGTCAAGCTTTGGGTTGCTGATTAGGAAGTCGAAGGTTAAGCCCCACATTGCTAAAATGCCACCATTGGGCTTTTTGAGAAAAGCCCTTTAAAGCCACACTGTATACTGTTTGACTCTGTGCTCTGGCCCCAACTTTCTAACAATCTGGAATATGTGAGGAAAAGAATATCACTGTGCTTATTGTACATAAAATACTGCATAATCTGTAGAAGAGTTTTCTTTTCCTTTTTTTTTCTCCTGGATCTCTTGAGCTAGTGTGTATGTGCGTAACAGAAGGACCGTGTCCACTCCCGGGTGGCTCTGTGTGAATTTTCTCTGTAAGTGTGTGTCCTGTGGAGCTTAGTGTAAGAGCAAACGACCAGCAGGGATGACGAGACACCAGCCAATATTAAATAATTCTTACATACACACACACAGAAACACACACACACCTAAATGCAGAAGAAAGCTCAATATAAAATGCACACACTTAAAACAAATGGACATACGTCCCAGTGGTCAAATGATTGATCATAGCTGTAGGCAAAGGCCATCGTGCCCTTAGGCTGGGCTCTTAGCCTCAAAGCTGCCCCGAGGGGAAATGCCCCTGCATTGTTAATGTATGCTGCTTTCAGGGAAAAAATAATTCAGCCAGCTGAATGAAAATGGGAACATCAGACAGACCTACTGCTTTCTCTACCTCTGCCTGTTGTAATTATAAAATAGAGACATAAAATCATGGGCATATCAGAATGGGCAATTTTCAGAAAGCCTGGTTTAGGAGCAGAAATGTTCAAAAAAAAGGCAGAAGTTTTATGAATAAATTAATTTACCCATCACAGGTTTGAATAGAAAAAGAATGAAGATGGACAGATTGAAAGCAGTGCATTAGTCTGAATATTTATTAAACGTTCATGTTCATGTTTTCTTAATGAATTCACAGTTATTTCCTCGAAATGCATAATCAGTGCAAAAATGCATACGTTTTGGACTATCATCAGTTCAGGTACTGTAGCATTCCACACTACGTTTATTCAGATTATTTAAAAAAAACAACGATTTCGTATCAATTTTTTAAAGAAATATACGACGGGTTCCTTTATCACTATTACAAAAGATCTTTCAAATTGTAGTCACACCCAGATCATTGTTAAACCAGGAAATCAGGAACACTAGATCCCACTCAGATCCCATCCACACCATTACAGCTGCATTGTATTTACAGCTGTCACACGTGTACGACGCTCATTCAAAGACTTTAAATTCAAGCTAAACTCACGTGCTGAGGTTTTGCTATTGATAGTATTTCTGTGTGAAGTTCTCGGCCTTTCTATGTCTTGCAGATTCTGATTTTTAACATCATCGTGCAGAGCGCAAGTACCAAGCCAATGAAATGCAGTTAGCATCTTACCAGTACACTGATATTTATATACACGGATCAGGAATAACATTACGACAGTATGACTGGTCAAGTAAATAACATTAATTATCTATTCATCATGGCACCTGTTAGTGGGTGGGATATATTATGCAACATTCTGTCCTCAAAATTGATGTGTTAGAAGCAGAAAAAATGGGCAAGCATAAGGATTTTAGTGAGTTTAGTGAGCCAAATTGTGACGGCTAGACGACTGGGTCAGAGTATCTCCAAAACTGGAATGTTCATGCTCTGCAGTGGTCAGTATCTATCAAAAGTGCTCCAAGGAAAATGATAATATACTGTAGTACAGTACTGTATACATAGAACAGCATTTTTAGCTTTTTTCATTTAGTTTTGAAACTACAGGAGAGCAAATACATAATGTTGTAATTCTTAAATCTCATAGAATATTAGTAATTAGTTTACGCTTTTAATATAAGAAACGATAAGTCGTGCTCCTTTAAAGTTCCTCCTACCCTTAACCGTGTCAGTAAATTCGGGTTGGGTTGTGTAAGCAGAAACAGACATCACACATTGTTCCTTTGCCCTGTATAGCTCTCTCCACTCGCTCTGTAGTGAAAAGATTAGTGGCGTAATATGGGCTGCATTCTGCATGGCAACCCAGATGCTACCTGCCCTTTAGCAACGATGAGAAGCACTATGTGCTAATGCGTGGCACACCAGCACGCTAAAACCTTCCACACGAAAGCACTGTGCATTATACAGCATCTTAAAATGGCTGTATCTAGATGAAACAGAACGTAAATCGTTTGCTAGCATGCTGCTAGTTCACCAGGGGACTCTAAATAAATCTGTAGTATCATGATTTTGTGCTAATGGCAAAATGAAAAAATTTAATAAAAAACAAGGAGAAATCAATCAACATATCAAATATTAGTCATGTTGTAAATAATAAAAGTCATGATGGCTAAATTTCAAACCCTGGTTAGACCTCACAGTGAGAATATCATGACCAAGCTGGTGCCAATTATTTCTATTTTTTATATTATTATAGTATTATTTCCATTAGCAAATAACTGAGCTAATCACAAATAGCTAATCACGACTAATGCTAAGAATCTATTATTGGAATCTTATTACCGTAATTTCCGGACTATAAAGCGCACCCAAATATAAGCCGCACGCACTGAATTTGACAAAGATTTTTATTTCGAACATAAATAAGCCGCACCTGTCTATAAGCCTGTCTACATTAAAATGTTATTGAAATCTAAACAGTAGCCTACCAAGAAAGTCATTGTTCACTGTCTTCCTCCTTCCTTTCACAACAATTTCTCTCGAGAGTTTATCTTTTGGCATCGTCGTGCATTTAAAAAAATCACCATCGGTGAATCTTTTCTCCCGATGCCGTGCAGCTCAGAACACAGGTGAAGTGCGTTTTTTCATGCCCGATTTTTTTTAGCATGACAGATGATTCGCACGTTCGGCAATTTCATTGGTCTAATGTTATGGGGCTCAGTTTTTTGGCTTAAAGTTTGTGAAACCGGGAAAAACCCAGGAAATATCTATAAATTAGCCGCTTCGTTGTTTAAGGCGCAGGGTTCAAAGCGTGTGAAAAAAGTAGCGGCTTATAATCCGAAAAATACGGTATTTCTAAAGTACATTCGTTCCCTGTTGTAAATGCATTTTATGTAAAAGCTGTTATTTGTCTTACTGCTTAAAAGTATCTGTTTATGATTTAAGTATTTATCATTATTGCAGGGGTCCCCAAACTTTTTTTCTGTGAGGGCCACAAAATTGTTCACTTCTTTGATGGACCAGGTCGGTCTGTAAAGGAAATAACATGGGCCGGAGTGACTACCAGTATTATTGTGGAGATTTAATTATAGTTTTAAATGTATTTATTATGCCTCCTAATGCTAGATTAATTTATTGGTTTGTTATGCACCATACAGACAAATAAGAATTATTTTTAAAGAGATATAGAGCCGTTTAAAAGAGCATTATTCCTATCATACTGACATTTTTTTTATATTCATTGCTATTGAAATCAAATGCATATGCGTATGGTTGATGGGTAAATCTAAGAAATAATTAGGCTTTGTAAATAACTAAAATTCAACAAATATAAGAATGTACTTGCAGTCAAATCAATCAATAATTGTTTAAAATAGATACTGGATTTAAAAAAAACTGTAAAATATTAACTTTATAAAAAAAATTAATAAAAAACAGTACTGAATCTTTGAACTGTGCTAAAGAAAATTGACAGGAATATATTCATTAATACAAATAATTATTCAAATAAGTAATAAATATAATATATCGCTCAGGTAAAAACAAACGCCTCTAGAGGCCGCTCTCGTAATGACAGCAGACCGCAACCCGGAAAAACTATCGGTATGTATTTTTGGCGATAGCCAATAGTTCCAGCAAATCAACTATTAGTCCTATGACCTCTATAAAAAATTAAGGACATTTTTTGTTTGAAAGCCAACTTTAATTATCAAATACAGATATGATAGGAGTAAATCATATATTTAAAATTACATTTTCAAAATGTCAGAATATATACAAAGGGCTGTTTCAAATTTGGTGGAGGGGACTGTTGTTTGGGGACCCCTTGCCTTATAGCAAAATCGGTTCATTGTATCATCGTCACAGCTCTGTTTCGGCCTGTGATTTGTCTTGTCGGCGGGGAGACGGAACGTTTCTATCTCGAAGAGAAACAGTAACCCTGCGTCCGAGCTGCTTGTGCTGTTCCATTCGAGTGTCCTGCAATTATCTAAGATATTGATTGACACCAGCCACCTCCTGCACATCGACGGACACAGAGTGCTCTGCTGTTATAGGAGAGTATAGTGTGTGAGAGTGTAGTGTGTGACCTCACAACCTTAACCTGACCCTGAACTAGCTGAGCTTTGAGGTGGTTTAATCCTCTTGACTTCTGACACCATCTCTCTCTCTCTCTCTCTCTCTCTCTCTCTCTCTCTCTCTCTGTCTCCATCTCCCTCTCTTTCTGTCTCTCTTTTCCTTTCTTCTGTTTAAGAGAGATGAGTTGGAGAAGTCCAAGTGGGGGAACCCAGCTACTGTATGGATGTGTGTTGCATAACTGAGTTACATAATGTACTGCTGCCCATGCATGAGTGTGTGAATGTGTGTGTGTGTGTGTGTGTGTGTGTAAGATCCTCCTACAGGGAGAGAGACTGATGTAGTGTGTGTGTGTGTGTGTGTGTGTGTGTGTGTGTGTGTGTGTGTGTGTGTGTGTGTGTGTAAGATCCTCCTACAGGCAGTGAGTGTTGTAGGGTGAATATGTGTGTGTGTGTGTGTGTGTGTGTGTGTGTGTGTGTGTGTGTGTGTGTGTGTGTGTGTGTGTGTGTGTGTGCAAGATCCTCCTACAGGGATTGAGTGATGTAGTGTGAGTGTTTAGCAGATCTTTCTGAGTCAACCTCTTTTGAATGATATCGAGGGCAGGGAGAACACACACACACACACACACACACACACACAAACACACATACACACACCAGTACTCAATTATGCATAGAACTGTGTACAAAGTCTCCATGAAAAAAAGATTTTAGTCTTTGCTAAAGGAATCACTCGATGGGAAAAAAAGGGACGCAAGTCAAATTCAAACAGGCATTAAGACACACACACACACACACACACACACACACACACACACACACACCACACAGCTTCCCTGCTACTTGGCTCTTGATGCTTTGCGGATCAGGGCGAGAGATGTCAGCACCTTTCAGCAGGCGTGAAGTGGCCTCGGCAGAGCCGACAATGTCTCACTCTATCTCTCTTTTATCTCACTCGTTCTTGCTCATTCCTTTTTTTCCCCCAAGACGCTATTATTTCTCCTGCTCTCTACACTTCTTCCCTGCTTTATTTCACACGCCTACCTTGCTGGGCCACCACGTAGGTGTGCAGTAAGCTTATATTTTTCATGCACAGCATGTAGGAATTATCCTCTAGTCCCTCGTAGGGGTCAGTTTCTGAACACAGCAGCGCTGGAAAACCACAATGCAATGACAATGAGGTGTTTCAGCAACTCTACATACACAGCTGCTTCACCTGGGGGTAAAAAATAGCCAATGAGCTTAAATGGGTACAAAACAGCAGAAGCTACGTCATTTATGAACAGTGATCCTAATTCCTATTGTAAGATGATATTTCTGGAGTTATTTGAGATATTTACACAGTCGGCAAAAGTGCAGAGTTGCATTTTTTTTAAAACACGAAAAAGGTGATGAAAAAAGGTACAGAAAAAGAATAAATACTATTAGGAAAAACCACATGGATTTCAAATGAACATACATAAATTATTTAGAAACTAATATACACGTGTGTGTGTGTGTGTGTGTGTGTGTGTGTGTGTGTGTGAATAAGGCATAATAATGGCTTTGATTATGCTTTTGTAAAAACACACAAAAAACACACACATTTACAATTTACAACATGCACTCTGACATTGTGTTGCTAAATAAAAAACCTCACACTGCACTTCACTTAACCACGTCTATTTTATTCAATTAGCAGGTCAAAAGGGCAACAGCTACAAAGTCTTTATCAGCAAGCAGCATTTAGATTAAAAGCGAGGCACGAGGATTGACCTGAGAGGTGCGTTTATTTTCTGCTTGAAAAGAAACGGATATAAAAAAAGGTTCACAAAAAAAAAAAAA
>MU562415.1:4444782-4495759 GCA_024362625.1 Silurus asotus
AGAAACATATTTGTACTTGAGACTAATTATAAAAAATGATATAGTTGAGGTTGAGGATCTGTCAAAGCAGAAACCAGTAGACCGTGATGACATTTGGCATTTCTAGCTCCCCCCCAGTCTTTTCCAGCATTTCAGGGGACATACTGGGTGATCGGGCGCATTATAAATTTCATTTAAATCTAAATAGGACTGCAGATATAATATACCCTCAACATAAAAACAATCTCAGTACGATTGAAATGTGCTGTAGATTATTTAGAGTATTTAAGGTCTGGGCTAGTGCCTAGTCAATTCATCCATGTTAGTCTTCAGCTCGATGTCCTGTACAAAGTGCTTTCTCGAATTTCTGTACACACTGTACTCTCACTGTACACACTATCTATTGGGCATCGGTTCCCAACCTTGACTTTGTCACCCAGTGTGAAATCTAAAGTTAGAAACACTACAGATCATGAAGTTTCTGCTTAATTTTGTATAAATCTATAATCTAGTCAACACATGGAGTATATTTATACATTCAGGCTGTATTATATTAAAGTTTATTGGTCGTTGAAGCACTTAATCTCACAATCTCTTTGGATTAGTGAAACGTATGCGATCATATAGAGTGGTAATACTGTATGATATGTGACATTTCTATTAATTAAACCAGTGCAGGAATGAAAAGGAATGAATGCACCACATCCTGTGTAGTTGCTACTTGTACATACAATGCCTAGCGTATTGGTTTTTGCTTGACTAAACAAAACAAAACAAAAAAAACATTGGTATGTTTTTTTTTAGAAGGCAAATCCGTTCAACTAAGAAGACTAAAAACGAAGCAACGTCCTTTTGCAGATTTTGTTGTATTATAACACACAAACCCAGCTATTAAATTACACGTGTGCTGAGTATTGCGGGTTCTTACACACAGGGATTGATTATATGTATTGTTGTTGTATTGTGGGACATCTCGTGAAGTTAGAAGTTGCAGCTCCAGCTGAATCCCATCCCATGAAGATGCCGACCCTGCGAGGATGCCGAGCCATCTAGAGATGTACCAGCAATAGTTGAATCCCACTTAATGAAGATTTCAGACTTGGAGGGTAAACAACCTCTTAATTATTATATAAAATAAAAAAACATTCTACATGCTGTTTTTCCATCATTGAACATTTTAAGGCATGGAGAAGTTGGTGTTGAATCTGGAATGAACTCTGATGGTGAGCTTATTGCTCAGGAACACCTTGTTCCACAACTCTAACTGACTGTATAAGTCTGTAGAAAGGGCATTACTCATAATCACACACTCAGGTGATCATGATATTTCTCACTCTCTGGTGTTTGTATTGTTTATGATATATAATCACACTTTTGGGAGTCACCCAAATGAGAATGGGTTCCCCTTTTGAATCTGGTTCCTCTCAAGGTTTCTTCTTCATACTATCTAAGGAGGCTTTTCCTTGCCATAGTCATCCCAGGCTGCTAATCAAGGAAAAATACACATAATTCACACATTTTTGTTCAGTAAGTTTTACATTCTGTAAATCCACTCTGAGACAATGTCCATTGTGAAAAGGGCCATAAAAAGAAATCTGAATTGAAAACTTGAATTAAAGGTGCTTTGTACTTGTCACATGTACATTACAACACAAAGAAATTCTTCCTTTGTGTTTCCTAGTGATGTTAGGAAGCTGGGGACAGAGCCCAGGGTCAGCCATAATATAACGCCCATGGAGCAGAGAGAGTTAAGGGCCTTGCTCAAGGGCCCTAAGAGACCTTCCAATCAGTTATCCAGAGTTTAGCCATTGAGCTTCTGCTTGCATTGTTAAATATGTAAAAATTAAACCCATTTATCTCTTTTAATGCATCAGGGACACTAATATTTTAGGGCTTGGGAAGCATGAAATCCGATGGCTGTTGCCAAAAAAGGTTGCATCCCTGCTATTCGGTGTAACGCCGATGGTCTGGTGTGCAAACAATACTTTTACAGTCATCTCATTCAGCTTCATGCAGCATCTAAGATTGTGTCAAAAACTCATGACAGAGCTGCTTGGATTCGGTGACGCTGGAAAGCGTGTCGCATCGTTAGACCGATTTACTACGTTCTTGTTTTCAAACTATAAACAGCTGAAAGTAACGGCCCATCTGTACAATTTATCACTGCTAAAAACATGCTTAGCCAACCTATACATCTGCTCTGATTGATTGAGCCAAATGGTGGCACCAGCTGTGGGATCGCAACTCTCTCAGGCCCTAGTTTGTCTGCCGCCATGGTGATGCGTCAACTAGACCACGACAACTTCTCGTGGCCCAGTTTGCCAACTAATCCAAAATTCACTCTGATGACCAGCTGTCCCACGAATTACTCTTGTGCTCATCCAGATACTTGTATTCCGCAAGGTCCACTACTATTATCTTTTCAGTCACCTAACATCAACCAGACCAGTGTCCACCATGTGGCCCACCAAATTACCCACCTTTATTACCGAAAGCCAGACTCCACTATGGTTGCAAAATTCTAGAAATTTTCAAGACTGCAAACATTCTATGCGAATCAATGCAAATATATGGGAATTAACGGGGATAAACGTAAGCAATTGTGCAAAAAAATTATATTAACAATTAAATCAAAGTCAAAAAAATTTTTTTTTTTTATTCGCATTAGTTTGCAATATATTTCAAGTTTTCAACTTGAAATATTTCCACAATTTTCCACATAAAATTCCCATAGAAAGTTTTTTCCACCCATTTGCAACCCTAGTCACCACCACATATCCACCAATTCATCAGATCCATTCCCAATTCCACCTTGTCCACAATACTATTTAAGTTGTATCTTTAATACAGATGCAACATCCAACTACTGACTCCTGAGACCACCTTAAGCAGCACACATGTCTTCACTAGAACCCTTTCTTAGGATCCCAGCAGGTACATTTTCATTGCACGCCATTTCCTCCATCATGCTCACTTTTGTAGTCCCTCCTCATCTGAACGCATCCACCATAAGACAATTCATCTTTTCTTACCATTCTAATCACTACTACTCTCGAGGTTAACCATCCAGCAGACAGAAACTTACCCTCCCTCTCTTTTAGCTACACTACCAGTCCCACTTCATTCATCAGGTTCACCTCCACCAAGGCCTATCTCTTTCAACAGGCCTTCTCCATCTGGCTGCTGCCCCTCTAATGCCCTCTCTCTGTAGAGAGAGGGTGAGCTCCGTGCCCTGGCCAGGTGCACACCAGCAGGACGCTAATCACCTCCATTCATCTCCATCAATGCCACAGCCGCAGACTTCCCTGTAGCTGTCAGGGCAGAGCGGGACATGATGGAAGGACGCCTCAGGCAAAAACAGTGAGACAAGGGACAAAACGGAGGCGAGCAAATGAAGTTGCACCATCTGTGTGCTTTAGCATGGGTAATTTTATTTTATTTTTTTTAGTTTGTTGGATCCCTGAACTCTTAAAGTGCATTTGCAGACAACCGGCAGTCGGTAAATAATAGATTGTCTTTGTGTGCTTTTGTTTGCTCCATGGAAGGCGTTGGTACAAGAGTAGAGATCTGACAGCGTGTAAGACAGAAAGAAAAGTGCTCAAATGCAGTGTTCTTAAACAAAGAATTCCTCAGCAGGAACACAACCAGTGAAAACGAACTACTATCATGCTTACTGTAACACAGATGTTAACGCGTAAAAAAATTTATATTCAGTCTGGAAGTCAGTCACAACATTCAGTTTAGATCATTTACATTTCGTTACTTTTACATTTAGTTAGCTTACACACTATAGGTGATGTGGAGTAACAAAAGATATGCGAGAAACTCTAATAGTGAAATCTAGTGATACCTCAAATGTAATGAAGTGAGAAAAAAAAGGAAGTCACTCTCAATTTGTTTAGCTAGCTAAATCATTCCCATGGTTAAATGCAGCTAGCTAACACAGCTACCATGACAATAGACCGGAAAATTTTCAGGGAAAGAAATTCCCAAAGCTAAGATAGCTTTAAATTTAGATAAGACTACATGAAAAAAACAGAAATAGAAATTATTTTCAGTTACACTTAGCTAGCTAACACAGCTAAGATGATAGATGTGTAAGTAATTTCCCACGGCTAAGCTAGCTAGCACAGGTATAACGAATGGTAATAATAAATGCACGTCATTATTGTGGTAATATTTCGCTAGTAATCACAAAGAAATCAGAATTCTCAAAAAGACAAAAGGTGTAACTTCTTAATCAGCTATGTTTCGCTGCATGTTTTTTTTTTTTTACCTCAGAACATCTGCTTTTGTTTTAATATATGCGGCAAAGCTAACAAATGATTGCAAAGCACATCACATTATGTCCTCTAAAATATAAATCCTTAATTTTTTTTTTGTGTTTCCAAATGAGATGACTATGGGTAATAAAATAGATAGCTATGGGTAATAAATAATCCGTGTCACACGCTGCTTATTAATTTGTTCTGAAAATGATGACACACTCCAAATACTGTATATATAAATATATAGCTATTAACTTTTTAGATTTTTGCTATACACACACAAATATACACACCTAACATAGCGTGACCTGACAACTATTCAGGCTAATGCACAAACCACACACATTCTGAGCAAACACACACAAACACACACAACAAAAATCTATGAATCAATACAGCTGATATGCACATGCGTGAGGACGGGGCTGTACAATTCACACAAAACCAGGCAGATCCCCTCATCACCAACTTCTTCTGACAGGCTCTCTGGTTGGCCTCATAATCTTTTACCAAGCACTCAGAGATAACAAACATCCGGCTTCAATGCCGTGTTATGTATGTATGTACGTGGATCTTATTAAAAGACCGGAAACACATGTTGGATAGAGTTTGGCCCAGTGATGCACCCTCACAAAGACTAACTAAGACTAAGATGGCTTCTGCTCCCGTTTTCGAGGCCGAATATATACCACATTAGTGTTCAAGGTCAATTCCAGGTCTGTCTTTGATCATATTTGTGTTCGAAACCAAACCCAAGAGGCTGAATTTCAATCTGTGAGCTCAAATTTCATAAATGAAAATCAAATGAAAAGTCCAAACCAGAGAGTAAGTCACATTTTTGATTCTTTGACCTGGGCTTTTAGGCTTTTCTGCTCTGAAAACTGAACCAAGCTTGTTTGACAGCTTCTTTGCACCAGATCCAGTTAAAAGCAAACTCTGGCTGAGGGTCAGTCAGAGAAGCGATTTATCTCATACTTGATTCAAATGCATAAAGCTGACTAAGCTAATTTCTAATCTAATTTTTGTTGTAAATTCTAAATGTTTAATTCTAAACATTTGGACTAAGAACCAGAGGCTTGGCAGACTTTTGCGATTCTTCATGCAGTTGATCGTTTCGCATCGCCATATTTCTCATCAGTGAATGAGCTCTACAATTACATAATCCCACTGGGTTTTTTTTTACAAACATTTTTTTTTACAGTATTTTATTTACAAAAATATATTGATCCCACAAGAAAAAGGTTATTTCTTCACATATTCCAGCGACGTAGAAAGCCGGGGTCGGCCATGTTCAAGCGCCCCTGTAGACTATCAATTAGCAAACCAGCATACGTTCGACCATGGCTTCCCTCCAAACAAACATGCCTGACCCTAAGGTAAACAGGTCAGAGTTAGACGATACATCTGACTGTCAATCAGCCAGCGACAAAACAGGCTTTTCCACAGACAAACGCTCTCTATTTTCCCATCCTACACTGGCACTGGGCAGCCTGGCTATCGGATCGATTCGTAAATGGCACTCGGGGGAAGAAAGCAACACAGATAAAAGATGATTTGACAAGACTTCAAGAACATTTGCATCTTCCAGCATCTCTTAATGGATTTTTCAATTCTGGATGGTTTTTGGTACGATACCGTTTTGGTGGCACATTCAAAGAAAAATTTAAAATCTAACCCTACAAAATTAAAGTTGTAGTAATTGTAGTAGTTGAGAATAAAATCACAACTTAAATAAACAACACATTATTTTCTAATAGCATGCAGATCATCAATATCATTGGAGTCGGCCACTGTTGCCATTTCAGACAAAAAAATCACTTTGCTCAATGTCTGTCTGATTTTTTTCTTCTGAATAAATTAGGGTTCATACATAAACGCTGTAGTGTCCGTTTACTAATTATAACACCGTGCTGATGGATCAGATAGTTTTTTACTAAAGTAGCAATTAAACCAAATCCTTTACATCCTTTATTTTGTAAAACAGCTGAACGTTTCTTAAAAAAATATATTTTTCTCAAACTATTAGCAATTTAATATAGTATTGCTACGACTTTATTATTGAAATATTTTGACCAAATTTTCGTCAATTCGACATTATCTTCAAAATATTTCGACTTTATTCTAATATTGCTGCGACTTTGATTTCGTAATGTTCGATTTTTTCATTTTCTTATCATGGCACTAAAGTGCTGTCATAGTTTTGTGTTTCCTTCTCATATTGTTAATATTTTGTTGATGCATTGGACATGTATGTAAATTGTCAGAAGCGAGAGGATGGCATCTGTCATAGCCTGGAAGATGAAGGGTGGCATGTGGTGTAGCATCAACACCACAACTCCAGAATCTCCAGTGTATATCAAAGTATGGCTCACTGTATAGCTTCATATTTGATTGAAGAACCTCTGGTCAATATACCTAGATAATAAGATTCAAATTCGATTATAACATAATAACTTATAACCTGCTACCATCTGAACTAAAAAAAAAATACAATAAGCTTTGAAGTGGCAAAACGGAAACCAAGCACCCTGTGGTCCACAGATTGGAAGTTCAAATCCAGATCCTGCCACAGCCATCTGTGGTCAAATAAAGCAAAAATGGCCGTGCTCTCCACGTGGGAGTGGTGAAATGTTTTCTGACGATCACAATGACAGAAAGCAGAGAACACAATGATTTACCACTTATGGACATCTCTTGAGCTTGTGTATGCAGAAGAGGGACGATAGTGGTTTTCTACAAAGTGGGTTGAGCTGCAATACGAAAATAAGATGCTTGGTGGGTGGAAATTGAGATATAGATATATATACTATAGTCAGAGCTGCTGTAAAAAAAAATAGACACATTATGACCAATCAGAATAACTCACTCAATAGCGCTACATCACAGTGTAACACAATGCTGATGACTCTAAGGCTGGAAATGAGCCCATAAGGCACATGCGAAACTTTGTTCCAATAATGCGATACTCAGCACAGCATACGTCTGGGCCGCGAGTTAACCACAGGTCAGGCTGTTATTGATTTGAGTCCAGCCATAACTTAGCACAGGACAGGCCATTACCAATGGAAATGATATTGAGCAGAGACGATGCGAGGCAGTCACTGACTGCAAGCTGCTGACTCAGAGGGAGCTTTGGGAATCTCTGGTATGCACAACTCGAGTACGCTAAAGCATTCTGGGTATTTGAGTCGAACGAGGAAATGAAAGGTTTTTGGCAGAACGACATGTTCTTACACAAACGAATGGCTACGATAACCTTTACGGTGGCAACTTGATGAATTCGATCGAATTACGGATTAAGCGCTCGTGATTTTTTTCGCTCTTTGCCCCATTTACTCTCATTACACCACTTCTCTTTGACGGTGAACGCAAACTATTTATTAAAAAGTTATCTTCGACAGTAATGTTGCTCCACTCCGGTTGAAGGAGAGGTGATAGTCATTTACTACAGGTGCAGCACTGACCCAAGTGCCCGGCTGACATCTGAACAGCTGGTAACATCTCATTCCTGCTCCCCCCCACCCACCATCTCTATCTGTCTTTCCTCCCTCCTTCTTTGATTCCATCCCTTCTGCCCTTCCTCCCATCTATCTAGCTGTGTGTGCGCGAGGCAT
The DNA here is from genome assembly GCA_024362625.1 of Silurus asotus. NCBI lineage: Eukaryota > Metazoa > Chordata > Actinopteri > Siluriformes > Siluridae > Silurus > Silurus asotus. Next base: position 4,452,644 of record MU562415.1, read on the forward strand.
CAGATGGTCTGACAGCCGAGTTTGGCCTGTGCCACTTGCTCTCGATGATATGAGGAGCTCCGTGCCTGTCGTCCCCTGATTGAATCTGATGTCAGACATCCTTAATTGAGACCCCAGAACAGAGGAAACAGGCTGTTCCAAGGAGAAGATTAAACGGTAATCTGCATACAAATCGGCCAGCCGAGCCAGGCCTGAGGAAAAGCCATGTTCTACAAGGCAGATGTTGGATCTACAACCCCTACGTAACAGAATGATCTGTAAAGCGACCTGTGCATGTGTAAGGATTGTGGACAGAAATGCAAACATCACTCTAACCGCGTCGAAGCCACGAACATCATCGCAGTAATTCAGTCGAGAACATCAGCATCATTTACCAGGCAAAGAATGTCACACATATCAGTGACACTACGGTGAGCAAAACTTGGAGGGTCCTACCTTCTAAACAGCAGGTTCTCCACAGTCCCGAGTGCGTCATCACCTCTTCGTTTTTCTTACTGGTCTCATTTTCATTGTTAGTCTTTATTTTGCACACTCCTCGTGAGTAGAGCCAGTAGTCCGTGCCGACCGCGATGGTCATGAGACTGAAGGCGGCGAAGGCTCCCACTGTGGTCAGCAGCATCTGAACCCCGCGGTCAAAGAGACCCATGTTGCCGCATTCTATGAAAGGGGAACCCCCTTTCCTCTTGACGTATAGGAAATAAATATTTGTAAATTTACAGGGCCACACCAAGGTAGAAAATAGGGCACCTTAGCAAAGGTGAAATTGGCCTATGTTTGGAGCAGGAGAGGGCCGTTTGAAAAAATAAATACACTGGTGATGAGTCTGACAATGGCCAAGATGTATTTAAAGCAAAGTAGGAAGACAACGAGCGGCAACTCTTTGGCCTGCGCTGTGAAGGCCGACTTTAGGAGTGGAAGATGTCAAGATGTGTACAAAAACCTAGCGCTACTTGACGACAAGACATTTGGAGCAACTACAACTTGGTCAGCGATTAAGGAAGATCCAATGCATCCAATCTGTTCAAAATGTGGACATGTGTATCCCAGGGTACACCCTCGTCTGTTTAGGTAAGTGTCCGCATTCCAGTCCATTCCAGTCTGACTTTGGGAATGGGAATAATGGATTTGAGTATTTGAGGGGAACAAATGGGAGCACTTATAACCTCAAACTGGTGATTGGTGGTGTGAGCCAAATGCTTGAGCTGTTCCAATCCTTATGAGTGATGCCTATCATTTGTTCCAGGCAACGGCAAGAAATCACTCGCCTTCCTCTGCCTCTCTATTGACTCTAAACATCTATTCATCTAAACATGAGGAAAGACAGAGAGAGAATGAGAGTGGTGAAGAGAGATGACAGGAAGACCGCAAAAATACACAAACACTGACCTGAAATGAAAGCAAAAATAAAAAAAGATCTTTAAAAGGATATATATATATCCTTATATATGTGTGTGTGTGTGTGTGTGTGTGTGTGTGTGTGTGTGTGTGTGTGTGTGTGTGTATAAAATTAATCAGGGCTGGTGTTCGGTCTAGAAGCAAATATCAAGGAGCCATGATGAAAAAAAAGAAGAACAAGGAAGGCAGCTTGATCAAATAAAAAATTAGGTTAATTTAGCTTTTTTTTTTTCCTAAAATTTTGGTCCCCAGTTTCCATAAGTGGCGTTTAATCCGTCGAACATCGGCGTGTAAAGCTGTCTCGTGGAACAGGGGGGGAAAACACGAATTCCGAGCCTCGGAGGCGAGCATCAGGCGCCCTGGAGCCGCCGGGCCGATGAGCACAAGCCGCCACCGCCGCCAACGCCGCCGCCGCCACCAGCAGCAGCAGCAGCAGCACCACCGCGCGCTGCTCCGCCCCGCTTCAACCAGTCCGAGTCCGTTACACCGCGACCGGGAGCGTCGAACGCGCGCGACTCCCGTGCCATGTACGGAAATAACGATGAGATGTAACAGCGGGGACGAAATGAATCATGCAGCAAACAAACCAATAAACAAACGAATTCATTCATTCATTAATAAAAATAAATAAATAAATGCATTGAAACAACACAACGTTACAAAAAAAAAATCCAGCGGCCGATTTCCGCTTCTCGGTTCTCGCGCTCCCTTCTTTTCGGTACACTGTGATACAAGTGGAAGAGGGGAAGAGGGAGGGAGGGAGGGAGGGGGGGATATGAGAGAGAGAGAGAGAGAGAGATGGACGCACAGTGCGCGTGCACGCGAGACCGGATCGCGCACGCACAGAGAGAGAGAGAGAGAGAGAGAGAGAGAGAGAGAGAGAGAGAGAGAGAATAGATAGATAGATGGATGGATGGATGGACGGATGCACAGTGCGCGCGCACGTGAGATCTAGAGTGTAAGAGATGAAGAGAGAGAGGGATTAATAGAATAAATGAGGAATTATAATTTTTCATCTCTCTCTCTCTCTCTCTCTCTCTCTCTCTCTCTCTCTCTCTCTGCATCCCCCTTCTCTTTTTTAATACTAGAGTCATCGGTTTGCCAGAAGCACCCCCTCCCCACTCCCTCCCCTCCTCCTCCCCGCTGCTCGTGCGTCTGTAGCCCCCCCATAGCCCCCCTCATTGCTGTCCATATATTTACAAAATTTGGAGAAATGTGCAAAATCCTCTAAATACATTAAAATAAGTCTGATTTTGTTTTGTGAAATTGTGTTGAATTCTTTACTATGAGCAGATCTGACAGTAGTTTCAGTTTTAAAACGCTGATTAAAGGTCTGAGACCTCTGTAGAAATCTCTTGAGGTGCCAAAACTTTTGCACGATGTTAATTTCTATTCTATTGCAATTTTACTCTAAAACTGTAAGACACCAAATATAATACACCAATCGTGCTTCAAATACTGAACAGAATTTTTCTCATTGTAAATTTTTTATTTTCAACATTGCACACACACACACACACACACACACACACACACACACACACACACACACATACATACATATATATAAGGTGTGTCCTTTTCAACATTTTGCCTGGTACTGTATGGTGTATATACACACACATATGTAAATACATACGCACATAATACACAATGACGTGCAAATGTTTTAGCCCCCCTACACTTATATACAGTATAAAGACTAAAGCTTTTTTGTTTGTTTGGAAATGTTATGCTGCATTTCAGTTCTGCTTCTAACCTAAACCAAACTCTACTATCATGCAGCAGGATTCAAATTTCAACTCTGAACCCCCCTCCAAGATCCAGACACAAATGACCACGAAGACTTATCAAATAATCATTATTTATTTCTACATTTTAAACATTAACATGCATTGATATAACAGGCATTAGTGAATAATTGAAATCTGTGCGCACGGCATTCCTACTTTTTTTTTTATTTGTATTTCTTGGAACACACAAACAGAAAAATATTTATGCTTTTATATAACATTCTTTAAAAAATTAAATATTGATTTCTTTTTTTTGTAACTTGTTTACCACACACAGTCTCCAAATCAAATATTCATGAATTCCAAATATGAAAAAAAAAAAAAANNNATGAAAAAAAAAAAAAAAAAAATAGCACTGCAGCTCAGCGAGAACCTGAAATGCCAACCTGGAAATGTATAAGTATGAGCTATTGTGTGGTTAAGATGCATCATTTATTGTTATGTAATATAATGTAATGCAGGAGAATTAAAATTCTTATTAAACAAAGGAAAGGAAAAGTTAAAGAAAGGTGTTCAAAGTTACCAAAGATATGGATCATAGTAATTTACGGAATCGTTAGTATGAGATGGTCATTAGATATTATTTACAATACTAAAAGTTAACAGATTTGCTATGTAACAGAATTAATCTACTGAAGAAGAAGAAGAAGAAAAAAATCTCTCTCTCTCTCTTACTCTTTCTCTCTCTCTCTCTCTCTCTCTCTCTCTCTCTCTCTCTCTCTATATTATTTTTTCTTTTTTTCCAATTCAAGTCCAATTCTTCACTTTTACAGGAGAAAATTTGCCATTTTTGCTGTATTTAGCATCACCACCACCACCACCATCATCATCATCATCATCATCATCATCATCATTATCATCCATTCATTCAAAAGAGTGTCACTGATTGCTATATCCAACGCTGATATTAAGGCAGGAGTGACTCATCAGTAAATGTAACAAACGAAATTCCTCTTCTCCATGCAGTCTCTGTTCTCCAAGACTCCACTCCCAGGTACTAGAGCTCCGCATCGAAAAGGCTGAGCAGGACACGAGGGCTGCTGGAACAGTCCTCCCAAAGGCTCCTGGTTCACCCAGAACCACAAGCGGTTCATGAAGCGCAGTCCCGTCCACACACTCATCATCTGATTCTTCAAGCTCCTATTTAACGCAATAAAATCGTTCTCTGTCGTCAAGCTCACGAGGTCGGTGTAGCTCTTACGACAGTGCACCAGTGCCTCTTCCCAGGTCTTTAACTCCTGCACCGGGACGATATCGGGATACCATGAGTAGCATAAGTAATACATTTGTTCCGAGCAAACAGAAATTGACCATTCATATGTTGGTAGGATCAATCCGCAGTGACTACTGTTTAAGTTGCTCAGCTCACCATATTGCCAGTAGGTGTAATTGACCGGACTTCCATCTGACCACTGCGTGAACTGATTCTCAGTCGGAGCGTTGTAAATACCGATCCAGCTTCGGGAAACAAGATACGGCGACATAACTGCGAGGAAGCTAATGAACTCTGCTTCTGTCTGAAAGGTGACCAGATCTACGTAATTTGTCCGGCAATAATTCTGTGCTGTGAGCCAGGACGCTTTTTTCCTGGAATACACGTAGTATTTTTGGAAAAGACATGTAGCCAGGCCAAGCAGAGAAGCCAAAAGGAGGACATGGTTAGCGCACTTCATGTCTCGCTCCGGTGTTTGTCAAAGTCGCTTTGACGGAACATCTGGGTGTGAAACCGATTTAAGAACGTGGGTAGACAAATCTACGCAAAATTCCAGCCCGATCAGATGATCTTCAGAGGAAATGAAGCATGCAAACTGTATGCAAGGGACAAATGCATATCGCAGAGATTTGTTTTTCCCAAGCACACACCGTCCAGCCGTCCAGCCGTCTCATCTGCTCATACTTTGGTTTTTCGTTTATATTTGTATTTATTTTGACCATAAATTATCCTAGAAGACAAACAACAGCCTGGTCAAACCCAAGAGCATGTAAGATTACTATCCAATGAAGCTGCAGATGTTAAGGATCCTCTGAAGATGAGGACTAGATACCAGTATAGTGCTGTCATGGTGATAAACAAATTCCCCTTTTGCTAAATTGTTTTTTTGTTGTTTTCTCATGATTCACTGAAGAGCAGCACAAATGACTTGATCTAAAAGGATATCAAAGGCAAAACAACCCCCCCAAAAACCTTTAGCCACATTTTCCCCCCTCATTTTGTTGAATAAATTGCATGTATGCCCTTAATAATATTACAAATATTAAAACATAATCGGAAAATGTTTTTTTTTTAGCTGGTTTTGTCAAATTGCAATCGCCACGTTATTTGTATCTTGGCAACTTTTAACTGCTCAATCAGCACGATCAGTATGAAACACTTCTTTTCCTAATATACATGTTGATCTTGTGATGATTTACATTATAAATTCAACATTTTGTGGACACAGGATGTGCTTATTGAACATCCCATTCCACATTTAGTCCCCATTTGCTGTTATAAAAACCTGCACTCTTCTGGGAAGATGTTCCACTAGATTTTAGAGTGAGCTTGTGGAGATACGTGCTCAGACACAAGGGTGTTAATAAAGGCAGGTACTGATGTAGGTAAGGTGAGGAGGCCTGGGGTGCAGTCAGCATTCCAATTCTTCCCAAAGATGTTTAATAGGGCCAATGTCAGCACTTGATAGCTCCAGATCTTCCACTCCAACCCATGGAGTTTGTGCACAGGAGTATTGTAATTAAATGCTTAAGCACTCAAAGGCATCCTATACAATCTTTGTGCTAACAGATTGAGAAACAATCGCATAGTGCTGGAAAAATCAAGTGTCCTGATACTTTTGTCAATATAGTGTCTTCTTTCGGCTTCTCCCATTAGGGGGCGCCACAGAGGATCATCTGTCTCCATACCCCCCTGTCCTCTACATCTGCCTCTTTCAACCCAACTACCTGCATGTCTTCTTTCACCAAATCCATAAACCTCCTCCTTGGTCTTCCTCGTTTCCTCCTTCCTCCTACCTCATGTCCCTTATCTGCATGTCCAAACCATCTCAATCTCGCCTCCCTCACCTTGTCTCTAAAACGTCCTACATGCGCTGCCCCTTTAATAAACTCATTTTCTAACCCTGTCCATCGTCGTCACTCCCAACGAAAATCTCAACATCTTCAGGTCTGCTACCTCCAGCTCCACATCCTGTCTTTTACTCAATCCTACTGTCTCTAAACCATAAACATCGCAGGTCTCACCACAGTCCTATAAACTTTTCCTTTTACTCTTACAGATACTCTTCTATCACAAATCACTCATGCTATCACTCTTCTCCACCCACTCCACCCTGCCTGCACTCTTTCTTCATTTAACACACTCTACATTACTTTGCACTGTTGCACCCAGGTACCTGAACTCCTCCACCTTCTTTCCCTGCAACTGCAATTCTCTTTCCTGATCCGCATGTTCGATTTGGCGCATGTTTTTACGCTGGATGTCCTTCCTAACGCAACCCTCCCCATTTATCCGGGCTTGGAACCGGCACTAAGAGTGCACTGGCTTGTGCAACCCTAATGGCTGGTTTTTGCACCCAGGTACCTGAACTCCTCCACCTTCTTTCCCTGCAACTGCAATTCTCTTTCCTGATCCGCATGTTCGATTTGGCGCATGTTTTTACGCTGGATGTCCTTCCTAACGCAACCCTCCCCATTTATCCGGGCTTGGAACCGGCACTATGAGTGCACTGGCTTGTGCAACCCTAATGGCTGTTTTTTTTTTGTCAATATAGTGTACAGAATATTATAAAGATAATAGGGTAGGATAATTGTATAATTAGTAATTGTAGACTATAATCACAAACAATTTTTTTTTTCCTTTGTTGTGACCTTGGTTTCATATTTCATAATTAGAAGCATATTACATAGGAATATACCTAAATGCATATTGTTGGATTTACATTTGTTGGGTTTTATATTAAAAAAACCCATGCATTTCTTTTATTTGGTTGAAAAATGAAACCGACACGTGTTGTCTAAGTAGTTTTATTCTAGCATAATTGAAAAAGCTTGACCTTTATTAAGTATGCAAATGTATGCACATTTCATTTATCATAGCCCAATTTGTCTAAAAAATGAGTGAACATTAAAAGATAAAAGTTCAAATAGCAAATAAATTTTTTTTGTATTAATATTAGTGATCAGCTGATCAAAAAAAATACATTTATAGCATTTGGCAGATGCCTTTATCCTAAACGACGTACAGTTATCTCAGTTATACAGCCGAGCAATTGAGGGTTAAGGGCCTTGCTCAAGGGCCCAGCATTTGAACCCATGATCTTCTAAACAGAAGTCCAACTGAGCTACTACTATCTCTCAAGCCTTACATTTAAATAGCCTGGAAACCACAAACTAAACGACAAGCGTAAATAGTCGGGAATAATAGGAAAAGAGCTCGTGAATAAAGACGGAGGGAGTCGAGAGAGAAGAACGAGACAAGAAGTCAGGAGCAGAGGAGCGAGAGAGGTTCGGATAAATAAGGCTTAGAAAGCCAGATTAGCTTTTTAGCTCGGTAATGCCCTCCGTCTGTGGAGTGGAGGCAGAGAACACACTTAACATTCAGGGCTGCACATCAAACACTCGCAACCGATACATGGCATAGATACACCGCCTCCTGGTACAGAGAGGAAGAAGAAGAAGAAGAAGAAATGAGTGTCGAAAGATGTGGGGGTGACAAAGAGAAGAAGAAGAAGCAGAAGGAGCGAGAGAAGGTTAGATAACGAGTTTGAGTTATGAATTTAGTACGATGCGTCATGTTGTGATGCGATGATGCGGTGCTCCAACAGAACTCTTATCAGCCTTACAAGCTCCATCTATCCCTGAAGTGCATTATTTAATAACATACACTACTACAACAACATCACACACCATTTCCACTCCAGTCTCCATATCTGTCGCACACGTCACACATGGCCGAGACTTTGAGAGCTCAGCTTAGCTCAGGGTGCTTATCTAAACAGGAGCATGTGTAGATGTTATTTACTTCATGCAAATCAATAAGGGATGGGAGCTGGGATATGGTTCAGGTAGCAAGTTCTTTGAATTTGGTGCTACCAAATTCCTTGTAAAACCTAAGAACACATTTCAAATGACACCTGCATTGTGCAGGCTAATCTTTTTTATTTTTTATTTTTGGTTAAGTATGTTTTAAATGTAGATTCTTTGTGGAGACTTTGTCATTTTCATGCATTTCATGTTTATATGACAAGGATTCGTTTTGTATAATGCTAGCAAAGGAACTAGACTACCAGGCACTTGAACTTTACATTAGCTATAAACTTTACCTCAATAAATGTATAGATGTTTATACATTTCTCACACATATCTGTTTCTAATAATTGAACTAGGACAAAGACTACATTCAATTCCGATCGAGTGACTTACAATTCACCAAGAAACAAAAGTTAGCTAGTAAATAACTGCCCTTCAAGTTAGCTTTGTAAAGCTAGCTTCATGTTTACATGTTGCTAGCAAGCACAAGTCACTTAAACAGCTGCTTTTGCGCTGATTCATGTGGAATCTTTGACATCGTTTGTTGGAAGATTCCACGTTGAAATCTTGGGCTCAGTTGAGGTACACACATTAGCTGCTTTTTAGAAACCATTTAATAACTTTATCCACCTACAAAAACACAGCTAGCTACAAGATGTACTACTGTTTGGAGAATTCCATTCATATTCTGAACTAAAAAGTTTTACAGGACAATTAGGATAAATCTTTGAATGCCTGTAGCTCTGTAGCCTAAAATATTGTATATGAATCCTGCCACTAAAAGGAGCGGAGGAGGTAGAAATTCCACCGACTCTTCAGCTACGTCATTCAATTGATGAATAAGCAAAGTAAGTAAATGTAAGTAAAAAAAAAAGCGTTGTGGACCATTCTAAGAAATAAGAAAAAATAAAAGAAAAAATCTTCCTCCTCTTATTTGTATCTGTATTTGCATTTATGTGGAACTGATTATCTGCTCATTCTGAATAATGTATTCGTATTGCGTGTGTATGTGCCAGCACAGCAGAGCCCTAATCAAAAGTCTTGGCAGAGGCAAAGGGTCGTGACTGACTGGCATGTTTGTCCACACTGCTGTCCAACACTCCAATCACACACATCCCAAACATCATTAGACAGCTTACAGCAGCTCTGGGACACCAGCAGCAAACTGGGCGCTGGCAGCATGCCTCTGTCTCATTTTGTGCCTAAAGTAGATGGCCTAACATGGTGAATTTTATCCATAATATATGTTTAGAATAATGGGCTTGTGCTTGGAAAAGGTGTGGTGGTTACATTATTAGTTACACCAACATGAGTAAGAAAGAACCAGCTGTTGCTGTTGTTTCACTTCATCATGAACATTTGTTTTTTTTTCCTCCACAGAATAGATTTGAATTGCTATTTGCCACCATGGGTCGAGTTACCATCTCATAAATTCCGGCTTCCCAATTCGAGCCTAATCTCAGGTCACTGAGTCTGCTGAGATTTGCATGCTCTCATGTCTATTTGGATGCCTTCCTAGTTGTTGAGTTTCCTTTCAACCTTGCAAGAACATGTTAGGAGGTGTTTCAGTTATGTTACATTTCCCCTAAGTGTGGATCTGTGTGCATGGACTGAAATGAATGAATGAATGAACGAATGAACGAATGAATAAATTGCAGATGTTAAAGATGACAAGGAGGCAGGTTTGTTCCACCACACCCAAATCCCTCTAGAAGTGTGGTGTTACAATTGATTTGTAGAAAGCCTTTTTGAGTAGCATTTCCGTAGTATTATTTAAAAGGTCTAAGCAATCCAAGTCATTGTGTTAGAAAAATTCCATCTGTACTTAGAAAAGTTCAGAAACATTTTGTTTTTGTTTTTTTTTATCATTTTTTGAGACACATTTCAAAGAAATTCTATTTGTTTACATGCATTAGATTTGGTAAAAGGCAAAAACACACAAGAATTTGACAGTGAATTTGTGAAAGAAGGTTCTGTGGACAGATGAGTCCAAATTGGATGGTAGAACTTGTAAGACCGAGAACAGGAGAGAAGATATGTTCAGACTGCCTCACCCCCACAATCAAACATGGAGGTGGAAGCTGAAAGGTTTGGGGTTGTTTTGGAGCAGAAAAAGAGACTTATTCCAAGTGAAAGGAATACTGATCCAACATGGCTACTATTCCATACTTCAACACCATGCATTTCTATCTGAACTGCGGCAAATTTTGATTTAATTTCACTGGACTATCCGAGCTCTGTGAGCGTTATTTAAAGAGCAAACAGTCGGCTTGAGTGTTATTTATTATGGAATGACCTGCCTAGTCACCCATCACCGTCTCAAGTCATTTCATGATATAGTCATGAAATGTAATCCATTCGTGTTCATAGGCATACATTTTCCCACGATTTTTTCACGACTTTCTATGTAATGTATTTCAATAGGAAGTGTTTTTGGTCCCTATGACAAATTTTTTTTTTGCTGCCACTGGATACCACAGAAGCTGCATTGTTTTTTTTTTTCTTGTTTGCTATAGATTTTTTAATCTTCAAGCAATTTTACTTAACATTTAAGCAGGAGATTTTATCCTTGTTTTTAATGCTTTATATTTTGTAAGCTACTCGCTGTAATAAACCATCGTCAGTGGTTCCTTAATTAAGGAGACTGCGTTAATTAGAGACACACACATTTATTCCAGTATAACCACAACCCTAACTGTATATTTTCTGCCTTATTCAGCATTACCCATTATCCTCTGCCTCCAGTGCTATCTAGACGGAGCCAGACGGAGGTAGTCGTGCTGAGTGACACGAAAAAATTGGGAAATTCATTGCCATGAACACGAATCAATAGATTAATGTTCGAGACTATATCACGAAATGCTGTAAGACTGTGTCGATTTACTGCACCTAAATCCTATTGAACTGGTCTGGGATGAACTGGATCACAAGGTTAGAAAGAAATCTTTAACTGGCTTTACAAGAGGCATGGCAAAGTACATCAGCTGAATTGGAGAATCTGTTTGGAGGAACAAACTGTCCGGAGTGTGTAGAGTTGTTATTCATGCTAAGGGAGGTGTTTTCAATGGAAAAATTTTTTTTTTAGTCAAAGTAAACCTTCGTATAGCTGCATTGCCCTTGTTTGTTTCATATAAACAAAAGCAATATACATGTGTCTTTCAAAAACCATAAAAGGCTAGGTGTTCCCAAACTTTTGACAGGTGATATATATAAAATGATACATTTGTCCTGTAACTAACTCAAACTTAGATGTGTGTTTGTAGATGCATTCGGAGTTTTCAATTCAACATCTAATCCATTCTTTTGGCTAACTTCCTTGCTACTAAATAACTACCCAGCTAGTCATAGTATCTCACTGTACTATAATTATAGATGTAATATAATTGTGCTCACAACAACAAAGTCTGGAAAATTTTCTGCTCTGTTTGTAAGGTTCCAAACATCAACTTTAACAATTCACTCAAACTAACTTAAGATCACATTTCCAACAAAAAGTAGGAAGTAGGACAGAAAAAAAAAAACATAGTTACAGTTTACAAATGATTGGCTTGCATGCTAACCATAACAACTAGCTATATGTTTAAAGATTGTAAATAAAAATAAAATATAAAATCCATGTTTTTTTTTTTTATTCACCAGGTGAATAATTGTTTTCCCTAATGGTTATGTACCTGAACTAGCTTGCTAGCTAGCCTTGTTTACCTGCGAAAATCTTAAAAGAGATGCATTGTCATAGATGCAAATTTGCACATTTTAATGTAAACTCCGATTTATTTGAAACAAGAACAAGAACAGAAACAACCACAGGAACAGAAACACCAAATTAGCCATTATTGCACCAGTTTAGAAATGATTGAGCCATGTTACAGCACAGTGGTTCCTTTTGAAAAACTCAAATCAAAAGTAGATAGAGAGCAACATTCAACAACAAAAATACTACAGAGAAAATGTTTTCTGGTTTCTCCCTCTGGGACGAGACCTTTGGAGCAACACAACTTTAAAATGGCTTTTACCTGTATTGTTCAGACTTTCACTCTCACTTTGCCCTACATCGCTCCATGTACGTTCGGGCTGCGGAGCATGAATGAGGCACATGCTGCTGACTGGCCTAGTTTAGGAGGCACTTCTGCACACCATAGCCACCAGCAAAGTCAACCAGAAGGAAGGAGATGACAAAGGGAGGTGTAAGAAATAAGGAAAAGAGGAGATGAATGCTAGCAAGAAAGCAATAAAGACGACAGAGTACAAAGCTAATAACAACAAAACTTTCAGCGAGCTTTGAGCTTCGATCTCGAAGGCTTTCAGATGAGTTATGTTTGAACGTTTCAGGACCACGGCGTTCACTCTGAGATTTTGGAAACGAAATGAAAAGCGGTCTATAAATCAAGTGTATTAGTTTCCTCATAAACCGAACCACTGCTTTATGGAGGCTTGGGTTAGGTCAGACGGGTCTCTCAGTGGTCGGTGTAACTTCATACTAAATTCTTTGTTGTAGAATGCAAGGTGTTATCAAAAGGTTTTGAGACTCACTCTGTTTACCAGAAATGAGTTTATTTATCTACGTTTACACACCTTTAAAATAGTTCCCTTGCACAGCAATACAGCGCTCCCAGCATTCCTCCCACTTTTGGAAAATGTCTTCGTTAAGAGGGTCAAGCCTGCAGAAGCCAAATCTGGTGAGTAAAGTGGGTGCGGAAGTAAGATCGTGTTGTTTTCAGGAGGAACCTCACTTGTGAGAAGTGAGCGGTGACAGTTGAATTTAAGTCAAGTCAAGTTTATTTCTATAGCGCTTTTCACAACACACATTGTCTCAAAGCAGCTTTACAGAATTTAACAGTTAAGGTGAATGGTGTGCATTTATCCCTGATGAGCACAACTCAAAACTCCTTTAGATGTTATGAGAAAGAAACCTTGAGAGGAACCAGACTCCAAAGAGGAACCCATCCTCATTTGGGTGACGTCAAGACTGTGATTAATTATATATTAAAGTGTAAATATGGCCAAAGTTTAAAAATATTATTTAGACATATGACAGAGTATTTCTGTGCCAAATACACTCTATCCAGGTTCATATAAGTTTCACAAAGATTTTGTCAAGTATTTTGTCATGAAGTCATGATGGGCGGAATTCCTTGTATAGGCACTTTTCCCACAAGCGTTTGCAGTTACAGCAAGCAGTTGGAAAGCAAGAGAACACATGGATCTTTAAGCTGTTTATGTTTAGGCCATCCTCAGCTGTAGTGAGTGGTCTTCAGTTAATGAGAACCCCATCGAGTGGAAGGGCGTCAGGAGGAATAAAAAAGGTCAGGGCAGAAGAAAAGGATCACTTGTACCTCAGGAAGAGGTGTCGGGGAACAAAAAAGAGAGAGAGAGAGAGAGAGAGAGAGAGAGAGAGAGAGAGAGAGAGAGAGATGGATTATTAGGTATCCTTTTTGTTATGTAATACTTGAGGACAATGTGCAGTGCGATCACAGTGCAAGTAGGGACTCTGGCAAAACTGCCCATGACAGCATGACTAAAAGGGAGAGCCAGAAGGTAACACAGACATGAGGGAGCTCTGGGATATAAAGCAGCCAAGCACTTCACTGTCAAACCTGAGTGAGTGCATCAATAGGGGACGAGAGGCATCCAAACATCCCAGTTCACCAAAACTCTCTATAACCCCGATCCCCTCCAGATCTGCTTGAAGAAACGATTAGACACGGTTTGAATGAATCAGGCATAATGTTTTGACCACCTGCCTAATATTGTGTTTATCCCCCTTTTGCCGCCAATCAGTCCTGATTAACAGCAAATCAGCTATTTGAGCTACTGGAGCTCATCTGTCGGATCGGACCACACGGACCAGCCTTCGCTCCCCACGTGCATCACTGAGCCTCGGCTGCCCATGACCCTGTTCCTTCCTTGGACCACTTTGGATAGATACTGACTACAAACCAGGAACAGCCCACAAGAGCTGCAGTTTTGGATATTATAATATAGTCCACCTGCAAACAGGTGCCATGATGAAGAGATAATCAATGTTATTCACTTTATTGCTCATAAGGTTATAATGTCATAATGATAATCCTGGTTGGTGTATTTACATATATATTGATTCACACACATTTAATTCAGTTCGGTGTTATTTCAACAATGAACATTGTCTCGAAGCAGCTTCACGGTATTAAAGTAATGGACGAAAATCAATCGTGGTGAGGAAAATCTCCTTGAGATGATAAGAAGAAAGATTTAGAGGAACCAGACTCAACAGTGACAGGAACCCATCATCATCAGGGTGACACTGAGTATTCATTCTTTATTCTTCCATCATTGTTGCAGTTCTTTCACTGATGGACACGAGTGCTATATTACAATTTGGAAATTATATCCTATTGTATCCTATGTAATCCTATTTATTACAGTCCAAATGCATCTTTGGGGATCCTAAGTGTAAGATCTCGTGTCTTTAAGGTGTTCAGGTGGACCTCATCAACCTCATAAAATGAAAATGATCAATTTCTGTTGAATGAACTGCGAGCAATTTGCTAGTCAGCGGATGCTAACTTGTTAATAGCAAATGTCCAAATCTCAACCAATTGTGTTCGCATTTTGCACTTTTCCCCAACCGATTTTGCCGTCGCAGAAAGCTATACGTAATTTTAAATAGGAGGACAAAAAAGGAAAAGACATATTCGAAAGGTTTTGGTGATCCATGATTGTAATTCCTTTTGTTGTAGTTCCCGTAGGCTGAAACTAGCGTACGCCTCACTCCGAACACTCCTGCATCTGGCGATCAGGGTGGAATCCCGTCCTGGTGTTTGAACCTTGGTGGCTTGCCCTTGCCGACTCTTTTCTGTCTTTCATGCCTCGCTCTGTCTCTTCCCAGCGTCTCCCCATCCCTCGCTCTCTGTTCTGCATACAGCCGATGGGAACGGGGGAAGAATCGATATGTTTTCAATTTGCAGCAGCGACCTGCTCTCGCGAATTCTAATTAGGTGTATGTATATAAAAACACACACACACACACACAAAGAGAAACACATGTTTGTGTGCATGTGTGTGCGAGAGAAAAAGAACCGTCAGCCATTTCCAGCAATCATCTGTTAAGTGGTCAAAAGCTCTTTAAAAAAAGAAAAACGAGTGTGTTCTCAAGACATTTCTCATGTCATCCCTTCATCTGATAAAGTAACGATAAATCGCCTGCCTGAGGCAGTTGCAAAGCTGCCGGATTTACTTCAAAACTCGAGGCTTCGATGTGTATAGAATGTATAGGAATCGAATACATGGACGAGCACTGAGACACCTTTTTCCATACGTATGTTTTTTCTCATCCCAAAATTTGGAGGCTCACGCAAACCCAAACTGGTCCCAGCATGAAAATTCCCCTGTGCACAAAGCTATCTCCATGAATATATACTTTTTTCATAGGTTGGAGTGGAAGATCTCCTTCTTTAGACTCTGACCTCAACTCTACTGAACATCTTTGGGATGAATTGGAATGTTGACTGCACCCCAGACATCGTCTACTCATCCTTTACTAACACACTTGTATGTAAAATCTTCACATGCACACTCCAAAATCTAGTAGAACATCTTCCTATAAGAGTGGAGGGTATAAAATAGGACTAAATGTGGAATGGGACGTTCTCCAAAGCACATATACGCCGACCAGGTAGAACATTATGGCCACTGATATAAAATCAGATATAAAATTATTACCACTTTCTTAATATTGTGTTGGTTCCCCATTGACCTGTTGAGCATCAACAGCATTAACTTCTTCAGCAATTTGAGCTACAGGAGCTCGTCTGTAGAGTTGCTTGTTGTTTGAGCTATATTAATTGGGACCACCTTTGATAGACACTGACCACTGCCGACCAGGAACACTCCATAAGAGCTGCGGTTTTGGAGATGCTCTGACCCAGTCGTCTAGACGTCACAATTTGGTCAATGTCACACTCGTTCCAATCCTTACGCTCGCCCATTTTTCCTGCTTCTAACACATCAACTTTGAAGACAAAATGTTCACTCGCTGCTTAATACCTCCTCCAACAGGTGCCATGATGAAAAGAGATATTTAGTGTTTATTGACTTCACAGCTAATAGTGTTATAAAGTCATTGTTATTCCTGTGCATATCGGCGTATAACTTCCCCTTTAATAGTCCATGAAGAAAACATATTGGGAACAAAAGGAGGCTCAGATCAGTGATGTGTTATTCTGATGTACTGTATGTTCATGACATGCTTTTCTGCTCATCACGGTTATACAGTGGTTATACGAGTTACTGTATTCTACCAGTCTGCTGCGAAAGGTTTTACTTCTCATACTTTGCTCATCATCAATGCAAAAATTCCTGAAGATCTTCATTTAGCTTCCTTTCGATCCGTGTACGAGATCCCTGGAGCTTCCGAAAAACACTTGAACGAGCCACAACCCAATGCTGAATAAATGCACTGCCGTTTTTCTAGAGGGACAGGTTCGTAAGAAAAGGTCACAATTGTGTGTGAGCGAGAACATGTATGTGCGAAAAGCATGTATGTGTAAAATACAGGGTACAATGTGAGTGAGTGTGCATGTGTGTGAGAGCACAGGGGTCAGTGTTTTGTGTGTGTGTGTGTTTTGGTGGTGATGAGGCTATGGGATGCTGGCGGCAGCGGACAACAACAAGGAACCATACAGATGTGCTGACTGCTCAGTTTCCATGGGAACCACCCCATCCCCCCTCTATTCTTCATCCTCGCTTTCTGCATGGAGCATCAATGAAAGCTTTACTTGCTCTCTTTGGTGTCATTGTGTATATATATATGTATTAGTGTGTGTGTGTGTGTTCATCACTCTATTTCGGCCGCCTCTATCGCAAGGACGAAGACGTGTGCTTTTCCGCTGAGCTTGACCGCGTTGCTTGATGCGGTCCATAAAATTCAAAAATGAATGGTTGTCATGGAGTCACGCAGGACAACGTGGGACACTTGTATGTCAAAAAGCACACGCGTTCACTCACGGTACACGGTAAAAAGGTGGCGGCCCAGGGATATGTTCTTGCAGGAGGGGCATTTATCATGTATTTAATCAGATGAAGGCAGATGGAGAGAGCATGGGGCGAGAAGCGGTTGGGAGGGAGGTGGGGGTGGGGGTTGTTATCAAACTGAGTGGCTCCTTCCTACACACACTAAATCAATATTTGCAGACTTTCAGCATGTGCAGGATGCCAGTGTTTGCATGCTCTTGAAGAACGAATAGTAGAAATGTCTAGCGATGACAGAGCGAAGGGGGAAAAAAAAAATCAAACGCAGACTTCCAACCCCCCCCATGACTTTTGGTATCATTTGCTTGACAAAGAATGACCGCAGAGAGTCTCTTTTGCAGCACTGCCCCAGATCAAACCTTATCCTGCAGGCAAAATCCTTCTCTACCCCTGCAGTCCTTCTATTCCTGAGTAGCCGAGCCCATGGGCTCCGGGCCTGATCAGTATTCCTGGGGTAGCGTCGTCTGCCTCTTCACTTTATTGCACTATTTTTAACCTGCTCCCTCCTTAACCTTGACCGTGGTGATTGAGAGAGGGGAAGGATGAAACGGGAGGGGTGTGACGGATGATATTAAAGCCAGCGAATAAAGGTGGACGATGAATAAAGTAGGAAAAAAAAAAGATGGGGAGGCAAGGAGGGTTTTTTTTCCACGGCAGAACCGATATGAAACGCTCGCGGAGAGCATGATGATGAGCCTGCGTTTCTTAGCTCGGACCAGGTCTGCCACTAAAGCTCAAACATGCTTCTTAGATTCGACTCACGTCCTTCACCTCAATCAGATCTTGAGTTTGTGTTTCAAATGGGGATGATTGAACACTGGAAACTAGTTTGCATGGCGCATAATGAGAACAGGCTCCAAAACTAGACTGGGAGAACGGGTGCTTTTCAGTTTATCGCGATTAGGAAGTTTTTTTCAAAATGCTGCTACTGTGTCTGTTCTATAGAACTACCTTTCAACATTCACACCTGACCTTGGGATAGTTTTGCTCAGGGTTGTTCCAACTTCCCAAAAACAGCCCAGGTGGATTGAATTTGCCAATAAATGTGTGAATACACTGACCAGGTATAACTTTTTGAGCACCTGCCTAATATTGTGTTGGTCCCCTTTTTTGCTGCCAAAAGACTCCTGACATGTTAAGCATCCACAGCATGGATGGAGCTACAGGAGCTTGTCTGTTGGATCGGACCACACAACCCAGCCTTCACTCCCCACATGCATCAATGCCACTCATGATCCTGTCACTGGTTCATCACTGTTCCTTTCTTGGAGCACTTTTGATAGATACGGACTACTGCAGACCAGGAACATCCTGCAAGACCTGCAGTTTTGGAGATGCTCTGACCCAGTCGTCTAGACATCACATTTCAAATCCTTACTCTTGCCCATTACTTCCCATTTCATCCTAAAATCTCCACGATAATACTGGTAGTCACAACTTTTAGACCGACCGGGACTCATTTAAGAAGAAAAAACTAATGAAGTCCTCACAGAAAAGTTTAGGGAACCCTGTACTTAACAATATTATGAGAATTGATACTGAGTCAAAAATCTTTTGTGCTTGTGATATTATCCATACAGCTCCCTTAAATAAACTAATGCCATCTTCAATTACAAATGATCTCATCTCCTTGACTACATTCAGGGTTAATATAAATTTGTGCCAAACTTTCTTTTAAAGACATTACACTTATAATCTGTGGACTTGTGACATGTTGCAGGCAAAAACTTTAATTTTGTTTTAAGCTACAGAATGTAATTTATTTATTTTTTACATTCACAGCATTTTTCTCTCTCCGGGAGCTGTCCATGGTGTCTATAAAAAGACCCAGGACACACTTTTGATTGCATTACATAAAAGGATTGCTATAGCTTGAACTGACAGCTCATTATTTTATTTCAAAAAGCTGAAACACTTGGTTATTTCTATTTTCAATGCCCTTTTCTTTCAAGCTGGTCCCACACTGCCCTCATGTGGACAATCTACAGAGAGACAAGTTGGATAAAAACCAGTTATTAATGCCAATACAGGAAAATTGAACCAGGGCTGAAATGAAAGTAAAGACAGACTATAAGTTTATTTCCTGAATCTTTTAATAAGCCTTGTTTAATGAATCAGTTTCCTCTTTATGAAAATGGATATTGCCGTCTCGTGTGGTCTCGCTCGTTCCCCCGACTCCTCAGTGCTCCTCATCTAAATAAACAAACAGAAAAGAAGTTCACGTGAGTGGACCCACAGAAACCGAAATCTTGGTTTCCAACAAGATTGGTGGTTATACCTTCATCATCCTCGTCCTCCTCCTCCTCTTCATCATCCTCATCTTCATCCGTGCTGAAGGTTCCGTCAGGGAGGCTGTAGATACGGATCACTTGCTATGAACGCAAAAATAAATAAAAAAAATCAGGAAACAAGGTTAGACTGGTGTTCTTTCAGCTTCATGCTGTTTTGAGAAAAGCCCATTAACTACCCCAAATAAACCCTTCTGCCACCCCATTCAAAGCCCCTTCACCACCTTCACAAAAATGAGATTTCTGGAACAAGATATAATCACTGGATTAACAGAGAGCACAGAATCCAATTGAAGAGCAGTTAGTGTACGTGGGCGAGAGGCTTGAGCACTTTTGCTGATAGTTGCCATGCCAAATTGCATGAAAAGTGGGCGGCTCCTGAAATCCCTGGTCGACAAAACATGCCAGACCCTCTAGAGGAGCAGGAGGCATCATTTACAGCAGTGCATCGTCCAATATGTTCCACATGGTGTTGCTCACCTTGTTGGGGTCTTTGAGGATGAGGTACTTGCCCTCGTCCAGTTTGCGGCAGATGTCGATGACGCAGCGCAAGATGCCCCACGCGTTCTCCATGCTCAGGTTGATCTGGCTTGCAAACTCGTTGGGCTTGAAATGCTGCGTGCCCAGAATCACGTGACGCGCAGAGTCCTTCACGTGGTAGCGGGACACGTAACTGTGGAGCGCATGGGATTTTTTTTGTTATTTAGTGCTCTGAACCGGACATCATGTTTAAAAAACAAACAAACAAACGTGTATCTCACCCCAGTTTAAGATACTCCGAGCCGGCCAGCAGGGCGCAGCAAGTCCAGCGTGCCAGTTTGTAGCTGTTGTTCTTCAGCTCTGTGGCCAAAACGGCTCCTCTCTGAGAGTCCAGCTTCTGACGCCAGTCCACGCCGTTACAATACTGCACCAACAAACGGCAAACGTTTCAGTGAGGCAAAACAAACACGTACACGTTCGCAAAAAGACGCTCTCCCTCTCCTCCTTACCCTCGAGTCCCACTCGTTGAGAGCTTTAATGTTGATGAAGGAGAGTTCTCCGTTTGCGCCGGTCATCACACCGTCGTGTTCACAGCGCACGATCAGATCAATATCCTCCCCGAGTTTCCATCTCCGGTACCTACACAACACCACACACGGTCAATGTCTTCTTCACATTTCAAAATGACAGCAAGACAATATATTATTACACACAATTTGCCCCACAAATCACGTTAAATCCCTGGTAAGTCTCCAAATTGAAATATTTCCAGAATTCCACAGATGAGGTTCCCATGGAAAGTTTGTCCGTGTGCAACCCTAATCATCTGACCTGTAAGCTACAGACGCCACCTCGCTCTTATCCATATCCTCCTCTACGAATGGGTTTGGGTTTGGGAACTTGTGTCGCTCTCCTCCCTAAAGAAAAAAAATTAATAAATAAAAATCACCACCTGTGTTACATCACATTTTCAAACTGACTGGTATTTAACTGAGGTGTGTGTGTGTGTGTGTGTGTGTGTGTGTGAGTCGGTGGGTACGTACCACGCGCAGGCACTGCTGGCTGAAATTGTGGTTGATGTATGTGGCCTCCATGGCCAGGTTTCGAGGGGAGTTCAGGGAGTTCCCTTCCTCCTGAGGAGGCTCGTTGGCAGTTTCGCTCACCGTGAGCAGATCTGAAGGACACACAGACACACACACTTTACCCCGGAGAAATTCCACCTAAGTAACCAGCTGCCGAAGGGTTTGACATTAAACACTCACCGAAGTCAGAGTTGTCTCTCTTGTCGAAGAAGAGCTTGTTTCCGACACGCTGCACAATGATGTCCCAGGAGTTCACGGAGCGTGTGCAGCACATCAGTGTGGCCAGGATGGCATCGGTGGCAAACACATTGCCCTGAGTCTTAGCCAGCTGCAAAAGATCAGATTTATGATGCAGTGATGTTCTCTCTGTGCAGTGCAAAAGCAAAAAAAGGAAATAAAAAGCTACTTTTGCACCCAAAGACATTCTAAACAATCGTGTGCCTCTAGATTTGTGTTAACGGTTTGGGGAATTACCACATAAGTGTTGGGACATCCAACAGCTTTGTCCATATAGTGTATATCGAAATGCAATCCTTAACTTTGATTTTTTTCCCCCCACCTGGGGTATTACCCATACCTTACGGATGACGGGGTCGTCGGTGGTGGTGACGGTGTGGAAGATCCTTTTAATGCTCTTCAAAGGTTTCTCATTGCGGGTGGTGACGCGATCGAACGCTTTATCGTAGTGCTCCAGGGCACCACAGCACTCACTGCACCAGAGAGAGACAGAGATGGCAGACTATCAGTAAACACAAACTTGGGTGTGGTCTGAGAAGTTTAAAAGACTACCACAAGACGAACTGTTTTTCTCTCATTTACAACCCATCTGATAATGTCTAGGGTGCCTGGTTTTAAAGGGGTGAGAGAGACCCCGAGGTGTTTTTGCGTTCACTTACATGTCTGAAGGATCAGCCACCTCCATGTATCTCATCTTCATGAGGCGAGGGAAGTCCATCTCTTCCTTGACCTCCCAGTCACTACGCACCTCCACAGATGAGTCCCTGGGCTTCAGCTGTGCCTAGCAAGCAACACGCAACACTTAACAAGAACGAAAATCATCTGCTGAACACCTAAGTGAGCTTGTGACACAAAGCAACAAACAGCCTTTTAAAATTAGAACTCCATCACGGAGGTCCACAACTGCACTGCTGTGGGTGTACCTGTGACTTCTGGTCCCACTTCTGACGAACTCCAAACTGCTTCTGGAACTTTTTTTGCAAGCGCATGCGATCTCTCTCCTTCTGTTTCGCGCTCTTGGGGAGAGTCTGCAGGTTAAACTGCGTGAGATTCCTACGGTCTTTATCCCGGCGCAGGTTCCTCTGCAACAGGAGAACGACATTTTGTGCTTTCAAAAATCATTGAAACGCAAATTTGAACTCATTTTATACACGATTAGCGAAGCATCGAGGCTGTGATGCGTACCTGGGCGAAGCGCATGCGGTTCCTCTGGTAGGCCGATTTCTGGGTTTTGGCCGTGTCCACCAGCTGGAAGCTAGCTTCATCCTCTTCGTGGAAGTAAGCGTACTGACTTCCTCCTCCGAACTGGGATGAATACTTATCTGCCGGGAAGAGGAAAGGAAAAAGTCACGCACCAAAATACATACAATTCAGGAAGGGAATCATCACCCTATAAATAATGTGTTTAACAAATCATAGTTAACGTGAGTGATCATAAACGTACTTGTATATCTCTTATCCTGGTAGGTCGCTCCGGTCCAGTCTGCCACCTATATATAAAAGGGAATAAGATGAATGAACAGGTATGATTCTGCTTATCAAAAGCTCATCATACTCAACCGAGGGGAATAACCTGCTGCCGCACATCACCCATATATTCCTAGGTTTAATTATTGTGATGGGAATTTTAACTATGTATGAAATTCATGGTTTAACAATGTCCTGTTTCAAGTCACTTGCTGTCATGGCAACTGCCACCTCACAACATAATCACAGCTGTCCAGGATTTTATTTATACCTTTCCAAAATGCATAGGAACCCTCCCTTTAGTCAGATTTTGAAAATAAAATGAACAGCGACATGGTAAAAAACAGGAAATGCACACGTGATCATTGATTGGTGATTAAAGAATAAAGAGTGACCTTGCCCAGGCGATCCCCTTTGCTGAAGGGCTGGTACGGCATGTCCTTAAACTTCTCGGGAACGGCGCAGGGACCCCACCCTGAGGGGTTGTCCTGAATCACCGGGGCCAGAAACTTCGCCATGGTCTTTACACGCCATATGGAAAGAAAAGAGCAAACAAGGACAGGTAAAAAAAAAAAAAAAGCGGAGGTGGTTTGGGCACGGTCAGATAAAGATTAAAGCACTGCTGCATCGAATGACTGAATATCAGATGGCATTAAAGGCAATATAGGGGAAAAAACCCATTACATTCAATCTGTAAAATGATTTATATATTTTTTTTTTTACAATTGACATTCCCCCAAAGCAGCGCCAGACAGGAGGTTATACATCTTGAAATATATATGAATCAATACCTATAAATTTAAATTATAATCAGTAATAATAGCGCTTATAAATCCATCCCTAATAAATCGACCAGTGGCGACAAAAGCAAGAAAAATTTCTGAGATGGTGAGAGGAACCACACTCGATCCTCACCTCCAGTTTAAGACTATTGAATGGTTTAGTGGAAATCCCACCCAAAAAAGTGTGTGTGTGTGTAGGACTCAGACTCGAATCAGCACTGCTCTCTTCACACTAGTGTGCACTTTTCGTGCACATCAGTTTGCGCAGTGGACTAGTCATCACTGACCACACAGCATCTCGGATTAGAACACGACCCAACCCCCCATTAACCTATGAACAAAAACTAAATAGGGCACAGAAACAGTGCCCTATGTAGGCACCTACATATGTACCTGTAGGGTACCTATTTAGTTTTGTACCTGTAGGGTACCTATGTAGGGTATAGAATCTATTTAGGATGTAAGCTGTTACCTACTGCTTGATTGAGGAACATCCTGCATATAACGCATATATGAAGCTTATTTATTCATTTATTTTATGCAGTGACTATTTCACACATTGCAGTTTTTACACTCACAACTAAATTTCTTTCTAGACAAACCATAAGACTACTTAATACTATAATATTTCTATTTTTCCTATTTTTTCGCGTACCTCATCGTTTACTGGCCGGATTAGCATCGAAGCTAACATAAACTATAAAAATATTATCAAATTGCAGGACGCGAAAGCTACGCGATAATTACATCAAATAACAACCCAGTACACGAGGAAACTTTTAAATTTATTTGTTTTCAGATGCGATTTAAAGGAAAGCAGATGTTTTAAGATTAACCGATACCTTTAATTCCACTGCGAAGATTTTCCAGACGGTTCCTCAGACACCGGCGGAAATAGGAACGCGCTAAGCTAACGTAAAGCGAGTTGAACTTCCGGTTGTGATACGGCGAACGTTTGAGGGATATATATTTTTTGGTAACCCAAATACATCTGGTTGTGATTAAAAATTCGTCGTGTGTTAGTTTATTTCGATTGACAAATCATGGAATACAGTAAGAAACAAACAAAAACAAAAAGTAAAAAAACAAAACCGAGAGTAATTTGCGACAGTTGTGGGCTCGTTTACGGCAGGTGTTCATGTCATGCGCAGTAAGGCAAATCCTGCCCAGAGTTCACACCCGCTGGAAGAAGTAAGTTATATGCACGTTAACATACATTGTTATGAAGTGAAGGATTGATGATATAAATTAAATAATAAGCATCATAAAATATGCTGATCGGGCTTTAAAACCTGTATTTAGATGCCATACCATAGAAGATCTAAACGTTTGATTGTGCATTCAAAAATATACATGCATTTAAAAAAAACCTAATGTTTGATTATGGCTTTAAATATGCATTATTGCAAAGAGCATACTGAGTGTTAGGAAACCTTACTTTAATACACTGACATACTACAGGACTTTTGCATGTTAAGAATCCACTGTATGTGTGCAAAAAAACATGCAAAATAGCAGAGAAAGCAAACAAGTGCTGAAAAAACAATGCAATAGTGTTACATAAGTGTTACTGCCTAAAATCTTTATACAGACTGATGGTGCTTTTCCAAATAGTGCAATATTTCAGCATTTTGCTAATGTGTTACATAAAGGGGTGCAACAGTACAAAAATATCACGGTTCGGTACATATTACAGTCATGGGGAAGAAATGCAAAACATAAAATTGCTTGTTGTTTTTTCTTTTAAAACAAATCATAAATAAAATGCCTGTTCGGTTAAATAATATACAAGAAATATCTTATAAAAAATAAAAGAAATCAAATGAATGCAACTATATTAATAAAAATTGAGTGATTGGTTAAATTGGCACCAATGAAATCGATTAAATGAAAGCAATGGAAAATGTAATTTAAATAGTTTAAGTTTGTTAGGCCGCATTTCAGTAACAAAGATGTGTATACAAGTGTGTGTGTGTGTGTGTGTGTGTGTGTTTCTAAAGATATGTTCTACTTTTTTCAGCGTTCATTAACAAATGTCTTCATTCCTTTCATCTTACATTCATTCGTCGATCTGTGGAATTGTCAGGATTTTCTAGTTTTGAAAGGAATACTTGAAGCTGGGCATAAAACGCTAAAGAATCCATATCGCTAGTGTTGTTGGCCATGAACAAGAAGTGGCCACGATTTCACTTATGTGCAAAAAAAACTAGTACATATTGTAATTTCAGTACGGAGCGTGAAGCCACAGTGACACTGCGCTAACTCTACTTTTTTTCCTCTCATTCCCCTTGTCGTGTATGTTTTCGGGTTTAATAATAATACAAAAAAGTGCGAGGCGGAGACTAAACAAGCTTTTTGTCCAACACTTGATACGTTCGTGAGGGGAATTTAGATTGTAACTATTTTCCACACGTGCACCGAACCTCGACGCCCCGTACCGAAAATGTTTGTTACGAATACGTGTACTGTTACACCCCTTATAACATATTAAGATCTCTAGAAGGGAATCGCATTGGATTTCACGACATATCTGTAGTCATGTCCTCGAATAAAGTACTCGACACGTATGGGTTTCCTCTGGGTTCTCCATTTTCCTTGAATCCCTCATAAAGATTTTTTTCCCCGTGTCAACGCTTTGGCATCTTATTATCCCTACATTGATCTTAAAGCCGGACGAATGTGACAAAAGGGATCAAAGGGCTAACACGTCTCCTCAGACTTTCTCTATTCAAGCACCACGTTGATGTTTTTGAACTGCAGGTGCCCAAGGCGTTTTATTAAAAGCGGTTCTTCCACCTCACAGTGAGCACATTACTTCCAGCCAGGAGAGAATCATTAGACAAGGCTGTTGTGTGTTGTCCGTGTTTGGCTCACACCTGCATGTCGCTCATACAGGCGATGCATTTTGGACTGCCACCTGCAGAGACAGTGCAAGGAAGACTCTTAAAAGGGTTCTGTGTCGTGAGTATTATATTCACTTGACATAAAAGTGTATATGATTAGAATCGTTCTAAAAATGGTTTCGTACAGGATCAGAGGTCTGAACTTATACATGGGTTTTAAGACTGTATGGAAGTTTGGCCAATGTGTTACCTCAAATTTATACCCCCATGACACAGGAAGTCGGTTCAACAGTTTTCTGTTCCTAGTCATCCAGGTATAGTAGAACATATAAAATATGTATGTGGATATACTTCAAATATATCTGACTCATATTCATTCAAAGAGGTGACAATCATTTTTCACAGCCTTCACACAGCTTTCACAATGTTCTCACCTCACCCTACATCACTACCTGACTTTAGTAACACGTTTGTGGCTGAATGACCACAAATCTCCACACGTACACTCGAAAATGTAGTGAGACATCTTCCCAGAAGGTTGTTATAACACTGTATGGGACAAATTGTGAAATGGGATGTTTTCAAAAGCACATCTTATAGTCAGGTGTTCAACCTTTGTCGATATATATCTATCTATCTCAGAGATTTGCCATGCTCTATTTTACCGTAATTTCCAGACTATATAAGCCGCACCCACTGAATTTGACAAAGATTTTTATTTTGAACATAAATAAGCCGCTGTCTATAAGCTGCAGGTGTCTACACTGAAACTAATAAACTTTACACAGGCTTTAATGAAAGACAGTGTCTGTTACACGGCTTGTATCTAAACAGTAGCCTACCAAGAAAGTCATGGTTCACTGTCTTCCTCCTTCCTTTTACAATAATTTCTCTCGGGAGTTTATCTTTTGGCATCATCATGCGTTTAAAAATCACCATCGGTGAATCTTTTCTCCTGATGCCGTGCAGCTCAGAACACAGGTGAAGTGTGTTTTTTCATGCCCAGTTGTTTTCAGTGTGACGAATGATTCGCATTTCCTGTAGACAGTCCGAGTGAGCGGCAGGTCAAACGTCAGAGGAACATCATCCATATGTATGATGTGGTGCGGCCCGATTCAGTGGGAGCGCATCTGATTTAATATAAAGAGTTTCATTGGTTCACCTAAACCCGTTCCGCAATTTCAATGGTTTAATGTTATGGGGCTCAGTTTTTTGGTGGCAGGAAGTTTGTGAAACTGGGAAAAACCCTGGAAAAATCCACATATTTGCCGCTTTGTTGTTTAAGCTGCGGGGTTCAAAGCGTGGGAAAAAAGTAGCGGCTTATAGTCCGGAAAATACGGTAGGTCAAATCCGTTTTTTGCTTACTTAGTTTGTGCCCTGTATAAGTTTTAACACAATATAGTTTTACGTCAAACCGAGTGACAATGAATTATAAAAAACGAAATAAATAAAGCTGAGCCGTGGGGGAGTAAAAGGCTCATTCGAGGTTCTCCGCATTGCAGAAGTCCTTGAACGTGCACCCAAACTCAAATTCTAAATCTGAAAAATGACTAATATTATTGTATTGTAATTGATATTATGCATTATTCGTGGGAGTAGACAAATGATGCTGTGAGGTGGATTCGTGTACTCGTTTCTCTTTTTTAGTTTTCCCGAAATGCAAACGCTTATAAAATGTAGGTCCTGTTTGGTGGATTTTGCTTACTGTTTTGTATTATTTTATAAAATATCATGTTAAGTAGATTAGATTGCATCGGTGCGGCCTGTTCTAGGACGTTTCCACACATCCCATCTGTCAGAAAGCACTCGGTTCGGTGGCGTGTACAGTGCCATTCGGCTGATGCAGCATTTTAATGAAATCCGAAAGTAATAACCTTCTAGGGAAATACAATGCAGTATATAAAAATAAATCACACTCCGCCTTGACGAATCAGCGCCTGTACACCTCAGTGTTGTTCTTTTTGATTACACATGAACTAAGCGATAATTGGAAAAAAAATAAATCAGAATGTTGGTTTTGTGCTTAGACAGTGCTCCTGGGCGCGTTCATGCTCCCGCTGCTGAGGACTGTGGGATTGCGTGCGTTCTCCATGGCAACCGAAGCGTATTCCTCCGGTACCCACTCTGCGGCCTTCGTCACCTGCCCCAATGAAACCGTGGCCAAAGACCTGGCCAGGTAATATAAAGTACACATGTACAGTACGAACAGTATGAAAGGACCAAATGTAAGGAGGTTTTCCTATCCAGCTGCATATTTCACTGTCTGGTGTGCCCCGATCAGGGGGATTGTACTCACCCCAGCATGTCAGTAAAGACATGGTACATGATCAGAACACTTAACTTGGGTCTGTACCTGCTATAGCTGCTGTTCGGTAGGTTGCCTGATGCAGAATATACATTCTGGCCTTTTACACCCTTGATGGAGAACGGTGCACTGTGATGTCATAGGTAACTTGTCATGCTTGGTGAACTGTATGTCTGCCTCTAGTGGTGAAGTGTGGAAATACAACTGAATTGGAATCCTTTCTTACAGCTGTTAATAGATCAAAAAAAAAAAGAAAAGAAATATAATCTGGAGATATTTGACTTCAGTTCAGGAATATCATTATGACATCATAACATTATGAGCAGTGAAGTGAATAACACTGTCTCTTCATCATGGCACCTGTTAGTGGGTGGGATTGATTTATTTAACAGCAAGTGAACATTTAGTCCTCAGTGTTGATGTTAAAAGCAGGATAAATGGGTGAGCGTAAGGTTTTGAGGAGTTTGAGAAATTTTGTTAGCTTGACGAGTGGGTCAGAGCATCTCCAAAACTGGCGCTTCTGTGGGATGAACCGGCGACAGGGTTACGGGCGGCCGAGGCTCATTGAAGGCTCATTGAAGGCTCAATGAAGGCTCATTGATCCAACAGACAAGCTCCTGTAGCTCAGACTGCTGAAGATGTTCATGCTGTGAATGCTCGATTGGTCAGGACTTTTTTAGCAGCAAAAAGGGGGAAACAACACAATATTAGGCAGGTGGTCATAAAGTTATGCCTGAACGGTTTATTTTACAGTGGAACATTGTTGCTTTCTTTTGTGATATTGCAGAGGGATTGTGGAGAAGAAACTGGCAGCCTGTGTGAACATAGTGCCCAAAATCACCTCAGTGTGAGTAACCGGAAGTTCAATTCATTTCAATATAATTTCTACTGAGCATTTAACAATAGATATTGTTAAATGCTCTGTAGAGCCAGTGGTTCCTTGCCAGAGGTGGCAAGAAAAAAACTCCCTGAGGTGATATGAGAAAGAAACCTTGAGAGGAACCACAAAGAGAATTCATCCTCATCTGTGTGACACTAGATGTCTTGTTATTATAGTTTCAGCATTGTTGAGGCTGTCTGATGGACATTTAAATGCAAAATTGTTCGTGGCAATTGTAGCCCTAAGCCATTGTGCAAATTACAATCCGCTTTTCAAAATTGGGCGCGCATTCACCCCATCATACGGTCTGTAATGAGCTGAAAGACTCGGGATGCCGCACACGGAGACATTCATGTTTGCTTCTGTCTTGTCTGTACAGATATGAATGGCAAGGAAAAATTGAAGAAGACAGCGAAGTCTTGCTGGTGAGTTTCATTTCATTTCAAATTCATTTTAAAAGGTAAAAGAAACCCAGTGTTTTCTGATCAATGTACATGGGTTCGAATATGTTTTGTTGTAGATGATTAAGACAAGGACTACAAAGATCTCTGCTCTGGCTGAATATGTAAGGTAAGAACATTATATCGCAAATATAGCTTTGGTGCATTAGTGGACACAGATGAAGACCATATCTCCTTCACTGAGAGAAACAGGCACAGAAGGCCACACCTCCTTTATTGAGACTGTCACACAGATGCCACGTCTTTTCACTGGGACTGAAAGACACAAAGGCCACACCTCCTTTCACTATGGCTGACAGACAGGGGCCACACCTACTTTATTGAGACTGACACACAGGGGCCACACCTCCTTAAATGGAATTTACACAAAGACCAGACGGACTCAAAGGCCACATTTTGTTCATTGGGACTCTTACACAGAGGCCACACCTCCTTCAGTGAGAAAATCAGGCATAGAAGCCACGCCTCCTTTATGGAGACTGACACACATAGGCCACACCTCCGTCAAATGGATTGATATACACACAGGAAAATTAGGGTTAATGTAATTATTATTATTTTTTTTTAAATATAGCATGCTAAAATGAATAATACATTTGTTTTAATATATAAACATTCAAAACCCATCTGAAACTACAGTTCACGTGCACAAAGCTTGTTCTTCAGGGAAAGATCCGGCATCACGTGTGATGAATGACCCAGATAATCTCCCAGATTTGATCACACAGATGTTTCTCTCCTGCAGGTCTAATCATCCATACGAAGTGGCCGAGGTCATTAGCTTGCCCATTGATCAGGGTAACCCGCCCTACCTGAAGTGGATTGGAGACATTGTGCCTGAATAAAAGAGTACGATCACAGACAGGACAAACAACAGTGCTCCAAAGGATTGTGGGAAATCGCAAGAAATCACAAATATGATTAGATTTTTGATAAATGTTCAGATTTAGTGCACTTTTTTCAGTTGATTTCAGTTGCACTTGAATAAAATGTTGTTTTCAAAAGCTGTGTTATGGTTATTATTGATTTTTTTTTAATATATATAAAGTCAATACTTGTTTATTAACAGCATTTCCTGCAGTGTTTTATACCTTTTAATAGCACTGAACTTGCCTGGAAAAAAACATTTGATTATTAATAGACTAATACATTTAATCTTTCTTAATCTTAATCACTTTATTGTTATATGTGAGGTCCACAAAACCTGTTAGTTTCCATTATTCCTTGGTATAACATCTATAAGTGGCCATTTCTTCACCATTTTCTTGGAAAACTTGGCACTGATGAAGGAGACTCCTTCGATAAATACCATCTTTAGTCAGAGAAGGCTTCCTCAGAGAATTACTTATACTTTCTTTTTTTTTCAAAAGCAGCAGTTTGAACACAGAAAAATATTAAGACACCTGACTTTTCCAGCCGTATGTGTTTCTTCCTTAAAATATTACCCCCAAATTTGGAGCCTCACAATTATATAGGATGTCTTTGGATGCGGGAACATTAACATTTTCTCATCACTTGAACTTGAAGAGTCTCGAACCTGTTCCATGACGATTCTGCAGTGAAGAAAACCAGCTCTGTGAACATACAGTTTACATGGGTTAGAGTGGAAGATCTTGAGTGGCCTGCTATAGACCCGATCTTCACAAGCACTCTAAAATTTAGTGAAACATCTTCCCAGAAGATGTTCAATGAGATGTTTAAAAAGCACATATGAATCTTCTTTGGAGATGTCCACAAACATCTGATGATGATCATGGGATCTCGTGCTTCAATTCCACCATGACCCAGTGTTCAGTGTTCAATCTCTGAGGTAAATCTACAAATAAATCCATCCCGATTCAATGTTTTCAGTTTAATTACATTTCGAATCAAGTTCGAGTTCTTCCTGGCCAACTAGATATACGATAAATATCGATATTTGCATCTTTTATATCTCAGGACCATGCGTGTTTTATATTTTTGTAGAGGAAACTGTTTGAATAATCGTTTTACATCCTGGCAGAGAGGAAAGTTTAGGAATTTTAGATTCTGCCACTAGAGTGAGTCGTTTAATCAACCTTTCTGGCATGCAGACACACTGAGACTAGCAGATGAGGCTTAATGCATAAAGCAGGATATTCGTAGCTCAAGACTTTATGAATTATTCATATTTATATATTTTTTAATAGTTTCGAAATCTAAATAAAATGAGTATGAATGAAATGTCTGCAGTTTATTGCAAAAATGTCAAGAATGAATCGACACGCTGGAAAGTCACATCTATGGCGTTCAACAACATGTCACTAATGACTAATGAGGAGAGTGGTGGCTCAGTGGTAGGGTGCTGGGTTACTGATCGGAAGGTTGGGGTTTTGAGCCCTGGTATCGCCAAGCTGCCACTCTTGGGCCCTTGAGCAAGTCGCTCAACCCTCTGTGCTCCAGGGGCACCGTATCATAGCCAACCCTGCACTCTGACCCCAGCTTTCCGAGCAAGCTGGGATATGCAAAGAACAAGTTGTACTGTAAATGTGACAAATAATAGCTGTTCTAATGTGCTTCAAGAGAGAAATATGGTGTGACTCGTCCTGTATTTTAACGTGTAGGGCATCTAATTTTGACCTGCACACAAACTGTACCCAGAAACACCGTACGTGTGCTAATTTCTTTTTTTTTTCTTCGTTTTTGATTGATGGTCCTTTTTGTGAGTATCTTAACCAAACAATGTTTTGGCAATTAAAAAAAGCAGGACATTTGCATTTATGGATTTAATTCTGCCTGCGGTACAGGAGCATCGCTGACATTTTGACAGCCGGTACTTGAGTACAAAGTGATTAATTAGGCTAATGTTCTACGCTAATTTTGTGTCTCTCCAGTGATATGATCAAAGACGTTCCCTGTGTGAGGAGAACGCAGGAATTTAGCAAGGGTTTCTGAACAATTTCTAAACAACTGCACCTTTTTCCCATTTATTTTCCCCACACAAATTAAAAAACCTGGTTCTGTTACCTAAAAAGCCAAAAAAAGCTTTTTCCAGAAAGAGATTTATTGCCAAGTGTGTTTGCACTTACAAGGAATTCGTTTTGGTGACAGAAGCTTCCAGTTGCACATGAAAATAATAAAAAAAAATAAGCAAAATAAATAAAAAAGACTTAAAGTATAAAGTTATTGCACGAGTTATTGTATAAGTTATTGTTCATGTGATCATTATAGCGGTTATAAACAATCATTCCCTCAACATTCTCATAAAAAAAAAAAGCTTGTCCTGTTACATTAAAATAGAAAAAAGACTCATAATTTAATAAACATTTCCTTAGAGAAACCTTTTTATAGCACGAATTATAGATATTAACAGCACATTATTTACAAATTATTAGTCTTAGATTATGCAGATTTCTAAATAAAACTAATCCAACTAATAATGTTGTTTTTTTTATAGCATTGTTATGAAATAAATGCGGTCTTGTCTAAAACCTGATTTTCTTTCTTTTTGGCTGTTTACCTAGAATTTGGCCACAGTGTTTTTTTTTTTTTTCTCACTGATGCATTAACTGAGCATCATTTTTACAGAGCCAAAAAATTTGCGTTAAAGTACTTAATCACTCAGAATATTAAGATATAAGACATATAACATACAGGTGTACATGTTTTCACCTTGTAAGAGACAAAACACAGCGTAAAAAACCTCTGTTTTGCAAAACATTAAATTGCCCTTCTTCATTTTTGATTAGGGAAGCAGAGGAATGTTAGGTGTATGCATTCCTCTGATGCTTTTATCCAAAAGGATTTATAATTGAGGCAAACCCCAGTTGAGGGATTTGCTTGTATTGGCCTCTGCGGCAGTTCTGGGATTTAAAATCCCATATTCCAGCTGGATACCAGCACAGAATTTTCACATTGGAGCTGCCAACACAATTAATTCTTCACACTTATAATTTAAAACCAAAGTTACGTTCTGGGCTTCTGACTGGTGCAAAAGAAAAGCGTTTGCCCTTTTGAAGAAACACTGTGAGATTCGACGCCTGAGAATTTTACAGCAATCTGCAGCCAGGAAATGAGAAAGCTAAATTAGCTGTGCTTTATAGGTGGGAGGGCTAGCATACTCTCCTCCCCCTGTCAATCACATACATAATAATGAATGATGGGTGATGAGTTGATGTATGTGGAAGAAGGCAGGTAGCACATGACTCCCAACATCTCAGAGGAAACATGTTAGCGTTCACCCCCCATGATTAGTAGATATACCATATGAACAAGACTTTGTTGTTTCATTTGAACATCCCATTCCACATTCAATTGGTTGAGGTCGGTCCTCTACAGCAGGCCACTCAAGATCTTCCACTCCAACCCATGTAAACCAGATCTTCATTGTCATGCTGGAACAGGTTTGGCTCTCGTAGTTCAGGTGAAGGGAAAATTTACTGCCACCACATCCAAAGACATCCTATATAACTGTTTGCCTAGAGGTTTGTGGTAACAGTTTGGGGACTACCCACCTATTGCTGGAAAAAGTGGATATTCTAATACTTTTGCCCATAGAAGCGGTTCGGACCCTAAATAAGGAACTTAAACCTAAACTGCTCAGGTGTATAAAAAAGATTAAACATTAACATTAATGGCATTTGGCCGACACCCTTATACAATTGTGTGCCTCCAACCTTTGTGGTAACAGTTTGAGGTAAAACCACATATAGCTGGAAAAATCAGTCGCTCTGTATCTTGTCTGCATAATGTATGATGGAGTTGAGCTGTCCATAGCGTAAAAATTGGCAGGTGATCTTTGGTATTTGGCAGATCTTCTGGAAAATAGGTTGACTATCTGGTTCTAGTTATCTGAAATTACTCCAAAAACACCATACAATATATTATGCGTTATTGTATTATATATTATATGATGCATGTCTATATATTTAATATATATACACATATATTATTCATATTGACCTCTGGATTCCATTAACTCTTAATGAAGTTTGCTGTTTTATTTATCATGACAGAAGAAGCTTTGTTTAAACTATTAATTCCAAATGAAAACTGCCAGACATGGAAATCCTGGGAAATAGACCACAAAAATTGCATTATTATTAATATTTATTATTAGTATTGAATACAAATTCTTTAATCATATGAACTCAGATAGATGTATCTATAATATAGTAACGAGAAGCAAGATTGGTGAAGTGGGAAAGTTTAAAGAGCAGACATGTTTATCCGATAATCTCAAAACGTTCGTTTTCACTTGTCTTTTCTTAATTGTTTATAAAATCCTAGTTTAAAGTTT
Organism: Silurus asotus; assembly: GCA_024362625.1. Lineage (NCBI taxonomy): Eukaryota > Metazoa > Chordata > Actinopteri > Siluriformes > Siluridae > Silurus > Silurus asotus. The sequence continues at coordinate 4,487,948 of MU562415.1, forward strand.
ACTCATGTATGAATATTCAGTACTGAGCAGATCTCAGGAATGTCTGACTGATTATTTTAGATTCAGCTCTCAGTAGATACAGTTTCACGGACTTTCCGTTAGCTACCTCACTGAGCTCCTTGAGTTTCTTTAATGCTGAACAGGACAATTTCTTAAATACCAGATTTGAGTAAATGGTGGAAGCATGATACAGGTCATTAACCAGTCGACTTGGTTTTGTAATATATTCAAATCTTTTGTTTAATCAGATCACGTCCGAATATAAAAGATAGCCAATATATGATATATTTAGGGGTTTTTGGCTTTACCTTAACAGAACAGCTCCTCATTTTGCATTCAACTATTTTGTTTTGCCTTTTTTCATGACCACATCATTCATTGCGAGAGGTATAAAAGCTTGTCACTAGACAAAAAAAAACCTTTTTGTCTAGCACTGGCTTATGCAGCTCGCAGTAATAGTAGGCCATCTGTTTCCTGTCACTTTAAATTTCTCAGTAATGCCTCGGCTGCTTTTTGCACACAAAATCAACATGCATTAACACTGTCTCAGACTCTCAAATGTCGTTTTTTCTTTTCTTGGCTTTTCTGTCGAGGCATAGGCTAATATTTATATAAGGTCTTGAAATGCTGTGCTGGTTAAGCAGGCATGACAAGAGCTACTCTTTTTTATGCTATTAAAACACACACACACACACACACACACACACACACACAAGATCAAGATCAAGAACATGGTCAACTGTTTATTTCAAGAAAGAACAGAAGATTAATCGATCATTAACTGATCATGAAAGAATGTTTTTTATAAAAAATTTTATTTCAATCATGCAAATATCTGTGGTTCAGAATAAAACTGAATCCACCTTTCCATTATAGTATATACTGTAGACCAGCGGTCCCCAAACTTTTTTGCGCCATGGACCGGATTAATGTCAGACAATATTTTCACGGACCGGCCTTTAAGGTGTGGAGGATAAATACAACACAATGAAATGATACGACCGGCATAAAAACTTTTATTTTTTAAATATAATAATAAACATGAATCCACTGTGTTGTTTTTTATTCATTTTGCTAGCTTGGGGGTTTGAATTTAGCGGTAATGTTTTATGTGTTAGCGGCCGGAGCCCCTTTAAGAAGGTAGCGGATGGAGGTAAGACATGTGACTGAGGCATCATGACATGTATCAAGAGTGAGTCATAGACAGATGTGGTGGAGAGAATCTGGTCATTTTCCAAAATAAAACATCGTTCAGAATCAGATAATAAATAAAACAGAAATAATGTAAGTTATGTATTTTTATGTGCGGCCCTGTACCAATTGTCCCACACGGCCCAGAGGTTGGGGACCACTGCTGTAGACCATCTGTTTTCCATCACTTCAAAAGCTTTTAATTGAGATTTATTTCCATTACATTTTTTTAAACACAAAACATGCCAGAGTTGAACGCATTAGGACCTCGGACCTCGGACAAACATCAATCTCTCACCTGACCTCCAGTGTAATATTTCCAGTACCACCTGACAAGGAGTTCGATTTCCTTCCTCACGGGTCAGCCTCGATTTTAAAACGTTTAAACAGAGAACCCCGGACGCTTCGAACTAATGAATCAAAGAGACACAGGTGAGACGTGGCTGACTCCTCTGAGACTCTTTGATAGATTCCTTTTATTGAGTTTTGAGAGACAATTTGGAAAGATAGCCTAGGATCGCTAATCCCTGTAGTCCAGTTTCTGGAACGCCAATTAATCTTTGGCTGTGAGGGTGTCATTGGTGTATTGCTGTTAATTAAGTCAGAGCTGGTTTTAATCAATGTCCAATAAAGTTCAAAGTCATATAATTGAATACTATTGATTTATTAACCATCATGGTCAAACCGTTTTTTCCATTTATTCTTTTATTCCTTTATCACTTTTTTCCTTCAAATTTACCACTTAATTTAGTCACTAGCCCATTCCCATCCACCAGCGAGTATCTCACTTGACAAATACCAACCTGGATTGAAGTGCTTCCTCTGAGCTGTATTAAGCCAGCCAGCCAAATATTTTCAATTTGCTGCTCAATGTGTCACTCACACTTGGTGGCCAAAGTTATCAGTCCTCTTCCACATACATGAGCTCACAGATGATGAGAGTGCATCATCCTGCCTATCCGGAAAGCACAAGCACTTCTCCTACCTTGGCCTCTGGATACCGTGGATGGCTTAAGATGATTGCATTTTCAACTCCTGATGATATCACAGCCATGTTTGTTTTTTTGTGTCATTTGTTTTATCCTTAATGATTTATATCACAAGCATCAAATGTTTGGTACAATGAGCAACAAAAAAAAAATCAATGTTAAATAATCAACACACACTATCACTTGTTCCTGAAAGCCTCCCTTTGACATTTATACTGGTGGGTGTTGAAGGCACTATTTAAAAGATTAGTATTGAAGGGCCATTTTTTACCTCACCCTAGGCGAGAGTCCTATTGTTACCCCCCCCAGATGCTCCACCCCTATATCATACAAATCATTTGCAACCTTGAACAAAAAAGGGTAAACGCATTTAATAATCATTGCAAAATTGCCTGAATTCTAGTCTATACTGTAAAATAAACTTCAGCAGAAAAATAGGTAAATAATCTTTTTCGTCCTTGGCCCCTGGATGCCACGGATGGCTTTGGAGAATTGCATTTTTCAATCAATGATGACATCAGCCATTTTGTTTTTACATCGCAAGCATCACATTTTTAGAATGAAAACATTTGTACCAAAAAAAAATACAAATCCATGTCAAATAATTAACATACACACACTATCAATTGTTCCTGAAAACCATGCCTTTGACATTTATAGTGGTGGGTGTTGAGGGCTCTTTTTAAAGATGTATTGAAGCCAGGGTTATTTGTTGTCACACCCTACAGACGCTCCACCCCTTCATTTATTGAAAAATTGCCTGCATTTAAAGTTATACTGTATATTAATAAACTTCAGCAGAAGAACAGGTAAATAATTTAAATGGGCTTTAGGGTAGGGGATGCTCACTGGTGCCCCCTCTGGCTGGTTGCGCTCTAGCGATCGCATAGTTTGCCCACGCCAAGCAACGTTGCTGACTGAAGCTGTTATGGTGGCTCCCAGTTGTTCAATAACTAACAGAGTGTATGTTAAGGAACATATTTTCATTTCACAAAATTTTGCTTAGTTTTTTAAATAAATTGATCTTTATTTCTCAATTATTCCATCATTTCAACAATTGTTCAAACTGATTTAACAACTGCTTCGTTTTTTATTACTGATCTCAAAGTATTTGGACAGTCGATGCTGGTTGCGAAAATTTATTTCAAAACATCATGAAAATAAAATAAAAACGCCACACAGACGAGCACAACATAGAAAAACAATAGAGCAGAGCAGCATTGTGTCTGCGGCACAGCTTGCAATCGCTTCCTCTAAACTCATTACAAATCAGTGCTTCATTTACTCACCAGCATCAGTTTGTAAAACAAACCGACCAACAAACAAAACAAGATCGTTTCAATGTTGGGATATGAACAAATAACATCTATAACATTCATTACAGTATGCCTGTACACAATAATATAACAATATTCTCAAATACAGCACAGTAATTCGAGTGACACACGTAAGGCTCATCCTTCAGTTCAAGTCTCTTTGAATGACAATAGCATATGAAGGATATATACAACAGATATATTATAAAGGCAGGTTTTTGTTACAAAAATTGCAACATAGAGTGCAAAAAAAATTTTTTTTTCTTTTTTTTTTTTACCATAGCCTGTTTGCATAAGTGTACACACCCCTAAACAAACACTGTTTTGTACAAATTCTTGAATTCTGACATGATTTTTTTATTTTTTCCCCCTATGACATCACAAAATCCTGCCTGGGGTGTGTAGACTTTTTTTATGTCAATTGTAAAATTCTCATCTCTATACGCTGCTTAAAGGGTAAGAGAGCCAGATGTATAAGCATACACAGTATATACAAGGGGCGTTCGAGTCATACTGGGACTTTGGTGTTTATTACATAAAAGAACAAATTTTAAGGAGTGGATTTATTTTTTGACATACTCCCAGCATACTGCTACATTTATACACTTATCCCAGGGTTTAGCTAATTCCTGGAAAGAGTTGGCATAGAAAGATTTATCAGTATATGAAGGAAGCCATTCAAATGTCTTACGGCTGAGAGTCTCATCACCGTACTGTGCTTCCAGTCTTCTGTAGATATTTGCGGGTTCTGCGCCTTCGTTCACAAGAAAATTCATGACCACACGCCGTTCCTTGGCACTAACGCTGTTGTCTGCCCTCTTGATTAACGGTCTCTGGACTGACCCGCTACATGTGCGCCGCCTATCAGTAATACTACAGTAATACGCCTTGACATGAACGCCCCCCGTACATTGTTCTAGAGCAGAAAAGAACTCCCGCTTTTAAAGGGAACTCCTGCTGAGGTAAGACAATAAGACTGCGTTCAGGAGAACTGGCCAGAACAGGGGTAGCAAACCTTTTTGTTCGAGTTATAGAAATACCTGGATTAATTTTTTTCTTTTCTTCTTTTCTTTCTTTCTTTCTTTCTTTCTTTCTTTCTTTCTTTCTTTCTTGAGATGTTTAAAGACATATGACACTGCTGATAATGAAATCTAAAACCCCACATTTTGGCATCATTTATCTTTTTCAATTCTGCTGGATATTAAAACGCCTTTGTTTTTATATCCACAGTTTTTATTTGCGCAGTTTTACAAATAACTGATTTCCAGAACAGTCTCTGTTGATTCCTCTGCTACTGGTTTGATGCTTCCTCTCTGAGCGCCGGTGAAACTAACATGTTCAATGGTTGGACTAATATAGTCCCCATTTTTGCCAGTTTTGTTCCCATTGCTTGTACCTTCTTCCTTGGAATCAAGCATGGTCCTAGTGCCCTCTTTGTGCCTATTCCTGCAGCCATTTTTTACAGACCTGCAGATTTCTGTCATCTTGGTGCCATTTTCTATGTAACCCATTTCGACGTCCTGAACATCCTCCTCTTCTTCCTCACTGTTTGGCTGGATTTGATTGCAGGATTCTTTCAGGCAGTCTGTCAGCTCAAGGTCTTTTTTCAATTCCTCCAGGGGTAAAGTGTGGTTACCGACAGTACCCTGTTGTAGATCCTGGTTTTCAACTCGCCTAGTCGAGCGGCACAAAGCTTTCCGGAAGCCTCTCTTGAAGTTGTCAGAGAGGAATCCGTACAGAATTGGGTTGGCACAGCTGTTGGCATAGGAAAGGACCACAACGAAATAATACAGGCCTCGGAACTCTCCTGGAAGCAGCACGAGCAAGTTGACAATGTTTAATATGTAGAACGGGAGCCAACAGAAGACGAACACAGCTACCACAATTACCACCATCCGCGTGATCTTCCGCTCTGATTTACGCCGCCGAATGGAGGTGGCTCGGACCCTGCGTCCGGAGCTGCGGACCTTGATGACAATTAGCAGGTAGCACATGCAGATGACTAGCAGAGGACCGAAGAATCCGACAGTTGCTGTGTACACAATGAATGCAGCTTTCCAGACTTCTGCAGGTTCGGGCCATACTATGCTACAGTTCCCATCATCCTGTAACACGTCAGCGTAAACCACAACCGGAAGGACGATTACAAAGGAAACGGCCCATACTGTAGCATTGACTGCTTTGGCCACTTGAGGTTGCCGCCACCTGGAAGAGCGGAGAGGATGCACCACTGCCAAGTAGCGGTCGATACTCATTACGGTCAGGCAGAAGATGCTGGTAAACTGGTTGATGGCATCCACGGTCATAACCAGACGGCACATCAGTGACCCAAATGGCCACGACAGAAGGGCATTCTGGACAGCCAGAAAGGGAAGGCCAAGCATGAAAAGCTCGTCAGCTATAGCAAGGTTCAGGATGTAGATATTTGTGACAGACTGGGTCTGAGAGTAGCGCAAGACAATGTGAATGACCAGGGTGTTTCCTCCTAAACCAACCACGCAGACTATTATATAGATGAGAGGAATAAGGATTCCAGCAACACTTGGCATGAAACCTGTGTTGTAGATCTCCGTCCAGTTCTGCAGAGACCCATTAAGAAGAAAGGTATCATTCAGTGGAGGGGACACTGTAAAGCCCAAATTGCTTGATAGAATGGAGTTGTTGCCCAATGGTTTTATAAGTCCTGGAACCAGGATCCGATCTGGAGTCTCCATCTTACCAGTAAACCGAAGCATGTCAGAAACTCTGCATGTTACCTGTAAATATATAAAAAAAAACATTGTTTTGTAACGCCTTGCATTATCAGGATAAATATCATTGCTCATTAACTTTAACAGTGAGCAGAGCTGCAAAACAGTAGGAGATTCATGACGTGGGAAATGTTTTGTGACCGACTTCTAGTCGGTGCACAAACTGTGTACTTAAACCATGTCCTTTCATTACCGCGACAAGCACAAAGCATGTATAGGCCGTGGCAAATGGCAGCAAATCATGCCTGTGAATATTACAAAGAGCTTGGCCCCTGACAGTGCAGGAAATGAGTGAGAAGGATAAATAATGGTGTGTGATGAGCCTCGACAGCAGCATTCATGTTGTTACCTACCTCTTATGACGCTAGCACCCACGCTTTGCATCTTTTCCCCCGCCATCATGCTAACACTGGCTAATTGGCTTTTAATTAGAGAAACATAGAGGAAGAAGCTGACAGGGCCACTGCGTGACATAATGCAGAGGCAGCTCTATTAGCAGCAGGGAAGAAAAACATGCACATATAGACCTGATTGTATGGAAACTGACAGCAAGCTATGTGTAGAATGGGTCTATTATAGGAAGCTGATGACTGGGACCTCCCCATTTATCCAGTCAGGGAACCGAACCCAGGCCGCAGTGGTGAGAGCGGTGCATCCTAACCACTAGACCACCAGGGGACATATTGTATACATTCACATTGACAGTAATTTTTTTTTAGTTAGTAAAGTCAGGTACTGATGTAGGTGAGTGTGAGGAGGCCTGGGGTGGAGTCAGTCAGTCATCCCAAAGGTATTATTAATAGGGTTGTGGTCAGAGCTTTATAGCAGGAGATCTTTTCACTCCAACTAATATAAACCATATCTACATAAAGCTAACTTTGTGTACCGAGGCATGTCTTGCTAGAACACTTTTAGTTCAAGTTTAGAGGAAATTTCTGCATCCAACATCTAATAAATTTGTGTGCCTCCAACTTTGTAGTAACAGTTTGAGAAAGAACTACATATAGCTGGAAGAGTCAGGTATCCCAATATTTGTATCCGTATAGCAAAACCTTATCTATTTATTGTTACATTTAATAACTGGCTTGACCAGGATTTGATTTCCATTTCCTCTCAATCACAGGAATTGGAATAACAGCCTACAGATATAATGCAATATTCTTCCCACACGAAGCACTAGCTAGTTTTTTGTGCATTCTGCCATTTCATGCCGACGTGGCCTCTGAGACTCAGTGAAATGCAAATGAAGCAGGTTAACAATGTGATCATTTTTCCCCACGGTAGAAAAACTCGGCTGTCAGGTGAGCTTTCAGACTCGGAAAGCAATATAGCTGAGAAAGCTGTTACAATGAAACGCTGTCAAAAGTGGGACTGAATGTGAAAGAAAGGCCGTCGTGCTCAGGGTGGGGGGTATGGAGGTGTTGCTGTTTTTGGTTCGAACTCTTTGACTCGATTATGCGGCTTGATAAGAAACAAAAGAGTAAAAGACACAAACAGCTGATGTGAATGTATGAAGAGGTGATGAAAAACGGATTTGAAACCAGGATGACAGCACAAAATGCACCC
>MU562415.1:4495786-4515558 GCA_024362625.1 Silurus asotus
CCCCCCCCACACACACACACATATGGTCTTACTATAATTGTAACTATTTTCTAATGCTATAATTTTTTTTAATAGAGATATTTGCCATCAATGAACAATTTGATTTATAGACAATTTCCTGGCTCCCACAAGGTCGAAAATGCCACATATTTCCCCCAAATTGAAAACCTGTCCACATACAGACACTTTATTGGCTTGTTTGAAAGCCAACCAGACTTAATTATAACAATAAATATTTTTAATCTGGGCATCTGGTGTTGCAAAATAGAGCAAACAGAACACACACATTTCACACATTATTACCGTGTCAACCTTCCAATCACAATATCATAAATACAGCTCTTTGAAATGATTATGGGGACCAGCTAGTTGTCCAAATAAACTCAAATATAGCATAATTGTCTCGACCAATATATAAAAACATATCCACAGACAAAAGGGAAAATGGTACTTTAATGTGTTGGATTTCAGATTGGAAAGTTTGTATGTTTAAATTCCACCAAATTGTCCCTGCTGGGCCCCTGAGTGAGGCCCTTAACTCTCGAGTACTTAGTTGTATAAAATCTTGGGGTAGTTGTAAGTTGCCCAGGATAAGGGTGTCTTTTAAATGGCATTAATGTAAAATGAATCTATTTACTTGCTGAAAAGCCGATTACAAAAGTCCAATTTGGAACAGTTACATTTTTTTTTAATCTTGACATCTGGTTTTTCAAAAGAGAGCAAAACAAAATATTCACCCAACAACCACACACACACACACACACACACACACACACACACACACACACACACACACACACACACACACACACACACTATGATTGGAGTAGGTTGCGATGCAGCTCTCAGACTCTTCTCTTTCTCTTCACAGCTCTCCTCTTCACCCTGCATAATATGACTTAATGGTCTCATGTATGCCGCTTTTATTTCCAATTCCAAAAAAAAAAAACCAAACAAAAAACCAACAGCACTTGAAGCAAACGACCGAAGGCACTACGGCAAGGAATTTCGAATGGAACCTGTACCTCTTCTTGGAGCCTGCAATGTTTCTGTATTGCACTTGAATTGAATTGGACAGTTTTATTGGATCTTTGAGAGGAATCACATTTTATTCATGCACAGAGCTTTTTCAGGACTCAAAGAATAGTTTGGGTTCTCGAACGCACCACAGGCTGCGGTTCCTTCCACAGCTGGAAGAAGTGAAACGAATAAATAAATAAAATAAATAAATACATTCTGCTCAAATAATAGTGTGCAAAGCTGGCAGAGGCACTGCCTGAAAAAAGGTCACAGCTGTAATCAAAGCAGTGAATAAAAAGCTCTGAATGCTTATGTAAATTGGATGTTTCAATTTTTCACCCTATCTTTATAGGGATTGGAGTGGTTCAAATTCATATAATCAAATGGATGAGGTAAAAAAGAAAAAAAAAATCCAAATGAAAATGACACATAGTTCTAGTTACACCAGATAAACACATTATATAAGGAAAAGTACTGGGACACCTGATTTTTTTCCATCCGTATGTGATTTTTTTGAGGACCTTCGATCAGAAGTTTTAAGGTTCAAATTCCAGCACCACAAAACATCAAACCTGGGTCCATGAGCAAGGCCCTTGACCCTCAACTGCTCAGACCCTCAACTGTCTGTCTGGATAAGGGTGTCTACCAAATGCTTTAAATGTAAATGTATATCTCTTTATACAACTGAGCAGTTAAGGTTTATGGACCTTACTCAGGGGCCCAGCAGCTTCCTCTGTTGGAACACCAAATTTTTGGTGGTTTATCCCAAAACTGCTACCACAAACTTCGATTCACACAATTGTATAAAATGACTTTGGATGTAGTGTAATAAAAATTTTCCTTCACTTATACTAGGAGATCCAAACCTGTTCTAGCATGAAGGGAAGATCTTGAGTGACCTGTTATAAAGCTCTGACCTCAACCCTATTTAACACCTCTGGGATGAACTGGAATTCTGACTGCAAATATGTCTTTTTTTACTGAGTAGGTGATCTAGACAAAGTCTTACAGCACATAGTAAGGACAGCTGAGAGGATCATAGGGGTCCCCCCCCCATCCAGGACATCTTTGAAAAACACTGTATATGCAGATCCTTTGCCATTGTGAGGGCCTCTCATCCCTGACATAGTCTGTCTATCAGGCAGGAGGTTCAGAACCAGAAGGACTCACACTACAAGTTCTGCAACAGCTTTTTTTCCAAGCTGTCAGAGCCCTGAACACCCTGGTGCAACCCGTGACCTTCTTTCCACCCCCTTAACTGTGCACTTTGGATACAGTAGCAAATCTGCAGACTCAAGTACTTTACAATAAAGCTTGAGTTGAGTTGAGTTGAGTACGTAGTATATGTTTCGCCAAGTCACATTTAGGCAGTTGAAGATCTCGACCCTGAGTGAAATCAAATTGAATTCTAAACCCTCTAAAGCCATATGACAGTTAAGGAGTCACTGCTCAGCCCACTGAAGGTGATAGGGTCTTTGTCTTTGTTCTGAAAAATCAATCACTTGCCATTTGAGAGACTCAACTCTTCAGTGCTTTCACACTGTGTTTATTTTCACATCGCTAGAAAGAACAGAAAGAAAAGATCCACCATCATTGATCCTCAAGTACTCAAAAAAGCAAAAAAAAAAAAACATTTACATTTTTATGTCCTCAAGATACATGACAGTAGGAGTGTGTACACCCAAACACACAATTCACAAGCCTGATAGTGATACTGAAGACATTTATATAGTATGATATATACACCATATGGACAAAATGTTTGTGGACACCTATATGTACGTTTTTAACTCCCCATCCCACATTTAGTCCCCATTTGCTCGTATAATATCCTCCATTCTTCTGGAAAGATGTAGATTTTGGAGTGTTCTAGTGAAGATTTGTGTTCATTCTACAACAAAGGTGTGGTAAAGTCAGGTACTGATGTGGGGTGAGGAGGTTAGGGTTGAAGTCAGCCCTCAAATTAATCTTAAAATTTAAACACGGTTGCTAACGCTTCATCCATTTTGACATTCCGTACAATTGTGTACATTTGTGATAACATTTGGAAGAAAGAACCACATATGGCTGGAAAAGTACATTTACCAGACACAGTGACTTACAATAACCTCATTTACACAACTAAGATGTTGAGGGCTAAGGGCCTTGCTTAAGGGCCGAGCAACACTTCATCCTTTATATAACTGTTCAAACCCTGACTACCCTGTAATGGAAGTACAGATCAGGCCCCGAAACATTCACAGTTTGCCGATTCATCACAGTTTGATGTTTTTATTCTATACTAAGGGGAGAGAAACATGACTAATCCTGGCACATAGCTTTAGATATCTTCTATTCATTCTGTATTAAGGGCAGAGAAAAAAAAGGTGTAAAAACCAGGCAGTAAAAGCACACATGACTTTTATAAAACAAATGTTTTCATTTTTTCGTTCGGAAAAACAAGTTAATGCGCTTTACACTGTTATGAGATTTGCATTGTTACATTACATTTTTCGTCTTTTTTTAAGTTACATAATCGTCACAGGAGAGCTACAAATGTTTACAAGAGATACATGAACATCATGCTCATGGAGTTTGTTTCTGAAGAAACATAGGCCAATCTAGAACTCTTGCATCGCAGATTAGCATTTTCCCCATAGAATCTGACACAGAGAACACCTTATCGTGCTATCGGTTATCAAATCCAGCTGAGATTATATTAAAATCCTCTTATACAATGTGACAACTTGTTGCGATCCGCTCTAATCGCAGTCTAAATCCAACTTAAATCTGACAAGCGATGGAATTAAACCGAGTCTTTTCCGCCAGTCTGACAATCACTTCCTAAGCTTTCTTCGTTTCTCATTTTCTTCTTCTCCAGTTCTCTTTGCTTCCACATTGAACCTTTTTAGTCTATTAGCATCCCTGGTGTCTTCTCAGTACTCTACTTGATGTATCCTTGACTCTTGTGTCATGCGTCCTTCAGAATCGAATCGATGTGTGCCATTATCAAGGCCATATCAAATGCTTCGGAAGTGGTTAGGAACCGAGGAACAGAGACTGAGCTTCCTCAGGTGCTTCCAGCATCAGCTCTAATGATATTAAGTGTCAGAAAATATGCCTCTCAAAAATATTTTCTTTAATTTGTTATTAATTCAACACATTGGTTGTAAAAAAAATGCACTTTATTACGCACTTTATTAAAATCTCAAAAATCTCCTCTATTTTATAGAAATTCTGTAAATTCCATTTTGATTATAATACATTTTTTATTTTTTCTGCACAACCCCAATTCCAAAAAAGTTAGGACAATGATTTGCTAATCTTATAAATTCATATATAATCTTATTACAATAAAATAATAAAACATATCCAATGTTTAAACTAAGAACATAAAGCATTTTAAGGAAAAAAACGTTATTTTGAATTTGATGGCAACAGGTCTCAGGGCTAAGTTCACTTCTGTGCAGCATCACGTCTTCTATTCGTATACATTTGGGAACTCAGGAGACCAGTTGCTGAAGTTTTGGGAGAGAAATGTCATCCCAAATGTGTCTAATGCAGGATTTTAGCTGCTCAACAGTTCTGGGTGTTCTTTGTTGTATTTTTCATTTCATGACTCGTTAATTGTTTTCAATAGGTCTAGACTGCAAGCAGGCCGGTTCAACACCTAAAAACTCCAACTACGAATTATAGTAATAGCAAATGCGGTACCAATAATTTCCCCAACGGTTACGCTATTACTTTATTTTTGTTATATTGTGAATAAAATATGAAAATGAAAATTTGGCTTATGAAAATTGCAAATCATTGTATTCTGTTTTTATTTACATTTTCCACAGTGTCACAACTTTTTTGGAAGTGGGTTGTAAATTGTATTTTGATTTCTTCGGAATCCTATTTTCATTCTATTGGAAATGCTATTTATTTTTTACAATACATTTTTTTTCACTGTACATACATTTCCCTGTAGGTTGAACTGTGTCTGGTCATGTACATAGTGAATAAAATTTGAACACACAAAATGGTCAGTACTGTGCAGATGACACTCAAATAAACCTCTCTTTCCCCTAGAGCTTGGATCTCAGCCTGATCCCAGCCAAATGGAACTTCTAACCATACCAGTTGATTTACCTACATGTGAAAATCTTATGATCTCTATGAAACACTCTCTGATCTTACCTTCAGCTGCTGCAAGCAATCTTGGTGTATACATGGACAATCAACTGTCCTTTTTCTATTCACCTTGCTACTCGAACTCCCCCATGTTGAATTATTTTTAACAACATCAGAAGAATTTGTACATTTCTATGCACATAGGCCACTTAGGTGCTTGTTCGGTCCCTCATCATTTTAAGACTGGACCACTGGAACTTACTCCTGCTAAGTCTATTTCTGAAACAAATTCAACCCCTGCAACTGATCCAGAATATTTTCAACCATTTTACCTTCCTTAAAGCAAAGATAAAAATGGACCAACACACCCTACCCCATGTACTTATCTTGCCTTTCAATGTGAATTCCTTTGGGTACTTATTAAGTGTTTAGTTTTCACCTTGCACTGTTGTGTAGTATCACTGTTTCATTAAAATATACAGAACAATGTCAGGGGTGTAAAAACAACAACAACTAGAATTAGCACAGTGTCAGAGGTGCATAAATCACCTAAATAAGGTGCATAAATCAGTTTCAATCATTTACATTTTACCACATTTACATTTTACCACTGAACTACGATTTGTAGTGCTCAGATTTTGTTTTGCGCATGTGCGAATTCGCTACCACTTCCTGTCATCGCTATGGTAGCGAACTAACAACTTTACTTTTTGCATTTCTCCCCTGTAAGTGTACCGACATTGAACCAAACTGTGACATATAAAGCGAGGTACCTAACGAAACATGAAGTTGATAAAAATAAGTATTTATCAATAAAGAAAATCGCTAGATTTGGACAGAGTTTTTGAATGATGGTATTATTAGTCTGTGTCCTAATCAGCCAGCATTCGAATTTATTGATGGAGACTTCGAAGCACTTTTAAAAGTGGGTCTGTATAAAAACATCCGAATGCTGTTAACGTAAAGGCAATTGTAAATGTCAGTGGACTTTCGCATGCAAGTTTATTTGCACAAGTTTTAATGTCAAATTTGTTTTATTTGTACAAAATGTCACAACGAGACAAAAAACCCAAACAACCCAAATGCTTAAAGGCTATAAAAATATTCAAAATATATTTTATCATTACAGTTTGAATGGAAATCGACTATGTCTGGCAGACATATCATCGGGGATGAGTGCTCATCAGCTGAAACTAAACAATACAGGTCAGGATCTTATGATATCTTCACACAACTCTCTGATCTTCCCTTCAGCCACTGTTTGCAACCTTGTGGAAGCCATGGACAACTTGTCATTTTCCACACATGTTGCACGTTCTTGTCGGTTCCTTTTCAACCATTTTTATCCAGATGGGCTGCTTGTTCAATCTCTTGTCATTTTAAAACTGGATTACTGCAACTCTTTGCTGGAAGGTCGACCTCTTAACACAATTCATCCTCTGCAAATGATAAGAAACGCAGCTGCATGATGTGTTTATCCTGCCTACGTTCTCCCACACCACCACACTTCTGCACGTCCTCCACTGGCTTACAATATCTGCACGCATTAGATTTAAAACACTGATGCTTGCCTATAAAGCCAAAAATGGACCAGCACCCTTTGATCTCAAAGCTCTCTCAGCTCCCTCAGATCTTCTAGCACTGCTCGTCTGGTCCCACCATCTCTCAGGGTAAGAGGTAGGTATACATTAAGACTCTTTTCTGTTCTGGCACAGAGGTGGCAAAATGAACATTCCCCTAGATGTCTTTAAATGAATGCCCCTGTTCACAAAACATACACCAAAACTGGCATAACATGATATAAAACATTACGACTGGTGAATTGAATAACACTGATTATCTCTTCATTATAGCACCTGCTAATGGGTGGGATATATTAGGCAGCAAGTGAACATTTTTTCCTCAAAGTTGATAAGTTAGATGCAGAAAAATGAGGCATGCGTAAGGATTTAAATGAGTTTGGCGATGGCCAAGTTGTTCCCGGCACAGTGGTGAAGCGGCGACAAAGTCATGAGCATGAAGGCTGGCCCGTGCGGTTCAACCGACAAGCTTCTCTAGCTTAAATTCCTGAAGAAGTTAATACTGTTAATGCTTGACAGGTCAGGACTGTTTTGGCAGGAAAAGGCTAATAACACAGTATTAGGCGGGTGGTCAGAATGTCATGTCTGATCAGTGTTGTCTAAGCTAGCGTGATAGAAATTGAATTTAGAATGAAAAGTGCTGTAATATAGGTTTTTGCATACACTATCTATAATTGTAAGTTTTTTCATATTATGGGATCATGTAGAAAAAAAGAGATCATAAGAAATAATTGCATTGTCAAATCATATATATATTGGCTTTTGTACATACACTATATTATCTGATACAGCCCTGCAGCTACAGCTAAAATTCTCATTAACTTCTGTCACTCCTTTCATTTAAATATCTGCTTCAGTTTACATAAACGTCACTGTCATTAGTGGGGCCGATGACCCACACTGCCTTTGCTTCTATTGCTGAGAGTTATTTGTACCCATGATTCACCTTGTGCACACAATAATGTTCCCTACTGTCCTGATTGTAAGCTATTGTAGTCCCCTAACCTAGTTCTGTGCTCATGTAAAAAACTCCTGTTTACATTATGTTAAGAGCAAACTAACAATTTGGCATTCCCGCAAAAATTGTCCTGTTTTTTTTCCTTTTCTCCGTGTTTACTCTTTCCTTATTCCCTCGCCATTTTTGAGTCAGCCTTGCTCATTAGCTAGCTAGATTTCACCCCAGATTTCTCCACAGTCGCTTCGTGGCAATGTCTGATCTGCTATTGACTCTGCTATGGAATCATTCCGAATAATGAGACCCTGCACCACTGACTGCCTCGGCTTCATTAAAGCAGCAGGGATGACCAGGTTGATGAATGCCAGGGACTTCCTTTGAAACGAATAATAAGTAGTAAGTAATAATAGTATTGAATGCTATTCATATATTGTGTTTTGTGTATCTGTCCCAGACTGTCTTGTGTTGTCTGTCTGCTGTTTTTTGTCTGCACTCGGTTGCACACGATGCGGTGAAATCCTTGCTCTGTGTTCTGTTATGTAGCTTTATGTTGTGTGTTGTAGCTCTATGTTGTTTAATGTAGCACCAGGGTTCTGGAGGAACACTGTCTCATTTCACTGTGTACTGTGTCAGCTATATATGGTAGAAATGACAATATAGGCTTTGGGAAAACATTGATGGGCTGTGGATTTGGTACCTGGGCCTTCAGTGGGGACTTTATTATAGAAACCATCAATACTATACGAAAACGCAATATAACAACGAGTGTCATTACAGAGAGAGCGCCATTTCACATATGGAGGGTAAATATTATTTTACTAAATCAAGTGCCAAACATCTACACTACAACCGCAACTGTGCCACCTACATCATCTGGAGCAGTTCAGAATCTATATTTGACAAAACATTACAAATTAAAGAAATGCAACTTACTTACCAGAGATGCAGACTCATAATTTGCAACACTACTCAGGAAGTGGCAAGCAAACCTAAAAATGGATTTTAAAGTATGTCTGAGACTAAATCAATTTCTCTTCCTCTGTCAGCCATTGTGGGCATAAAAAACTCAGATGTATTAATGTGTGCAGACTGCTATAGACGTGTTTTGCCAGTCGAACTTGGCTGTAACAGTTTCCCTCTGACCAACCAGTCAGAGGACGGAAAAATGTTGACGCTATTCTGGGCCAGCTGGCCCTGTGAGACGAATTTAAAATACGATTGGTTAAAAAAACAGACCCATTGCTAATATAGTCTAAGGTACAACAGCCAGCACTACTGATTGTGAAGGCACTGGGCAGATTAGATTGACATGGCAGCACCTAGAGGCTGATATCTGACAAAAAAATCTAACATTCACATACACGTACTGGAAGCAGCCCAGAGAAACGCTACGAAATGAAGAGAATAAACTGTTGGGAATAAATTAATACAATTTCATGGAACAAATATTAGAATTTAGGTGTCAAATATAGGTCAGTGCTTCTAATATATATAAATATATATGCACATATACACACAAGAAGAGCACCTAACAATGGCAACTAATAAAATGAGAAAATGGAGATAGCATCATTTGGTTTTTATTATTCATCTATTGCTTAGAATCCATCAGCAGGCTTTTGATAGATTTTAGTATCTAGAATCTCACAACGAATATCTGACTCTGACGGTTGTGGACACCTGAGCGTAAAAATTGGAATGTGCTTTTATAACATCGTCTGGGAAACGGTGTCTTTCAAATAACGTAAATATTTGTATAGGCAAGGAATAAATTGCTACCAAACCCATGCAGGATCTGAGTGGTTTAACCAGATTTAGATCAACAATGTGTGCAGTGAAATGAGAAAAGATGGTGTGCACAAAATACCCTTTATAATTCAATGACTTATTGGAAAAACAAAATGGTTTCTCAGCAACCGTTAAACAGAAGGTGACAGACAACCACACCATCTCAGACCATCCTAAAAACATACGTTATCCCATACAAACACCCCCTCCCCTCTTCATCCATGCTCATCTTCATAACGACCTCCTATCATTTGTCACCGCATTCATCTAGGGCTTGCTTACTAGGAACTGATATCCCTCTCGTGTCTGTCCTCTCACCTGCAGCTGTAATGAAACGTGGCCTGAGATACAGGTCTAATCTCCTGCAGACACAAAGAGGAAGTACATAGACTTGCCTTTTGTTCCTGTTTCCTTTTGGTCTTTTCAGGCCTTTCGCCTGGGACTGGCATGTCACCATGGCGATGAAGGGTCGGGAGAAGGTGACACCTCTCTTTCAGTCCTAAACTGCTAGGGGGTGTATGTATGTGCTTGGGGATTGATTGGTGAGAGTGGAGCTTGGGTGGTGTTTTAATGTGTGATGAATATGGTACATGTTAAACACACACACAAAGCATTTACACCCAAACCTCCATCAATCTTTCCACATTTTTAGTGCAATTTATACGAAAGATCCAATAATTTTAAAAAGTCTGAAAAACATCAGGATGCTTTGCCGAATGGATAAACATTCTGTTGATGTCAAACACCTAAATCAATTATGGTGCCTTCAGAAGTCAGATCGTCCACCAGTGTGCATCATGGTCACATGAGCTTGGAAAATGGTGCTAAAGAATTAAAAACATATTGCACATAATATTATACTGCACATGCTATAATACTGTGCATGGTATAGTATTATATTAACATTGCTATTATTGTGAGATTTTGCATACAATGGCACAGTGATTCTGTTAGTGTTCATTGTGCAGATCTGCTCCCTATTAAAAGGGAAGGCGTTATAGTGTATGATGGTCACTGGTAGGAAAGATCTCCTGTGGCTCACTGTGGTTGTCCTTGGTGGTCTCCGCCTACGGCTGAATGTGCTCATAAGTCATATATGTAATCCCACTTTTTTTTACACAGGATATTCCAGAGTTTATGATAACCAAACCTTGGCAGCTGTGTTGTAAAGTTTTGTCAAATGTTTACAGTAAAACTTTGAGACTTCATAAGACTATTTGTTTCATATGCCTTCTAAAGGCAAAGTAATTTGGGGTGAAGGCAATACTTATGCAGTCACAGCAGGTGCACAAGTGGGGTGAAACACAATAACAATACCTGTATCTGTATAATGTTCCAAAATTGTTGAACTATCATCAGATGTTATCCTGAAATGTACTTGACCTTACCACAACCATACCACAACTTGAGAATATCTATATTGACTTGGTCTTGTCGTAGACTTCTTGCTATTGTCTGGAAATGGGTTCAACCAGGACTTTGGATACCTCAATCTAATCCAATCTAATAGTCCTAAATTTGCATTTACTGCATTTTACAGACAACCATATCCAGAGCAACTTACTAATATTTCATGCATACAATTAGGCAGTTGAGGATTATGCTCAAGTTTACAAGGTTTAACCAAGAATATTGTGATATTTATTGTGTATTATTTAGAGCATGTTGGCGGGCACCTTTATCTAGACTTACTTAAAGTATCTCAGTTATACAGCTGAACAATTGAGGGTTCAGGGGCCTTGCTTAAGGGCCCTCCAGTGGCATCTTGGTGGTGCTGTTGATTTAAACCATTCGATCAGTAGTCCAACATTTTTTCCACTGATCTACCACTTCTGCACTTCCCTACCAGTCTCTAAATAGATTCACAACAGAGGGATAGAAAATGAAGTAAAAATTAGACTAGATTATAAATAGATTAGATCGAGGTGAATCACACAATGAAGAACTCAATCAAGAATAATTTCTCATTGTGTATGTCTACATAGCTTGTGTGTGTCCACTCATAGTATTGTACTTGAAATTCTGTACCTTCAACCTGACCAGGCAGTTACCCGGATGATTAAACACAATAAATGATCCCTTGTTGCTCACATCTGGTACACAATAGTATATATAACTTACACACACACACAGTATAATAAAACCTACCAAGGACATAAGCTCTAATTGTGTTGCTTTAATCGGTGTCACGTATTTACGATAAATTGAAATGTATGATAGCTACTTCAGCCTCATCGCTCGTTTCCAATCTAGCAGACTTTCCTCTACAGCACAGCACCAGCATATAAAACAGTTTGCCAAAGTTGTACAGCCAAGCTGCATTTAAAACCCCTGATAGAGATAAATGCTCTCTGTGATTGCGTGTTTCACCTCCGAGCTCTTTGGTGCCTGTTGTGGAGCTCCACTCCACTAATCATGCCCAACTACAAATCCTGCCCTGCAATCCTCATCTGCAAAAAGGTGCTCCTCGGGGCCCGGGTGTTCCTATAAAGCCAAACCAATGGATATTCTCTCTTAGGGAAATAAAAGGGCACAGCAGATAGTACATTTTGTCTCATTTAATGTGAAATTATCTCTTAAGAGGTCGGCATAATGTTAATGGACAGCAAGTAAATGGCTGAAGTGCTGTTCCGATTGTAATGAGGGCGACCTGCCTAATGCAGATGATTAGCACGAAAGAACACACTGAGTGTCATCAACCAGTTTGCCCCTGAGGGCCTTAGCAAGGTTTAAGGAGTTCAGTGCAGCTGGAGTTCGGGTTCGAGCCTCAGCTGTGGTTCTGGTGATCTGATTAGTAGCGTTCTCCATAGACGTAAAAAAAAAAAAAAGGCTAAATGCAATGTGTGTAAGTGCTTTTGAGAGACAAGAAAACTCTTATGGTGAAATGAAGAGAAACATAGAGGCTGCTTGGTGGGAATGTAGGAGATTGTGATTCCTCACTATTGCAGCTGGACTGAAGTTTCTCTATTCTGTGACTGAGGAATGTGTGAACTTTGCTCTTGGAGTGTGTTCACACCTAGCTTGTCTTGTGATATTTTAGGGAAAATCTGGTTTTATTTAGTCAGTTTGCTTCCACATCTTTTAGAGATATCTTTTTTTAGCCTCATTCATATGCTAAGAATATGATAAGTAAATAACATTTGATTTGATTAGTTTTTCAAAAAAGGTAATCATATGCAGGTTTTAATAAAGAAAATTTCATGTTTTGCAAAATCCTTTGATTTGATAAAGTATTGTAGTCTAAAGCAAGTCTGTCCACACTGTGAACATGTACATGTAGCATAAAGCTCATTGACAGCTATTTTCAATGAAAGTGTTAGCATGTGTATGTGAGCTATTTACTGTATCAAGTTTATTTCAGGTTTAATTTCAAAATAGAGGCTGAACTCAGCCAAATTAAAAGCACACAGATTATTTAAGCAAAAACTAAACTAACACATGGCTCCAATTTCATTCATTCAAAAGAGCTAGCTTAATATCAAGTAGCCATGTTATGCTAAACTAAACATAAACTGAAACGATGACTTGCTAACCCAAGGTGTGTTTAGTTTAGTTTAGTGTAATGTGCCTATTGAATACTAAATCACACAAAAAAAGTTCACAATGCACAAATTATAGTCTTAGGAGTAACGCACTGAATACGCAACATTAATGTCTAATCGCTGACATGAGCTAACTAGAGACCTACCATATATAATACATTATATGGACAAACATTTGTGGACACCTAAACCAAAAATGTTTTGAACATCCCAGTCCACATTTAGTCCCAGTTTGCTCATATAATAACCTTCACCCTTTTGAGAAGATTTTGGAGTGTGCTTGTGGATATTTATATTCAGGAAATTTATCTTTTCTTTACATAAATTGATACATGTGCAAAAAAAAAAAAAAAAGCATCCAGATAAAAAAAACAAAGCCAAACGCCTAGTGGAATCAGGAACGTAAGTATACGTCACGTCTTATTACTGCCAGGCTACAGGACCATTAGCCAGCATCAGCTTCACAGAGATTATTTAATAGAATCTCTGCATGTGCCTTTTAGAAGATAGCTTGTAGCGTTCAGGCTCAAACTGCATGCTGAAACCAATGATATTTCAGTAACGCTGAGCTGCTGATAACAAAGGAGAAATAAAGAAATGTACAAACCTTATAAAAAAACTTTATAAGTGGCACTTTGCTGTGGCTTTTTGACTTTAATGTAGTTTTAAAAAAACATTTGTTTGCAAAGAGAAAATGTTGCAGCATAAAAAATAGTCTGAAGCTAAATAAATAGATAAATAAATAAAAGGATAAAATAAATAGGAATGTACCAGAAATGCATGAATGCTTCATTTTAATATATAACACACAACATCCTATAATTCCTGAATCCTTTTTTTGTCCATGTATTTGTCAGGGATCCACCAGCCACACCTTCCCTAGAACCACCTATCGCTCCTAGCAGTTCTCCATCGTACTAACTACCCACACCTGACACTCATCAAATCATCTCCTACTTAAGGCCGGCGCTTCCATGGTATCGCCGTCTGTTCTACAGCATAGACTGGAGCACATTATTGGACTACGTTTTGCTACCGACTTTCAATACCACTGTGGACTGTGTATTCTAGAGACTTTACCTTTCTAAGGAATTGCCTGGTTTCACTGGAACATTAAATACTTTGTTATTTTTGCTGTTTTTTCCCTTTCCTGCCTTTATTTTTCATTAAATCTTCGTTCTGCCGAACTTCGGTTTCCGGCACGTTCTTCCGACCTAACAGTATTCCAGAGCGTTTTTTCCAACATTCAAATTTTGCATTTTATATATACATTTATATTTACATTTAATGTTCTGAAGTGTTTGCTGCGCAAATTAGTTCTTTGTCTTAATTGATTTAAAAAAAAACTTTCAAAAAGTCCTGATTTTGTGGAATCGCGATTCTTTGTTGAAACTGTAAGAGTTCCATCGACACTGGAGAAATAAACATCTACTTACAAAAATCTTTTTTGGTTACTTTTCTGTTCTAATGTGTTCTTGTGGATTGACAGCCATATAAATTCCTGTGTATGTCTATTCTATAGAACCGTCAAATCCATTGAAAACTAATAATCTAATTTTGGCCAATCGGAATCAAGTATTCAAAAGTGCTGCATTATAAAAAGGCTTATATATTTTTTTTTGCCAGTTTGGATTGTAGTTTATGGAAGGTTTACAAATCACCCCAGGAGGCCTGGGTTGCAGTCAGTGTTTTAAATGATCCCAATTGGTGTTTAGTTGGGTTGAGGTCAGATATATATATATATAGCAGAAGATCTTCCACTCCAAACCATGTAAAACATTTTTGCTGGCTTTGTGCACAGGGGCATGGTCATGCTGGAACAGGTTTGCTTCTTCTAAGTCAATTTCATCCAAAGTCATCCTATACAATTTTCCTTTAACTTTATGATTAGAGTTTTGGAACGAAGCACAAATGACTGGCATAGTTATATAATCCAATAATTTTTTCTTTATATATAAAAAATCTAAATAATCTGGTAATATGGTCAATTTTCGGTTCCTGTTGCATTCAAGAAATCCCAAATGTGATGTGCAACATGTGATAATTAACGTGTGCTGCGTCAGATGGAAGTTCTGTTCGAGAAGCCTGACGCTTCCCTGAGTCACAATAATGTCAAAATAATCAGCTGCTAAATGTCTCAAGGATGAATATTTAATTAATCACCCGCACCCATGCCGACTGACTTCGCCCGTGGCTCTGTGTGATGCTGACACAAACTCGGACCAGCAGCCAAGCTGAATTCCCCTAACCAGCCTGAGCAGACGTCGAAAGACGTATCTCTCTGCACCATTAGTGTTCCTCAGAATCTTGTTTTGATCCTCTAGGCTTTGAAAGATTGAGCAAAAAGAAAACCGTGCAAGAAATTCTCTAATAGTGCTGCGACAACCAGTTTCTGAAAGGTGCTGGAAGCTGTTGGCTTCTGTCACTCAAGCATAATTGCTTAACGTGCAGCCTGTGTGTATGTACTGTAGTTTGTGTGGAGTGTGTGTATGTAGGTGGGTGTGGAAGCAGCATGAGTCTTGGAGGATAGGATGCAGTGTGTCATGTTCGGGCTCTACTCCAGCCTCATGTCACACAACACTGTGCACTGTGCCAGTATGATGAATGGAGCCTCAGTGCCCACACTGTTTATTGTCTGTGTGTAACGTTAGGTTTTCTAATAGTAATGAACCCCACGGAAAAAAACCCGAAAACATCGATCGAGGTCTGAAACCCCTAAGCGTTTTTTTTCTGACAAATTTGAGAGTAAATTGCTGTAGCTGTAGCATAGCTGTTTCAAAACAAATCTCAATGCAGGGCTGTCATTCACTAATGGTGCTGTATAGAAATAAGGAGAGAAAAAAAAATCAATTTGACACGCTTTTTTCCTAAATGTAGGCAATTATACAAGACTTGCTACATGCTTTTGGCATCTGATATATACTTGTACAAGGTGCTACAGATATGAGGTAAAAGTGTGGGATTTTTTTTTCTTGTATTACAAATAAAAATCTAAACATCTATTATTAGTAAGTCATTATAGTTGCATGTGTTAGCGGCGATGAAGTGCGGGTGAGAATAGGTGGGATTTTTCAATTTACTCTACACTGTCCAGGCATAACTTTATGACCACCTGCCTAATATTGTGATGGGCCCCCTTTTGCTGCGAAAACAGTCCCAACCCACCAAGCTAATTTTTTGCAATTTCAGCCAGCCTTCGCTTTCCATGCGTATCAATGAGCCTTGGCCCATGACCTAGTCGACGGTTCACCACTGTTCCTTTCTTGGACCTCTTTTGATAGATACTGACCACAAAAGCTGAGATTTTTGAGATGCTTTACCCCAGTCATCTAGCCTTCACAATTTTGCCCTTGTCAAACTCGCCAAATCTTTATGCTTCTATCACATCAACTTGAGGACAAAATGTTCGCTTGCTACCTAATATATACCACGGACTAACAGGTGCCATGATGAAGAGATAATCAGTGTTATTCACTTTAAGGGACTATAGAAATTAAAATTGGATATATTTTAGAGTAATCAAAGTGCAGCTTTTACAGCAGTACAGAATTACTCTCCTTTAAAAATAACCCAACATACAGCCATTATTATCCGAATAACTGCCAGCAAAAGTAAGTACACCCTAAACGGTGTCCAAAGTGTTAATATTTTGTGTGAGCACCATTGTTATCCAGCACTGCCTTAATCCTCCTGGGCATGGAATTCACCAGTAGAAGTAGTAGTAGTAGTAAGAGTATTGAATTTTTCTGATTCTATTTTTCCCTCAGTTGAATACATTTCCCTTCATATACTATTACAAACCATTCTCTTTCATCCATGACAACATTACCAAATAGTTTTCATTATGCAGTGTATGTGAGTGGATCTTTCAATCAAATTTATAAACTCACTGGAGTCTGGAGGCCTAATTGGTGTCCAGTAGATCTGATCTACAAGTTGCCAAAGTTATTCTATTGGTCCTCAATGATATCCAGTAGACATAAGCAATAGAAGGCAACAGAATACCAGTAGAAAACCCCAAGCTTACATCACTACGGTTTCCATTCAAACAATACAATTTCCATCATCACCATTAAACCATTGCAAATTCAAAGAGAGTTTTAATTGTTCCATTTCAGCAGGTTGTAAAAGTTCCCCTTCTCATTGTTTATGTGCAGCCAGTGCCAGCTGGATATGTTAGACTTAGCACAAATGCCAGTACAAATGGCGATTTTCATTTCGGTAATAGAGTTATAGGGTTCCGTAATATGATGTTTGCACAGTCCCCGAGTCCCCATAAGGATTAAACTCTTCAATCTTTCTTGGTCAGCCAAATACCCGGATAAAAACTCCAGCTTAGACCAACAACCCATAAGCTGGCAAAAAACAAATCGAAAAAAAAATTTCTATTCCAAGTTGTTAAATGCTGTGTTTCTAAATTATTCCTATGAATACCATGATTTTTGGTCAGCCAAAGGTTTTCTATGGGTTTTTAATTGTGACCACTGGACACAACATGCCACCAATAGTAAGCAACACTCACAGGGTTACACCATTAGAGTTTTCTATACAATTCCCAAGTGGATACAATTTATTGGACTGAGCAGGTGGTTAAGGGCATTGGTTTAAAAGCCCAGCAGTGACAGTTTGCCAGTGATGGGATTCGAAAACAAATCCATTTAATTAGAAGTCAAACATCTCAACTAACATAACACCTTAATGAGAGCCATTCCAAATTCTATGAGTGGTTCTACTGTTGGTTTTTTTTTTCTTAGCCAATAATCTTGGATCCCATACCTGCCACTTCTGGCTGTGAAAAACCGTGTGACACTGTTAGGTGATAATGACACTAGGGCTAACAGCAGCAGCAAGTCTTCACTGTTTTTATAAACCAAATTGCACCAGTGAAGCCAGATGAGCAACTCAAACCAACAGTGACATGCTGACTGGATGAAAATCCGGAGGCTCAGCTCTGGGGTCTGACTCGGGCTAAGTGGAAAACTTGGCTCTCTGGAAAGCAGCAATAACATTCCAAGTGCTCATTAGCTAAAATAAACACTCAGGATTCAAAGTCAGAAAAGGAAAATGCACACAGAGAGATGGAGACAAAAAAGCCAGTTAAAAGGATTTCTGGCTGGGTGGGATAAAGTCGTTCATTTCTCTCTTTCTTCCTTTCGCTTTCTTTCTTCCTTTCTCTGTCTGCCGTTCGCTCAATCCGTCATTCTCTCATCTATTGAAAGGGGTCCAATTGGCGGCTGGAGAGATAGTGTTTAGTGAAGAGATGCTAATTGCACCAACAGGGGGAGGAGAGGACATCAGTCATCGAGGCTTTTTTTCCCTCCGCTTATCATTGCTCAAAGTGAAATGCAGTAGTTTGAACATCTGGGGGCTCGAATATGAATTAATGGTCATTCGACAAAAAGTAAAAGATAGGGATGATGGTGGGGGGCTGAGTGTTTGGATTTATAGCCAAGGAATATGAGCAATTTGTTAATTAATTTAGAAATATATCTTTTCAAATGACCAGGTTTTAGAACATCGGCGAGATGCTCATGAACCACAAGATCATCAGTGTGTTGGGGCAAACGATTCTTTAGCGCCATGCCACGAGGGTCGTGTCTTTCTTTCATCCTGCTGGGAAATTCAATCTGCTTAATAGACTGATGGTATACAGTATGGAAAAGATATAATTATTTATTTTATTTTTTTAGATTTGAAAAGAAAAAAAACAGGCCATTTTTAGATTAACAGACAGATGCATAGACAGATGGGGAATACAGATGGAGTCCTGTAGGAGGTAAAGGAAAAGCCACAGACTAAAGAAATGACAGCGGTTAACATCAGCCTCTCATATCACTATTATTGGCTTTTTTTGTTTTGTTTTGTTTGATTGTTGGATTTTTTTCTTTAGTCAGATGTGCAGGATCAGCTGTATGTTAAAGCTCTCCATCATACATGGCATGCAAAGACGATCGATTCGTTTTGTAACTCCAAGCTTTTTTTCCAGTGCCTCCGCTGATCCTTGTCACATGAAATTACAGCCAGGAGATCTAAACATAAGCCTATATTCCTATTAAATTCTTATACACAAGCTTGTTCCACTGACTTTGCAGGATAAACCAGCAGATATTCAGAGCAGTATATATTTTTTTTTCAAACACTTCCTCTAACATTTTTACATTATTTTTTTTCCACTGTATATCTCTATATTTCTGCTGATCCCATCGACTAAAAAGAAAATAAATATAACAGACACATTTTGACCCAAACTGCATGCTGTAAATATGTAAATGATAGATTGTGAAACTTTATAAAAGTAAGCAACAATTTTCTTATTCTTTACACCTGTAAACCAGTAAACAAGCAGTGACCTGCAGCAAGCATTAATGCAAGATGACACACACACACACACACACACACACACACACACACACACACATAAATATATATATATATACTCAGAAAACAAGAAAGCTTTGCTATAAAATGCTGCACATCTCCAAAATTTCTCCACACTCAACGCTGAGTTCATTATCCAACAAAGACAAACTCACCAAATTAAACCTGTGGTGGTCCAAATCCCGTGAGCCAGTGTAGGTTCAGAGGATGCTGGTCTTGAGGATGATGAAGAGCCGTGCCTTCGGTAGCGGCACGCACGGTGCAAAGAGTCTTACACAGGACTGTGCTGAACTGCATCCCGTATCCAGGTAACCGAACGCTCTTGTGTGTGTGTGTGTGTGTGTGTGTGTGTGTGTGTGTGTGTGTGTGTGTGTGTGTGTGTGGGTGTGTGAGAGAGAGAGAGAGAAAGAGAGA
>MU562415.1:4515622-4571069 GCA_024362625.1 Silurus asotus
GGTGGTTGTTGGTGGGAGAAAGAAAAATATTAGAGAGAAGAGATGGAGGGAGAGGTTGAAGGATAGAGGGAGGGAGGGAGGTGAGAGAGAGAGAGAGAGATGCTCACTGCATGTGAGCCGTTTCGAATTTGCCATTTAATTAAAAGTACATTCTTGGTTTATTTTTTTTTATGTAAAATGCTATCACCAGTATACCAGTATTGTATATATTTTTTCTATCTATCTATCTATCTATCTATCTATCTATCTATCTATCTATCTATCTATCTATCTATCTATCTATCTAAGATTATTTTGTAATGCAAATCCTTTCTATTACTATTGAATTTAATTGAATTTAGAGAGAGAGGGAAAGAAAGATAGAGAGATGAAGAAAGAGAGAAAGAGGATAAAGATAAAGAGAGAGATTACACCCAACACAAACAGAGCCATCCACTTTCTTTTTACTGATTCGACAATGGGTAATGATACAAATCCCGCAAATGTCTACAACAAATGTCTGACCTTTTCAGTGGACGAAAAGTGAAACCCCATCAAAGCCCAAACTCATTTTTCTCCTCTTATTGGACTTCAACACTCTCTATCCCTGATTGGCTTCTGCTAGTCGCCATGTAACTGGGCGTCTTTTAACAATGAACAAATATCCTGCCAGCACTGACTGAGAATTTCCATTGCAGCATTGTCAGGGAAACTCAGAGAAGTTTTGAAAGTATAAAGTACTTGTTTTCTTGTCAACTCAATGATACTGTGTTGTTTTGTTTTTTTTGTTTTTTTCTATGAAAATGTTACACAAAGAGATTGGTCCTATTTTCTTTTAAAATTGGTCACCAAGAGGTAGGTATTATTTTCTTTCATCTCGCTGGTCAGATGTGACAAACTTTTTTCTTTATTCTTATAAAAAGTTATTCTTATAAAAAGTTATTTCCCCAAAGACCATCTATTCATTTGAGAGTGTGATTTCTGAATCTATGTTGTGGAATTAGTTTAGACAACTCTCTTTAGAACATTCGTAATTCGTCACTTTCAACAATGTGTGTGTTGGGCACATTCAGCTGATTGACCCATTTTGAGAATAAAAAATTCACATGAAATTCAATAAAATCTTATGAGAGCGGAACAAATAGGAGATTTATCTTTTCATGAGTTATCAGGTTCTGGGAAAAGCTTTTGAGATTCCATGTAGATGTATACAAGAACATGTTTCCTCAAAATACTTCTACAATAATCAGCTACAAACCCTTAATTATCCAATCAACTCAAAAATTATCCTCAAAATCCTTGAAACAACGGTACCATCTCCTTCATCGACATCAAACTACAGCTCCCAGAATTCAAAGCGGCCAAAAAAACATGTCCACAAACACGCTTCCGTTCGTTAGCTTGATTCCTGATTACACGCACCTGTGTAGAATTACAGCCTCACAGTATATAAGGACTTCAAGTTCACACTAGAAAGTCTTTTTGCCATGTATATGTGGCGTGTTGAATTACCACGACTGTTTCCGAAACCTTTAAAATGCAGTTTTTTTCTGTTGATTGCTCCTGCCTGCTCTTATTATATGCCATTTGTTGATGCCTGACCTTTTTCCCACACCTCGACCCTGCTCTTGAATCTCCTCTTCGTTTTTTATTAAAAAATCTGTCCAGCGGCATTTGTTCTCTCGTCTGCTTTCCTGGCACGGTCGTGGTTCTTCTTTTTATCTTTTGGTTTTCTGCAATAAAAAAACTCTCCTTCAGCTTCCTAACCTTTAATTATCCAACGAACCCTAAAAGACCCATTAGGAAAAAAAAAACACAACTTTTTTATCTTGACAAAAAAACATTCTAATGTACCACGTATCCAGATGAACTTCTGTGGAATTTTGTAGCTTGAAAGTTTTTCTAAAATAACACAAAAGAACTGTTCATTATTAAAGTCGCTTGCAAACTGGACCTTTCTTTAATGTCGCTTGTAGGTTGCAGTAAAAAGAATGAGCTAGACTCCTGCTACGTTGCTGAGAATACAGAGAAAAGAAATATAGATAACGGAGGTTTGAGAGCTGTTGTGGGAATCAATTAGCAATTATGCAATAGGATTTGTGAATTGAAACTCGAAACGTGTGCAGTTTGTTCTTTGGTTGGAACTAGAAGGCTTGAAGGCTTCCATCATAATCAGACATACAGTTCAGACGGCACATGTCGATAGAATAGAGAGAATGTACGTTATATACTTTCAGGGGGGTTTTGGGCAAAGCGTTCTGAAAATTTAGCTTTGATTAAGAACTTATTAAAACCAAATGAATATTGTAATTTATTTAAATAGTCTGGTAAATTTGTTAAGGGCTGCAATTGTGATGAATAGTTTTGCATTTAAGTGCCCATTAGTAACCTGAACAATGATAAAAAATATAATGAATGGACATTCGTTTTTACATCCAGTTCATTTTACAGTCTGTTTTCTTGCAAGGTTTCTTCTGCATACAGTTTTAGGGAGTTTTTCTTCCTTGCCACAGTCGTCACTGGCTCACTCATTAGGGATAAACATATATAGACTCAATTATGAAGTTAAAATGCTGATACGTAATCTATTTTTGTGAAACTGCTTTTTGGTAACTGCATTGTCTCTGGGTATTTGCTATTTTTCTGGAGTTAGATGATAAATCACATGTTCTCGTTTGTGGTTTATAAATGTTTATGTTCAAAGTATATTCATCACCAAAATGTAAAAGATTTTCAGTTCTAATCTAGAAAATGATTTATTGGGAGGCAAGGGATGAGAATTATGAGTTTTGGCTCATTACATTATTCTTCTCTCTTCTCCACAAATCAACCTTTCCATCACCACTGCAAACAGGAAAGGGCTCAGAGCTGATCCTTGATGCAATCCAACCTTCACCTTAAACAAGTCTGTCGTTCCTACTGCACACTTCACTGCTGTCACACTGTCCTCATACATGTCCACACATGGCAGTCATACAACTCCTCTCTCGGCACCCTGTCATTCTGTTCTTCAAATCCACAAACACACAATGCAACTCCTTTTTACCTCCTCTGTACTTCCCCATCAACATTCTAAAAGCAAATAATGCGTCTGCGGTGCTCTTCCTCAGCATGAAACCATACTGTTGCTCATAGATGGTCACCTCTTTGCTCAGCCTGGCTTCCACTACTCTTTCCCATAACTTCATGGTGTGACTGATCAACTTAATTCCCCCTGTAGTTACTGCAGGTCTGCACATCTCCATTATGCTTAAATATTGGTACCAGCACACTCCTTCTCCATTCCTCAGGCATCTTCTCACCTTCCAAAATCCTGTTAAACAATCTGGTATAATATACAAGTGCTTCGATTAGTTAAAAGAGCTGGATAGAGTTTGTGATCAGTGATCAGGCTGGTTGCATTAAATGTGTTTGATTCACTGACACGAAGCAGTTTTCAAGAGTCGTTTGTTTAAACTATTTTATTGCTTTTCCATAAAAATTTTTTGTGTTTTATTTTGAATTTCCGTTTGTGTTATAAATCCTGTGTGCTCCATCACTATAAAACCAAATGATTAACCATAATATACATTTTTATTAAAGCACAGAAATATAAATTACTACCCACCAAGTGCTGGCTAACCTCCTACTGACAATTTTTCACTCCACAATCAGCAGGTAGATGGGTGTTAATTACAGCACATTTTTTTATGTGCCTAAACCACAAAAGTGCACAAGCCAGGCTGGGATTTATATATTAATAACAAAATGTTTAATTATAATGTAGACAGTGTATTACATCGTGTTTAATGGTGGACGTGGTTAATGTGCTCTGTGTCACGTTGTACTCGCAGCAGTACTGATCACCATGAAAGAACGAGTGAAACACACTTCCTTGTTTAGCAAACGAATTACGATTCCTTTAAAACATAAAATAAATATCACCTCCTTCTCCTTCTCGTTTGTCTGCGCAATATCAGTCGCTCAGACCTTTCTTCTGCGGCTTCTTCATCTTTATTTAGCTTTGTCAACATTAACGAATTTGACATTTGTGACTTGCACCTCGCTCCTTCTCTCTGCTTCTCTTCATTAAGCCGAGCATGTGAGGAAAAAGTGCTGGCTGTAGAGTGTTTTTTTGCTTGTACCTCCACACAATAAAGAAAAATCACGCTTTGTTTTGTTCCATTCGAATGGCTCTCTGACCACACACACATGTACATGCATACAAAACACGTGTCTCATGTAGATCCGCATGCTGCAGCTCTCATTCCATCTGCTCCGGGTTGCAGGCGGGTTCGGTCCAGATTGCTCGGCTAATGACCTCTTCACCATTAACACGCTGCGCAAAACACTCACAGCACTAGCACAAGGCTAGCATTAGCGATAACCGTGCACATAAATCTCTGGTGTTAGGCCTGAAGCGCATTTGTAACTTCAGACACGATTGAACTCGAGACCCCAAAATGTAACAGTTTAATGCCTTTATTAATATAATTTTTTTTTTTATATATATTGCTTTGTTTAACTGAAGGCATGTAACCGAATGCATCTAATAACATAGACATGTATTTTTAACGAATGCATATACACTGTTGTTGTTTGCCAGGAATGTTCATGCTTTACCGGTCTGAAGGGAAGAGAAAGTCATGAGAGTTCGACATTTATAGTTGAGAATGATTATGAACTGGAGTGATGAGGTTGAGAGACAAAGGGACAAAGGAGTAGGGCTCATATTTATTACCACTAATACTACTGATCTTCATCATTATCATCATCTTCTGGTTTAGGCCAGGTACTGATGTAGGTGAGGTGTAGAAGTCTGGGGTGCAGTTAGCATTTAAATCCGTCTCAAAGGTGTTAAGTAGTGTTGGGGTCAGATCTCAACAGCAGGCAACTCAAAACTCCAGGATTTTCTACTCAAACACAAAGAAGCATATCTTCATTGAGCTGGCTTTGTGGACAGGGGTATTGTCATGCTGGAGTAGGTTCTCCTGGTTCAAGAGAATAGACAACAACATCCAAAGACATTCATTACAATTGTGTGGCTACAATTTTGTGGTAACAGTTTGGGGAAAAATGCATTTGGCTGGAAAAGTCAAGTGTGCCAATACTTCATATAGTGTTTTCTTTTTTAGATATCCAGTAATAGACATCCATCCATCCATCCATCCATCCATCCATCCATCCACCTATTCCCCCATAAATGGATGCACTTACCCTGAAACTGGAGGCAACTTTTTAAGGTGATTGACCAGACAATCTTTATTCGTGCCTGAGTAGTGTGTTCTCACAACATTTTTACAACATGTAGTGCTCTATTTTTATCAGGCCGATGTGTTAAAGCTGCCAAAAAACCCCAGAGTGTGGAACACTGGACACTTTTAGCACTCGGCGGTGGCAGGCTGCTCTTCACAGCTGAAGCGGAGGAGCTGTTGAACGATGCAACAATTTAACATTTCCAAGCAAGATGAGTGAAAATGAGGGCTTTTTTTTAGGTGGGTTCTCTTGTGGAGGTGCATTTCCTGCACAGGGTGTAAGAATACAGCACTGCACTTTGATTTTAGTTTAGTGTGTATAGTGAGTGACAATATTTCTTCCAGAAATGAATAAATATGACTTAAAGAAATAAACATAAAATTATGTAGTTTTAAGAATCTTGAAACTATACAGGTATTATGTAATATATAGTACTGTATACATATTAGGTTGCCATGTTGCGGATTTTCGCCTAGGTGAGGGATTACTGTATACCAGGCAGGTGATAATGATTAATTTCATATGTAGGTTAAAATGCACAGTCGTTCACTAAAAAAGAAACAGCCGTATAGGAAGCTTCAAACTGCATGTGGAATAGCCAAGCTACTAAGTTAAGTTTGTGGAAGACAGTTTCATGCCAAAGATGTCAAGACTGAACGCAGCAACAAGACACAAGGTAGTTCTACTGCATCAGAAAGGGTTCTCACAGGCAAAGATTTCAAAGCAGACTAAGGTTGAAAAAACACAAAGTAACAATGTTGAGGACTGTAGATGCAATAGACAGCCAAGGAAACCCAATGCAGCAGATGAAAGACACATCATGCTTACTTTCTGTTGACATCAGAAGAAGTCCAGCAGTGAAATCAACAGTGGAACCTAAGGGACATCTGGAGAAGTCTGGCAAGAAGTGGTCTTAATGAAAAATTTGAGGCCAAAAGCCATTCCTCGGATGTGGAATTTTTTTTTTTTTGAAATCATTATTTTATTAATGCATAGGTGACCATCCTTCAAGCCTGGAAGAACCATCTGCCTCAATTTTAGAATGCTGCTTGCCTGAAGTACACAAGTGACCAAAAGGCAAATAGTCTGTGTCTGTCTTTTACCCTAATGTAAAGTGAGCTAGTCCTCAATGTTCTCCTAATATCCATTATTGCAGTGATCGAGTCCCTCGGATTGAGCCCCCTATAGAGAAGTGACATTTGCTGAAGATGTCAATTTGGAAAACAGCCACTGAATTCGGTTGCACTTATCTTCTCGCTTTTTGCTAAGTCAATTTCCGGCTGGATTTTTTCCATCTCCATCAAATTCTCCAGTCTCTCTCTCTCTCTCTCTCTCTCTCTCTCTCTCTCTCTCTTTCTCTCTCTCTCTCTCATTCACATGCATGCCCATTGGTGCAGATTGCTTTTTCTTTGAAGCAATTGAGCATAAATATAATACTTCCCACTGATTGGGTTGAGTAGCAACAGATGGGAATGCAAAACAATAAACGTGTCTGATGTCAGTCCAATCTGTCTCCATGTCCTGATCCTTTATGTTCTGAATGTGTAAATATCACTATAATCTGTAAAGGCGAGCTCCAGTTCTTGTTGTTCTTGAAGTCTGACCTTGGTGTGCTGGCACAAATTATATCAGTAAATCATCTCTTGGCAGCCAAACAATCTGTTTGATTGTAATTAAATGTGTTGAACATAATGTAAATGTATGTGTGTAAGCCACAGGTCATTTCCCAGCTGTTTGTCCTTGGGATTCCTGTTATAGAGCCCATCTTTCTCAAAATATTGTGTTATGAGTTGCTTTATTTTGTTCACCGCAGTTGTGCGTATTTGAGTTTCCTATGAAAAATGGCTTACTGTCTTCTAAGGTCTACAAGTCTACAGGTGATCTTATTCACAGGTGGAAAGTAACGAATTACATTTGCTTGTGTTACTTTATTCGTGTAGTTTTCTTAGTTGTACTTCTACTTTTTAAAATCATTTTTAAAAATCTGTAATTTGACTTTTACTTAAGTAGGTTCAGTTTGAAGTATTGTACTTAACTACATTTAAAAATACCTTTAAAAACTCATATGTAAAGGTGTTCCTTCGATTAAAAAAAAAACTACTTTGAGATGTATATCCCTTTTTCCTTTTTTAAACTACACTAGAATTAAAAAAAAAAAAACTTTTTACTTGTACATTTTAAATAGACTGGAAACTTTACTTGTACTTAAGTCAAATTTTATAAAAGTAACAGTACTTTTACTTAAGTACAATATTTTATTACGCTTTCCACCTCTGATCTTATTAAAGTGGCTGGTCACACATATATATTTTTTTTAGAACATCTGAAGTATCTCTGATTAGCAAACTGTTGAAGTCCAGTGTTGTGCCTTCATGCTTGTTATGTGCCTTTCCTCCTCTAGCATTCATTTCGGCCATTCTGTACAGCAAATAGTCCACACAGATTGTAGCACTGAGAAAGATTGAAAATATTGTGCCATTCTTCATTGGGAGACGGTTGGAAGTGCTATGTATGTATACTTTAGCATTAAGTGGCATCTAAGTACAGGTCAATATCCAATATGAAGTTCACAGTAGGATATATGACTAGCATTTTTCAGTGCTTTATGCCCCCTGGGTCCTATGTTTCAAACAAATAGAGTCCTGCTTTGGAGACTTCCAGGACATATTCCAGAAATGGATGGAATGCTGGGAGTGCTGTTTTGCTGTGCAATGTGACTATTTTGAAGGTGATAGTGTGTAATTGTAGATAAATACAGTACTTTTTTGTACACAGAGCTAGTCTTAAAACTTTTTGATCCCACCTTGTATATTACCTCTATCTTTTAAGATCCATTTACTGGAAGGATATTTCTGGAACCAAAAATTGGTTCTTCCATGGCATCGCTGCAAAATCCCCATTTGGTTATTTCTGGCACCTTTATATTTAAGAGTATACTTATTTTATTTATATTACCATCTGATAAATGACCCTAGTGGGGAAGTAAGATCATGTTGTTTCTGGTGTGTGAGGAGCAGATATGGTAGCTCAATTGGTCAGAATAGCACCAGTTGCACAGCTGTACATAGGACAATGTCTTTTGGCGCACTGGCTTATGAAGTTCGGTGCTCCCTGTGACTGTGAGCGCAGCCTTGTGCTGCCATCTGTTAGCATGTAACAAAATTCTCGAGTCTCGAGTCCCATTCACTTCATAAATGGAAGAATTTAAATCTCTTGGCAAGTTTTTCAAATGGAATATATTTTTTATTTAATGTTAGTTAGTAACAATAATTCCAATTGACTCAGTTCAGTTTAGTGAACTGCTTTATAGGAAATTATATCCAATTAACATTTGTGATGATTGAGAGTAAAGATCCATTAGTCTAAAAAAACCTTTTTCCTTTACAAAGAACCTTAAACCTAAAAAACAAGCATCACATGGACCATGTTAGACAAGAACACAATTGAAATCTGCAATTCTTTCATCCTTTGCCTTCAGATAGCTAACCTGTAGTAGCATGCCTGCCTTTATTTCTCACCAGATAGGTTTGTGAGAGCAGAAAGATCGAAAATGCAATCAGACTAATGCTGGCTCTCCTGCACTCCTCCAATTTGTGCCGCAGGGTCTTCTTCTCCACACCAAGCAAGACATCTCACGTGTCATTCTCAGATATTTACACGTTTGCCTAACCCTCGAAAAGTCACCTTTCATTTACGAGTGCCTCACCATTTCAAGCCATTACCGTGGCAACCATAGCAAACGATACAAAAAAAAAAGCTTGCGGACGGAACGTGTGATCTGGGCTGCATTGTTTGCGACCACAAATGGATTGCCGAAGCGGTTTGAGCGTGCCTGGAGGGAATTGATTGCAAATGTGGCTGCTTGATCGTAATTTGAGAAAGAAAGAAACGAGAACCGAGACTCTGATAGTTCCGGGAACTTTTTTAACTCATAAATGGTATATGATTGCATTGAACAGCATTTCACACGAGATTAGATGTGGAAAAGCATGGCACACTTTCTAACCAGTGCCTACTTATTATTAGGAAGCTGTTTCCATAGAAGGCCAGTCAGTAATTTTTGAACAAGCTTGGCATTCAAACTATTTGTTGTTTAGACGATTTTTTTAATGAAAAAGGTACTTAAGATTAAAATACACAGGCACCAGCCATGTAACTAACCAATAATAATTCTAATAATAATTCTAATAATAATAATAATAATAATAATAATTTTCAGGATTTTTGCCTTATTTTTTATAAAGTTTTTACACTTTAAGCCTTGATTGGGAAGATGGGGTTTAGTAGTTACAGTTTGGGCAAAATGTGCAGTACAAACACTAGTGCACCTAACAGAGCAGTTCAAATGCTGTAAGGTGACCAGATAAATATAATCCTAGCTTATAATTATAAACTTAAATTAAATCTTTTTTTTTTTTTTTTTTTTTTTTTCATTTAAATGGAAATTTAACAATATGGAGCTGATCATAAAGACTTCATGAAAATGGCTGGTTGATATGGTTGGACTTCATTTCACTTTTCTCTATGGACAAGTTTCCACTTGGAGGTGTTTTTTTTTTTTTTTTTTTTAAGAATAACTACTTCTTTATTACCAGCTACTGCTTTTTTCCTTACAGGCCCCCGAAATAAGCAACATAGTGTAATGGCATGTATCTCACTTGATTATCCCTTTCCTTTGCCTTTAATAGGTCTCTGAGAAACTTCAGCCCAATTTTCCTGCCATTTATCCCCACCCCCATATGTATGGTGACACTCTATTTTTTTTTTTTAAGAATAACTACTTCTTTATTACCAGCTACTGCTTTTTTCCTTACAGGCCCCCGAAATAAGCAACATAGTGTAATGGCATGTATCTCACTTGATTATCCCTTTCCTTTGCCTTTAATAGGTCTCTGAGAAACTTCAGCCCAATTTTCCTGCCATTTATCCCCACCCCCATATGTATGGTGACACTCTAATGGGGCACTAGACATGCATAAATGATGAACAGAATAAATAAAAGGAATTGGCCTTAATGATCATTACTAAAATCGGTCACATCTTTTGCTATAGAACTGACATAAAGAGACTGATCACGAGGGGCTGGTATCGTTGGACTAGCAGGACATTTGCATGGTTACTATTTGCTGTTAACAATCATCTTTGATTTGTTTGGATTTTTTTAGGTGCAACAGCGACACCAATGGACATATTAAGTAATTACAGAGGTTGGAGTTGAAGCGAGGCTGAGGGTTTTCATGTAAAACATTTTGGGTTGCATTTGAAAAACAAAATATGCATTACGATGCATTCATTCCTTTGTTGATTGAATATTAAAAGCAAAAACAAAATTTACAATAAATCCAGTCTTAAGTCTTAAAAGTATTGTTCCTCAGTGTGTGTTGGAAGATTCTATAAATGACATAACAATGTAGAATAAGCATGTGTTTGACTCCTATTTTTGTGAAATCAGTCGTTCCTTTTTTATTTAAGAGCGGATAAAAACTTAACTGGTCACATGCGTAGAAAGCCACCAACCAGGGTCGAGCTCACACTCTGTTTTGAACTTGTGTTGATTGCTGCTTGCTGGTATTCACTTATCACCAACATACAGTCCAGCATCCGTTCATCAGCAAGCAGAACATTTTAAGAGGAATAAATGATGAAAAAAACTCCTTATGGTCTTAAGATAATGAAGTACATTTGAAGGCAAATACAACTTTGCTCAAGTAAAAGGTTAAAGGGAGTCATATTTTACCTTTAAAGATATTCACGGTTTATTTTCTCTCTCCAGTGTTCTGTGTTGATTAAAGACTATAATCACAGTCTTGATGTCACCCAAATGAGGATGGGTTCCCCTTTTGAGTCTGGTTCCTCTCAAGGTTTTGTTTCTCATAACATCTAAGGGAGTTCTTCCTTGCCACAGTCGCCACGCTGCTCATCAGGGATAAATACACATCATTCAAATTAACTGTTAAACTCTGACTTGATGGTACCTGTATTTTAACTCCAGTACATGATTTGTGTACTTAGTCCACCACTGGTTATTTTACATCCGGGTTGTTCAAATCGATTTATAAAATAAATTATAAAAAGGTTAAAGGGAGCACTTTTACTTTTACTGGAGTCATATTTTACCTTTAAAGAGATTCACGGTTTATTTTCTCTCTCCAGTGTTCTGTATTGATTAAAGACTATAATCACAGTCTTGATGTCACCCAAATGAGGATGGGTTCCCCTTTTGAGTCTGGTTCCTCTCAAGGTTTCTTTCTCATAACATCTAAGGGAGTTCTTCCTTGCCACAGTCACCACGGCTGCTCATCAGGGATAAATACACACCATTCACCTTAACTGTTAAACTCTGACTTGATGGGACCTGTATTTTAACTCCAGTGCATGATTTGTGTACTTAGTCCACCACTGGTTATTTTACATCCGGGTTGTTCAAATCGATTTATAAAATAAATTATAAATGAAAAATATTTAAAATATTTTACATTTTGAGAAAAAATTGTTTTTCCAGAATTTGCTTTTTTTATTATTTTCAAAACACACAAACACACACACACAAACTATGAACACAATGAACACAGACTTTGGGGCTGATTTTGTTTTAGTCCTGACTGTAAATTCATGCAGTCTGCTTGAGCACTCCAGCTCGTGTTTTACTTTTCTTTCTTTCTTTGACATCTCAGCACCACATCATCACTTGTTCCTTAGAAGGACAAAAAAAGGACAGACAAAAATAAAGCTTTTTTTTTACTCTGAAGAAACACGGAATGAACCCAGCAGAGAATAATGTCGATTTCCTGCAACACAAGAAATCTTGAATGCAATAATCTAAAACCATGAGACCTGTGATTTCGCTTTACTCTTTTAATTCTCGAGAGCGAAACACAGTTATTGCTTTTCACACGTTTACAATAAGCTAATTGAGGCCTTGATATCAGGCGGATTTAAACTCTATATACAGATGCATAAGCCCTATGTATGGCTTTAAAACTCTGTGACTAAAGTATTTGCTCTTGATTTAGTTCTCGAAGCAAGGCTTTTTGTGCTTTTTAGAAGCCGTCCTAAAATAGCATTGCAGGAGGATTGTGGGAAGAAGAGGGCACTCTTATACACTTGAGGAGAATCGCTTGAGGTTGTTTAAAGATGACAAAACAGGATCTTTTTTAAGATTCTTTTCCACGTGGGTAATGGAGCAGGTGCTCCTGTTTAGATGTGAATTCAGCATGATTTCAACATCTTGCACGAATACTGATTGGGGTTTAAACCCTGCACTACAGCTACATCTACTGGCCAAGAGTGGAATATCTTCCTTCGGTCCAGACCAAAATATGTTGACTTTATTCTTGTACTGCTGGGATTTTATTCTCCCACTAAAATGCCATCGTATATACACTATATGAACAAAAGTATTGGGACACCTGTCTTTTCTAGCCTCATGTTGTTCTTCCCCAAACTGTTACCGCAAACTTGGGGGGCACACGGCCATATATGATTGGATGCAGTACCATTAACTTGACCCTAAACCTGTTCCAGCATGATAATGCCCCTGTGTAGACAGCAAACTTCTTAAAGATTTGGTTGACATGGGTTAGCGTGGAAGATTTTTAAAGCTCAGCTCAACTGAACACCTTTGGGATGAATGTGAAGGCTGACTGAACCCAAGGCCTCCTCACCTACATGATTGACCTGAATTTACTAAAAACCATCGTGTCTGAATGAACACAATTATTCGCAAGCACACTCCACAATCTAGTGGAACATCATTGGGACTAAATGTGAAATGTGACGCTTAAAATGCACATACCATACTTACAAATATTTGGCAATATAGTGTATGTGTGTGTAACCACCAGTAGATGGCAAAACTTATTGAAGGTTAGAATAAGGTCTCAAATTTAAAGTGGTCTTGTGCATAACTCATTCTACAAGTCAACTTTCTACTTTCTATAACCACATTTTGTCCTCCTCCTCCTCCTCCTCCTCATCATCATCATCATCAGGATATGTCAAATATCATATTCCTCTTATACTACATATTGTAAATGCGTAAACAAGTTATCGCTTATGCTATAGCAGCTATACACCACATCCATCCCCTTATCAGCTTCTCTCCTGACATCAAATGCAACCTACCATGAAAAACCAAACCTAAGACCAGCAAAAATATATATATTTTATAAACAAGTTTATTCTATTTTAATTTATACAAAAATGCCTTGTAACTGTTTCTATTATGTGTACATCATGTTGTTATTGAAAAAGCTTAAGAATATAATACACACTACTTAATAAGCTACAAGTGACTGATGTCTTCACTAAGAAAACAATAACGTCATCCTTTGGTAAAATGCAGTTTCCAATTGTTATGGTTGCCAGATAACCAGATTTCACTTTTTTCCCCATCATTTTGATTGAAAGCTAGATATAATCTACTCTGGATTATGTAATTATGTGTCATGAGGGTGGCATGGGTGGATTTCCATATTAAAACCAACCTTGAAAAGTTTTGATCTGGCAACCTGTGTCCACCAGCTTTTATAGAGGAACTAAGAGACAGGCGTTTGCGGCAGTTACTCTCAGCTTCTAAGCCTCAGAGATGACTGACGCATGCATTGTCTCACTGTATCTCTGACAAACTAGAGGATCTGAAATCGGAGTGCTTGAACTGAATATACATTGTATATTGTTTTTTCAGATTAGTGGATTGAAAATGGACACATGTCAACTGGGTGAGTAAAAGTTTGTAGATCTAAAACAGGAAATTTATGTTGCCCACCATTATGATTTCAATCAGTGGAAAAAGTAGCTTGTTTCTATTAATCACAGATTTTGATTGATCGTGAAAATTTTTTTTAAACGATCACACTATTGCATTTAAAGGCCAGACATGGTGGACACATGGACCACCTCATTCAGTACATGAAGAATTCCCTTTAAACAGTTGATTACGTGTATTATTATTCTCACCTTAGAGAAGGAACCGAATTGTGTAATGCACATCCAAGAGCAATCGAAATGCATGGGTGTGAACTTCCTGTTTATTATTTAATAACATACCTAATGATCTAAATACCTGGCAAATTTTGTGTAGATTGTAGATGGTTAATTGAGGAAATGTAATCTGTATGTATAATCTTTAATATAATACGTAATACGTATGTACGATAAAGTGCAATAGTTTGTTCTTAATTGTCCTCAATTTGTCTAAAATTGTAATAGAAGGTCAAATGAAATGATAATATAATATATTCTGGATATGCAAAAATTTTGGAGGCTCAAATAACGGCAAAGGTAATTGGAGCTTACGAGTTACTAGAGTATATATATCAATATTTTCTCTTTGTATTGAATAGAAGGTGGATAGATTGATAAATAATAACTTCCACTTATATCTGAAAATTGTAAATGACGTTTTATTGAACTTTTTAAAAAAAAATATTTTTATTTGTCAAAACTGTATTCAAACCTTTGCACTCTGACTTTTACAAATCTACGAATCTTGATATGTTTCGCCAGAGAATCAGGACATTGTGCTACTTTTAACAAAGCATTCAGTTGTGAGTTGGGGGTACAGTAGGTAACAACTACTTCAAAAATTACACGTTAAAAAACACGTTAGTTTTCTTTGGGCTTGCTGGTTTTCAGCTTGTTAAACTGTTAACTCTAAATTGCCTGTAGGTGTAAAGTAGAGTTCAATGTGTGTGCGTGTGTGTGTGTGTGTGTGTAGTCAAAAGTGTATTCCTGCATCATACCTAGTCTTCCTGGGATAAGCTCCAGGTCCACCAGGATTGTTGCTGTGATAAAGACAGATAAGGGTTTAGTAACATACAGAACCATTTGGGTTTTTTTCTTAAGTGTGCTGCCTCAGAGCTTGAATTTCTTTCCAAGCTCAAATCCCATATTTGCAAAGAAACCACTGGACTCATGGATTTATGAGTGAGCCCAGTTAGCCTCTGAGTATGGATCAAGTTGCTTTGGATAAAAATCCTGTCAGATTGTTCTTGAAAATGCTTTAAGCCAATGTCCTTGTTGCACTTGTGTCCAACCATAATGTCTGGATACCTAAACAAAAAAATTTCCAAATCAAAAAGTGCTAATTCTATTCCATTTGCTAAACCTGGCTATTATCAAAGCATTGTGTGAATTTGGAAATGGTCCATCCCACTCTGAGGAAAAAGCAGGTACAACTCTTCTATTCCTTGCTGGCAATGGTGCCATCAAGCACATATTTTTTGTACCTTTTGTAGGCAGATTTTATATAGAAGGTGCCACAACATTTGTTTTTTTTTATATTAGGTCTTAAAGGTAGTACAGTAGCGATCTAATCTTTTCTAGACTATCCAGAAAAATACATATCAATATACAGAAGGAAAGGAACCATTTTGAACTTCCAAATACAGAATTCCTGTACCATTGGTTTTCCATGTGCCTGGTTGCAAACATACCATAACCCCAACAAGAATACAGAAGGCACATCGATCCTTGATCTTTTTTGACTAACATTCAACTAAAAAATGTTGCAGGACTCTACAGTAATCCACTGTAATCCAGTATGTTTGCTGGATCCACCAGTTGATAGCAACTAACCGAGAGCATCACCATCTGATAAAACTCATCAAGCAAGACTTTATCTGCCGATCAAGAAGAAAACAAACCGTGCAGAATCTCAGTAGGGTCTTTTACATTCAGACACTCAAACAATCTAATGTTGATCCCCTGCCACTGTTTTGTGGTCACTCACATTACAGTAACCCGTTTTTTTTTTTGTCCCATATCCTATTGACACAATGCTGAAGCAATCCCCATGTTTTTATTTAAGTTTTACAAACTGTAACTCTGTAACACTATTTTTTCACACTCGCCTCTTGGTTTCGCCTCCGCCGCCCCCCTGCCCCGCCCCCTCAAGACACCTTGACAGCATTTAGACCGAACATAACCACCACAGTTTCCTGTTCATACATTGCAGTTGCTAGATTCTCTGGCCTACCAATAGTACAGATGCATCATGACCATGTTGAAGAGTAATGAAATGAGAATGCATTGAGATGTATTGTCGTTTTGGTCAAATTTCTTAGTTGTCTTCTGTTTTCTATATTTATCTTAGAGAACATCATTGGCTATATTTAAAAGAGAGAACATGGCAGAAAATACTAGCCAGCCACAAGCAGGCATTGCTATCTGGCTAACTGAATATGCTGTGTACTATTTGTTCATAAACATCAGGAGGGTCAAACTATAGTTTTTTTTTTTTTTTTTTTCTTGAAAAAAATCTATTGAGTTAGAATGACGACTTTTGCAGTACCAAGTACCAAAACAGGGCGGTAGCTAGTCTCCACCATTCTGCT
This sequence comes from Silurus asotus, assembly GCA_024362625.1. Lineage (NCBI taxonomy): Eukaryota > Metazoa > Chordata > Actinopteri > Siluriformes > Siluridae > Silurus > Silurus asotus. The sequence goes on from MU562415.1 coordinate 4,532,173, forward strand.
CAACCACGTAAATGGTTAAGCATATTTTTTTGCTCAACGGGCACTTTTTTTGCTCATAAAAGTGCTGATATTGTGCCAATAGGAAACACCACTGCAAGAGACTTGAGTTTCCTGAAAGTGAGAATTTTTTTATTTTTTTTGAGAAGTGTTGCTAACACTTGTCAGCTCCACCCGTAACACACATACACCCAACGCATGACCACATGCAAACATCAAAACATGAATAGAGGAAGAGACAAAATATGTAATTGTATGTGTTACATACAGATTCTTTGACTGTTCAATAAATGTATGTGATTTCGTTTATTCTTTTTATCCGATTTTCCAAAACATGAGAGAAAATATTCCAGAACATATTTTTGCCTACATATGCTAAAACCCTGGTGAATGTATGCTCTCAGTGGTTAGTGGTTAAGTTTCTGTGGGTGATGAAGCCAAGGATTTCGAGAACTACCTCTTGTATGGTTCTCCATAGATAACTACATGGTTATAGACTTGTTATAGAAATACAGTATCAGATATTTAAGGTGTATAATTTTCATAAAGTGTTTTTCAAAAGCATGCATGTGTTATATGGGGAAATTCTCAGTGAGAGTTAAGCTAAGCTAAGGTTATTTAGCATTTACTTTTGGAAGAAATTTCTAGTGGAAGTACTTTATAACAGTCAGTTGTAACTTTTGGATTTTTGTTCAGATTTTTCATGGGTAAGACTTCACGATGGGGGACATTGTGATTTCTTCAAAAGAGTCACCAAAGTCTTCTACTGTCTAAATATAGTGGTAATATACTGTGTTTCTGTGTTTCTGTGCATCCCAGTGTCTCCTGATTTCTTACCGGAGGAACGGCTCGAGATTGAAAACCTCAAGCTGCACAAGCAGGACCTCCTGGCTGACATCCAGGTACATTAAAAAAATCACATGCAATGCTGTATGGTTTATAGACACCTGAGTAAAAGATTCATATGTGCTTTATGAACATCTCATTCCATATTACCTCCTGTTTTGCTGTTTTAATATTCTCCACTCTTCTGGGAAGATGTTCCAATAGATTTTGGAGTGTGCTTGTGGAGAATTGTGCACATTCAGTCATAAGGGTGTTAGCAAACTCAGGTACTGTTGTAGGTAAGATGAGGGTGCAGTCAGTGCTTCAATACATCCTAAAAGTTGTCTCAGTAGGTTCGAGGTCAGAGCTATATAGCCGGATATTAAAGATCTTCCACTCCAAACTACGCAAATCATATATTCATGAAGTATGCTTTGTGTACAGGGCTGGAACAGGTTTGTGTCTCCAAGTTAAAGTGAATGAGAAACGTAATGCTCGTGCATTCAAATGCATTTTGTACAATTGTGGGCTTCTAACGTTGAGGTAACAATTTGCGGAGAACGAAATATGGCTGGAAAAAATCTGTTGTCCCAATATTTATGTGTATATAGTGTAGCTGCTAAAATGTGATAACAGAAACTACTTTTTAATAGTGAACATCGAGCCTCGAAAATTAATCCTAAGTGGTTTAAAGCAGGAATTATTATTTCTATTGATCTTTATTCTTTTTTTTTCATTTTAAATATTTCTTTAATAAAAAAAAAATCAATACTCATCTTATACTGCCTGTATTTTATTGTAAAGGATTTATTCTATAGAACTGTATGTCTCCAACTTTGTCATAACAGAAAAACTATATATGACTGGGAAAGTCAGGTGTAGCAATACTTTTGTCCATATAATGTATGTTTCATTTAAAATTTTAATATGTTGGGCTGAAAAAAATATTAAGTGAAAAAAAAAAATCTGAAAGGTTAATACGATATCTGGTTGAAATTATGGGTGTGTCTACAGTTTGTGAATTCTTTTTTCTTTTTATAAAATTAAAAGTGCAACTCAGGTCCGTTTAATTTGAATAGAAAGTTTATCAGAATATATAGTGCAAATGAATAAATGCATGGCTATTGAGTGCTCCTGAGGCGACATTGATGATATGATGATATAATGAGGAAACCTTGTGAGGAACCGGAACTCGAAAGGGAAGCTCTCTTTGTCTGGGTGACGCTGGACAGTGCGATTGTGAATAAATACATTTTATAAGTGTATACTTTGAGGTCAGAAAGTGCAAATGTATCACCAGGAAACAAGTTTATTTTGTCAAAACATGAACTGTTCATGCTGGAGTACAGAACATCTCCGTTAACGGTAGACCTGCAAGTTTTAAGTTTAATTTCAAAATAATAAAAATTATTAAAAATCGTCACACGTACATCTCTAGACCAGTTATGAACTGGAGTGATGCAGCTGAGGCTGAAGAACCGTCAGAGAACTTTAAGGTCACGCCCACTTTGGGGTAAAGTCTGAAATATTTAATTCGTATTACTTTTATATATAAAAAATATTATTGTAAATATAAAATGTACCTTTAAAAACACACAGCACATGACCAAATGCATGAATTAAAGTCTGGCTGTTTCTTTTTCACAAAAAAACAAAAAAAAACAACAAAAAAGAAAATGGGTTCAATTAATTAATTGCTTGATTATTTTACAAAAATTAGCAAAACCTTTTCTGTTTTTAGTCATCATTTGCTCTGTCTAAACAAATGTTAGCAACAGTGCTGTTTCCGTAGTGTATGTGTGTGAGTGTGTGTGAGACGGTGAGTCAAACACTGCTGAACCTTTTTTTTTCTTTTCTTTTTTTTTAGAAACTAAAATGGGAGATCGAGAACGTAATGGCCGAAATTCAGGACTTTGAGTCTTCTGAAGAGAAGTGAGTGAACATCCAGCCTTTTCTTCTGACATGGCATTTGTTTTAAAAAGAAAATAAATTCACTTTTCTTTTATTTTATTACAGCAAAGTACTCGAGAGAGGGAAGCAGATTTCTAGGGGCAAGAAGAAATTTAACATGGATCCAAAAAAGGTACTTTTTTTTATTGCTATCACCACCTACTGTTGACCTTTAGCAGGTATAATTGAATACCTGAACGCTTCACTGATCTTAGTACAGATAAAAGCAAATGTTACCTCAACTCAGTCAGCATGAGAAACCAGAGAAATGTTTAGTTTTGAGGTCTCACTTGATGCCAGCTTGATGATGATCTCAACTTGCTGCCTTGTTCACGCTTCAACCAAAAAGGTCAACGGCTTTGAACGACTTTTTTTCCACTCTAATTAGTTTAAGAAGTAACCTTTGTGACAGTAATGCATGAGTGAACCTTCTGCCCCCATGTCTGAAAAAAAAATAGCCATTTAAAAACGCTGGCTTTGAGTTAAAAAATAAAAAAACTGGACTATCTGTAAGACAGAAAATGAAAGAGCCACATCTTATGGTCTGATGCTATATTCTGGAACTGGTGCTGTGGCTTTCATTTTGAACAAGTGCGGTTTTCAGAAGAAGGACTTTCACAGCAATGCTTATTCTGGCAAGCAAAAACAAGCTAAACGATTTTGTGCTAGAATTCAATAATCTGACAGGAATTTGTTCGCATTTAATCCTCGGTATTCACTTTTTGTATACCATTCATTATTATCTACTTAAATGTACATGGAGTTGTTTATATCGAGTTTTTGAGCTTCTTGGTATTTTTTATACAATGCCAGTGTGGTGCCAAATCAACTGACACCATCGTATGTGTGATTGTCTGTGTTGTTATGTATTCGTGGCATATTGATAAATTGCTAAAGCCAAAAACAATTTGGTGTCTTTGAAAAATTCACAAAATACAGAGAACAATCAGAACTAAGAGGAGGAGAAGGATGTATAGCTAATAATTTATAATGATATAGTTCCTGTGTTAAGATTATTGGTTTTTGAATGACACTTAAAAAAAAATATTGTAGTATGGACATCCAGTTTCCTTTAGAATGTTGAACATGATGATAATAAACAACAGAATTATTAATGATATTAATGACTTGATGGGGATACAAGACATTCCAGACTGACTGGGACTCTGGAATAGATGTGGAATCATTGTTTATTACTTAAACCTTAAAACTGGACTAAGATTATACTGCCTGGTAATTTGCATTTGCCTCAGATTCTACTATTGGGACTTTGCACTTGACTGTATATCTACAATTTTTGACTTGATTTAGATTTGAAGTGGTAGTGCCTAAAGTTAAACCAGAACTATAAATTGAAACTGTGATTTTAAACCAAGCTCAATGGTTTAAAACTTTGAACTCAGTGTTTATGGCTTAAGATTTTATCAATATAAAAAAACTCTAGCTTGAGACTTGACTCAATTTGGTTCAACTTGGCCTGGACTTTATAGCTTAGCACTCTGAACTGAATTTACAACTCCAGACTCTGGTCTTAACACTGACTCTATGGCTTAACATTTTGGACTAATTTCAGACTTGATGCCTTAGGACTCTAGACTTGACTCTAAAGTATGGGAGTTTGAATTCAACTCTAAGGTTTGCCAACACTGAATGCAACACAGACTTCACATCTGCAGACTCTTGATTACTTGATTGATAATTTTACTTGTATTTTAAGGAATTATTTGTGAATTCAGAGAACACCAAAGTGCCCCAACAGTTATACCTGTTTATTCATCCGTTTACTATTTTAACTCTGACCTCTGGAAGTAAGGTCAGTAAAACAAGAAAATGTGGTTACAGACAGCGGAAGAGCCCGAATACACCAAAGACACATTGCATATATGTCACAACATCTTCATTTTGGTTGTACAACACCAAAATGTGTTTATTGTGCAAAAAAAGGTCAATGTCCAACTGGTTTATGCCTCTATTATTCCAGGGGATCAATTACCTAGTGGAAAATAACCTGCTGGAGTGGAATCCCCAGAGCGTTGCTGAGTTCCTCTATAAAGAGGAAGGTCTCAATAAGACTGCTATTGGAGACTTCTTGGGTGAAAGGTAAAGACGTTTATTAATTACAGCAATCGCTAGACAGACACACATAGTTCGCTGATGTCTATGATGAACTCTAACATAAAAGAAACTCTTAGGTGTGAAATTTTATTTAGAAAGATTTCTATTTTCTTACAGAATTAACTGATATAATAAGGTCCTTGTTCATTTGTCATCATCGTCCTATTCTGTATATATAAATGTACGCCTCCAGCTGCAGAACTTCTCTTGCCTGGCTGTCATTACCTGCTATATGTATTTCATCTTTGTGATCAGCTTGAACATATCTTCATATACTTGCTTCATTGTTTCAAACAATATTTGTTCCCAAAGTGTCACTTTGTTCAACCAAATCATAACATTTGCAAGCTTCATTATCATACTAGCTCTAAGATCAGATCAGACATGTTACATATTAGTGTAGTATAGTGTAGTGTAGGGGGAATGGTGGAGGATTCAAGCCACGGAATCGACATGCTGCCACTCTTGGGCCCTTGAGCAAGGCCCTTAACCCCCTTTGTGCTCCAGGGTCACTGTATCAAGTCTGACCCCAGGTTCTGGGGACATGCGAAGGGAAGAATTTCATTCTAATGTATTTGTGAAAATAAAGTCTATAATATTTATAATGTAATAGAGTTTCCTATTGTGTGAAGATTTTAGAAGTTTTCAAAAACGTTGTTTGGAATTTGCACACATGCACACAGAAGTAATACAAGCTCATTAATCTTCACAGAGAGGAGATGCACCTACGGATCCTGAAAGCTTTTGTGGAACTTCATGAGTTTGCAGACCTCAACCTTGTCCAAGCACTAAGGTTAGGAACAAATCTAATAAAATAATAATAATAAACTGAACATGTTGTTTGAATACATTTTATAATTAGAAATATGGATAGCAAATGGCAAATTGTTGTGGTAAAAGAAATAAAAGATGACAGAACGTGTTCCATGTCAGGTGTGATGTGGCTGATGGAAAGCAAAAAAACTGATAAATCCGAAAGTTATTAATTCCTCTTATTTGACATTTGCTGATCAAATGTCTAAAACTTAATAAATACTTACAAAACATGTTGAAAAATCTTCTGTCTCTCAGACAATTCTTGTGGAGTTTCCGCCTTCCTGGTGAGGCGCAAAAGATCGACCGTATGATGGAGGCCTTCGCTACTCGCTACTGCGAATGTAATGTAGACGTCTTCCAGTCCACTGGTAAGCAAAAAGGGCATTAGTTTTTATTAATAATAATATTAATAGTAATTTATTAGTTAATTTGTTATTAATACCAGTGAACAATTGAAAAGGTCAATGATGGAACTCTAATGAATGAATGCTCAGTGTCACTCAGATGTGGGTGGGTTCCCTTTTAAGATTAGTTCCTCTCAAGGTTTCTTCCTCATACCATCTGAGCGAGTTTTTTTTCACCCTTGTTAAAAAATAGATAAAATGATAAAGATTCATTTATAAATTCTTAATCTATTCATTCATGTCGAGTTGTCAATTGAACTAAACGAGTGATAAAGCTACCAAAAAAAAGCTATTCACTTGAAAAATGTATGTAATCTATTTCCAGACACCTGTTACATCCTCTCATTTGCCATCATTATGCTGAACACCAGCCTGCACAACCCCAACGTGAAGGACAAGACCACGCTGGAGCGCTTCATCAGTATGAACAGAGGCATCAACAACGGAGAAGATCTTCCCAACGACCTTCTGATGGTCAGAGCCTATCACGCACTCTTGAACACCCTTGAACCTGACAGGCCACATTCAGCTTATAGTACACCTAACAGAAATAAGGAAATGAAAACGATTCAATGCGGAACTAAAAAGGGTGACGGATGACAAAAGATCCGAGCTCTTGAACTCAAATTACTGTCTGTGCAAAGTTTCGTATGTTGTATCTGGGTTTTCTTACACCTGTCTGCCACATGCCACACGTAATGACAATATATTTATAGTATTAGACTAATTTCTTATATATTAAAAGCCAGCCATTTTTCATATTTCCACACAAAAAAAAGGCTTGCTCTTCATGTGAAACGTTGGCGTCAGAAAGCTTCTCCACGCTCTCATGTGTTCCTCTTTATTGTCACCCCTGCCCACAGAAACTGTATGAGAGCATACGGAATGAGCCGTTCAAAATCCCAGAAGATGATGGGAACGATCTGACGCACACTTTCTTTAACCCTGACCGAGAAGGTTGGCTTCTGAAACTGGGTGATTATATGGCTTTTACATCCTCTATGTAAGAAAGGCAGAGCTGTTTACAAGAAAAACAATTTCTTGTCTGATTGGTCATGCAATTCTGTAGAATAAGAGGAATAATACATTTCAGGTTGACTGGGATTCTGTCATGACCCTTAATAATCTAAGTAGTAACAGAAACTCCATTTAACTTAAGGTCGTATAAAATAACGGCATTATTGAGTATTTTTCTTAAGCAGAGAGTTTACTTAGAGTTATATCTTCACATTATATTCATAACTTCACAAACTGAGTAAGTGATATCCATAACTTAGGTTCATCATTGCTTTACTGTATATTCCATTTATATAAATACACATATATACATAAAGTATATACAGGGGTAAAATTGAATAATGTACAGTACTGTAATGTAATTATTCATATATATATATATATATTTATATAAAATATAGCATATATTACTTATTGCACTGTACATACTGTATATTTTTTGTATTTATTCTACATATATTTATTGTCAATAGGTAATTTATGCACTTCGGGTTAGATGCTAACTGCGTTTCATTGGCTGTACCTTGCACAATGACAATAAAGAGGAAACTAATCTAATCTAATATCTGGCTGTGATTGGCCCACAGGTGGACGAGTAAAGACATGGAAGAGAAGATGGTTTATCTTGACTGACAGCTGCCTTTACTACTTCGAATACACCGCGGTGAGTAAATATTTATTGATAGCCTTGTCTGGTATCATCATCATCATCATCTTTAATATTATCTTAATAATAAAATCCTGAAAACTCATCAAATGTTTGTGTTGTAGGACAAGGAACCGAGGGGGATCATTCCTTTAGAGAACCTCTGCGTCAGAGAAGTGAACTACACCCGCAAACCGGTGAGCTCGCAGGCACTTTAAAGCATTTTGCTCTCATGCCTTGGTGTGCTAACAACAATTTTCTGATAAACTAATGATTGATCAGTCATTAATCACTTGCACTACGAGGAGAAAAAAAACTCAGGTTTAGGTTATTTATGCTTCTGCTTTGTGCAGGAACTTTAGATATTGCATAAATGTGTTTTTTTATGTGCTTGTGTGTATATCGGTGTGTGGGTACGGGAAAGTACTTTCGATGTTTCGAGATATGTGAAGTATACGCCAGACTTTTACATGGCAAGTCTACTGTGATTGCTTCACAGAAAAAACCTTGGCAACTATTTATTTAATGCATTTCACATAACAGTTTCACTATGATTTCTGTGATCCAATAAATCCTTTTAGGAAAGGTATAGAATAAAGCATGAGATAAATATCATGTTATTGGAGAATATTTAAACTCTCAGTGGTGGATGAAGTATACAAGCCATGTACTTGAGGTAAAGTAGAGATACACTTGGTGGAAAATTACTCCATTAAAAGTGCTCCCTTCGAATTTTTACTTAAGTCTTCTTCTTCTTCTTCTTCTTCTTTTGGCTGCTCCCATTAGGGGTCACCACAGCGGATCATCCTTCTCCATACCCCCCTGTCCTCTACATCTGCCTCTTTCAAACCAATTATCTGCATGTCTTTCTTCACCACATCCATAAACCTCCTCCTTGGTCTTCCTCTTTTCCTCCTTCCTGGCGGCTCCATCCTCAGCATTCTCCTACCGATATACCCCATGTCCCTCCTCTGCACCAAAACATCTCAATCTCGCCTCCCTCACCTTGTCTCCAAAACGTCCTACATGCGCTGTCCTTCTAATAAATTTCCAATCTTGTCAGTCCTCATCACTCCCAATGAAAATCTCAACATCTTCAGCTCTGCTACCTCCAGCTCCACCTCCTGTCTTGTAGACAACGCCACTGTCTCTAAACCATACAACATCGCAGGTCTTACCACAGTCCTTTAAACTAGAATTTCTCATGAGTAAAAGTACAAAAGGTTTTGTCTTCAAATGTACTTAAGTATCCGAAGTACTATGATTTATTATGGCTATAATATCTTATTAGCATTTTTATCTCTGGCTTAATTAACTCAGTTTATGTGAAAAGACTCTAATGTTACTCTTAGCACACCAATCATCAGTCAAACACTAATTGATATCTTTTAAAATTATCACGAGCCCAAAACCTTATTTTCAACTACTTCAAAACAAATTGAGTAAAATAGGCCACAGATGTTGTGGCATGTTAGAGTTTGTTCCATGATTTATTACTCTCGAAATGTCATGCTTGCTGTTGAACTGATGCTGAATTGTATGTTCATGCAAAATACATACCATCAAGCAACAAATACACAAAAACGCTACTCAAGTACAGTAACTTGGTTACTGTTCACCTCTGAGTGTGGGACATCCCGAGGTGAAGCTTAGAGCGCTATGACAACGTGCATAAAATGGTTTATTTTGCAGTGTGCATGTTATCTTAAACTGGATGTTTATTGGTACCTTGAAAGAATATTGCATTTTCCGAGCCCTAGGTTTTATTGAAACTGTGCCTACTATAGCTTTTGATTTCTGTTATGTTTTTCTGCTGTTGTAGCCTCACGGTTTGGTGCGATGTCCCCCTTCTGAAATCGTTTTGTGCTTGTCACGGTTGTAAAGAGAGGTTATTTGAGTTAATAGAGGCACTCTGTTAATGCATAGACAAGCATTTAAAAGGCATTACCTCCAGTCATGTGCCTGCAGAATTGCTACTCAATGAGTGGCACTTTGTGATTTGTGAAAACGCTAGAGTCTGTGGTGTGTGAAAGTACCAAGGATCAGCAGCTTACTCAATTCAGCCCTTTTGATACCAACAGTAAGCCATGGTCACAGGGACCATGCTTTTTCCTCCACTCTGATGTCTGACGTGAATGTTATTTGAATGTTATTTGTATGATTATATTAATTTTGCTGCAGATTGGCTGTCTGGATAAACACATTATTAAATACAAAAAACAGGAATCGTCTAATCATGTATTTGCATATGTGCGTTTTTGCAGTACTGTCTGGAGCTGTATAACCCCACAAATAAAGGACAAAAGATTAAAGCTTGCAAGACAGAGACAGACGGAAGGGTGGTGGAGGGAAAACACCAGAGCTACATGATCTGCGCTTCAACAGCCGAGGAGAGAGACGACTGGATCGAGGCTATCAGGTCACACTCTACTACAATTTAGCCTTCTTCCACTACGATTTGTAGTCTACCAAGTTATTTTCAATGCATTTTTGAGGCTTTAAATGGCTCTTTTCTGGTATTTATTGCTTGTTTTATATATTTCTGAACATGATTTCTTGCTGATTATTGCGTACTTTTAGTTATATATAGGTTAAACTACATATAACGATTTAGCATCACGTCTAAGAAAAATATTAAAAACCCGTTATACTTTTAGAAGCCAATGCACATGCTAGCTCGCAAAAATGGTTATTAGCTAGCTGATGCCAGAATATAGTATAAGAATATAGTAACTCTAATGTGCTATTGATTAGATATACAGAATGGTTGAAAGGTTAGCCTTTATAGCCTCATGATTTGGTGTGTTGAACATGCTGAGTGGCTTTTCTGCTCACCACAGTTGTAAAGATTGCTAGTTTAGCACTTTAGTTTAGTTACCGCAGGCAAGACATTTTGTTAATGTGTAAACAAGCATCAACGAGGCATTACCATCAGTCATGTGCCAGCTGAACTGATGTTCAGTTCCTGCTTTTGGCTGGCAATGTTAATGCTAGCTAGCAACATTGGTTGTTGTTCAGTATTGGTTATGCTTAGCATATAAATCTAACCAAAGTGCTATTGGTTAGATATGTATGTATAAGCTGTTTTATTTATTAAAATTACAAATGTATTGTGGTATTTAGAAGTTGAAATTTTTGTGTGACAGTGTTTACATTTGTTGGTGGTCTGCTAAGGAGAATTGCATGTTACATATAATTTACCAACAAATCTAAAATAAATACCGTTATTCCAGATGCTGTTGACAGACTGTGATGTATTTGCACAGTAGCTGTTAATGATGGGCTATCTTACCCTCGATGTATAATAAAACACAGAACAGCCACACTGATGATTAGACACCCAATTATTCAGTCTACATATAAACATAAATGTTTATTTGTAAACACAATTTCTTTGTAAATTCCTGAATAATTATCCAGCAAATCTGAGGAAAATATCTATTATGCTTTTAGCCAGCTACCATACTTGGTTATTAGCTTGCTTATTCTCAATGTTAGTTAAGCTAAAACATTTGGCAACTTTGCTAAAATAATAGAAACTTTCACATTAAAATATTTTCTTGCATTTACCATTTTCTTTGGTAATATAACAAGAAGATATAACAGGGGAAAATATTGATATTCCTCGTGCCGTTAGCTAGCTGCCATGTATTGTTAGCCTTGGTGATCTTATTCTCAATGTAAAAAAATTTTGAACAACTTTGCAGCAGAATAGAAAAAATATTCGGCTTGAATATGAACATTTCATATAATTCTTTTTGATTTTCCCGATTTTATTTCCCACAAATATGAGGAAATAAATAATGACATTGTTAGCTAGCAGCCATGTACTTGCTAGTCTTGGTAATTAGCTAGGTGATTCTCAGTGTAAAGCATTTAAAGACTTTGCTGAAGAATAGAAATATTTTTATCCTGTCTAAATACAAACATTTAGAAGAATAATTTTTTGTTTTTGTAATTTTTTTTTTGTTAGACGAAATCTGAGGAAAATATTGATATGTTTATCTAGCTTCTATGCATTGCTAGCCTTGGTGGTTAGCTAGATGTGTAAAGAACAGAAGGACTTAAATAACAAAATAAATATTTGTAGATAAATGTAGGTTCAAATATTTGTGTTATCTGCCAATACACAAGTTTTATTTGATTATGTATCAAAAGCTAATACAAAGTCACTCAGCGAATACTGCGCTACAAAGCCAAAGGTATGACCCATGTTCATGGTATTGACTCAAAAAACCACAAAGGGGACTTAAAATGAAAAGTTTCCCTGTGAAGAAGTTTCCCCGGGTTGCGACACAGCTGAGGTTTCAGTGTTTGGTGTGATTAGTGTCATTTTAATTGCATGTATACATTTATTAATCTACTTGCACATTTCAGGTAAATCTAGGTTTTTATAAAGGATTTTGGAAAGCTAAATGCTAGCTAGCTCTCATTTTAGTTGATAATATTGATACACTTGTTCATACTTATAGAAGTTGAGCACATGCAAGGTAAATATTGTAATTCCTAATAGTTTTGGCGAGGTAACCAGCTATATTGTTGGCTTTTTATAGCAAAGTTAACAGCATTTTATTTTTTAAGAACAGTTAGATAAAGCTAATATGTTTCTATATATTTTTTTTATTCATAACATACAGGGCGAGCATCACGAAAGATCCATTTTACGACCTGGTTTCAGTCCGAAAGAAGAAAGTCATCAACCATAAAGCATCAGAGGACTGACCATACCAGAGCACCAATAGGATATGGAGTGAGATGTGAAGAACATAGCGATCTGTGTGGACAGAAATGAAATGACTGGACTGAAAGTGTATTCATTAATCTCATCGCTGTGATTACCTCGAACAGGAAGTGTCTGCTGTTTCTATGGAACTAAAACAGAAGTTTGTAGCAACAAACCCAGGCCTCTTATCTGTTAGAAATTTCTTTGAAAAAGAGGTCACCTAAAGGCCTCGAGACTGCAGGTTTGAGATCTAAGTATTATGAATGAACTTTCATTGGTCTCCTGAAAAGTGTGCTTTCCTTGTGGGAAATTAAGCCTCCTCAGTGAGATGGTAAGTGTAGGAAGTGTGTAGTATATGTTGTGTTTACTCTTTTTCTTCACAACACACAATCTATTGACTCTAGGACTTAACACCAGCTTAGCCCTTTGATATTCCATCACTTTTTTAGTATTAAACAACTAATTCTTGAAAAAACATAATGTAAATAGATGTAATGCTATAGATTTTATTCAAATCACAAAGCTGAACTGATTTCATCATCAGTTAAGCACATAGTGAATATTGAATACAGAGATTGCACACTTCGGTTTTTAGACTTCTAATACACACATGAGTTTGAGACATGTTTGAGTAAACAATGCCATTTGAGGACATACAATATAATAACATTATTGATTAATACATTTTGGGAATCAAGCTGAATTCTAAATAAGCGAACATATTGCAAAATATCACAGTACATATTGGAAAATATCACTTGACAGTAAAGGAACAGTGTTTGATATGTGTTGATGTTAAAACAGTGCTTTTTTGTGGGGGGATTTGAATTAAATATAAGTTATTAAATATTTATACAATAATTTCCCACACAATTTTTGAGACATAGTACATTTTTGAAAGGCAGCTCTCTATGAAATGTAACTAGCTCCTGGCTAGAAAAAATAGATACTAATTTTTGAGTCAAAAATGTGTGTAATTCTTATTGAACAACAACAAAAAAATAAAGTGGATTCTGGTTCATAGTAAAGATTTATTCAGAGACACTCAAGCTACAACATGGTTAAAAAACTACTAGTGGAAAGATTAAATAAATTAATGTAAATCAAAAAAAGTATTTCATTGCCTGTATTCCAGCATCGCAATGAATCTAAAAACAACAACTTGTCCATGTTGTGTAAGGTTGAGGTTCTCAAACCTTTTTTGTGTAGACATTTTTTCAAAGGTCTCCTCAGAATTAGAAAAGGGTTTCAGATATGCTTACTATAACTGGTAGCTGGAACTAATTGGAACCTTCAACAACAAAATGAGGTATAGTTTAATTAAACCCAGATATAACAATGACCCACATTAAAATAAGCAATAAATGGATAGTTCACTCAACATTTTGTCATTATTTATTCAACCTCCTGTTCTTCCAAACCTGTATGAGGTTCTATCTTCCAAAAAAGAAATATTAAAGAATGTGAATGATTAAGCAGTTGCTAATCCCCATTAACTTCCATCAAAATATACAGATTATGTAATTAGTTTAATAATATTATAATATATTAATTTACATTACTATTATTTTTGTTTTTATTAGACATTAGACCCCAGTTTGAGAACCCCTGGTGTAAGTCACAGTTTATATGCCACGCCCTACGTAAATATTTGCTCCAAACACCCGAGTGTCCTCAAAGCTACAGTCTAGCTACACAACCTCCTTTATTTAATTTGGCTTTCTCTTCTTGTTGTTACTACAAATGATAATCTAAACTAGCTAGTAAGCTAGCCTACTTACTAGCAAGTTACAAGCTAGCCTACAAACTAGCGAAGACTTTTATGGTAGCATAATTTCATAAATCATACATTTCTTGTAAAGGAACAAATGCAAATGCCACCTGATAGTGTTATATAGTGGACCTGATGTGTGCAGGGTCAAAAACAAAATACTTTCTGTGTTTATTCATTGTTGTGTATATGTATTATTTATATATACACATATAGGTTACATATTTATTCTCTTATGTGCCATGTGTTTATTCTGCCTGAATAAAAAGATTATTTATCATTAAGATAAAATAAGTACATGCTGTACATTTACTTTTCATACATAGGGTGTATTTTATTGTACAATATTTCTTGAAACCAAAGTATTATAGTGAATTACTTTATCGATTGTTATTAATAATAATATTAAAGATTTTATTTAAATGAGTTCGTGTCTGGTTATGAAAACCTTCTGGAAGAAGTTAATTTGTAAAAAATGTCAATGTGCTTCACATGACTTCATCTGACACTTGTGCTTTGTAAAAAAATATATATATATGAAAAAGGAAGAAGTGTTACCTGAGTTCCTTTTTCTTTTGTCTCTTTTTCTCTTACATGCATAGACACACTCTCTCTCTCTCTCTCTCTCTCTCTCTCTCTCTCTCTTTGAGTTGCCAGGTGTTAATGTGTTCAGTATTTCATGAGTAACTCATAAACTGAAAACTCATTGCAATGTATACACATTTCCCACATTACATACATGTTTACACTCTCTCTCTCTCTCTCTCTCTCTCTCTCTCTCTCTCTCTCTCACACACACACACACACACACACACACACACACACACACACACACACACACCCTAACCCCATTCTCACAACTGTTTATTTTTAGCCGTGCTGCACTTCTCTGTAGACATGAACAGTCTCAGTTAGTGTGTGTTAGCATTTCTGCTACTTGTGTTACTTCACTGATATCAGGCATCATACTACATGAACCTCATAAACATTTTTCACAATAGTTGCTTAGATTAGTAATAAATCTTTCTGTAGCTAACATTCTGTGGTAAATAGCAAAACACTGTACGCTCTTACACAAGGAACTCACGCATCAACACTTGATAAGTAGGCCAATATGGTGACTCACAGTCCTGAGCGTTTTGTTACTGTCTGTGTGGCGTATCACATGTTTGATCTGTGTTCATATAGTTTTCCTTAAGGGGTTCTCCAGTTTTCTCTCACTTCTCAAAAGCATGCATTTAGGTGGCAATTCACGCTGGCTCTCCGCAACTGTGTCAAAAAAAACGATTCTCCGCCGATCATCATGCACAAGTTGTCTAAAGATTTTGACATTTTCGGGGGTTGAGCTTGTTGAAGGTTTTCCTGATCTCTCATCGTCTTCCAGTGATGTTCTTCGCTCTTGAAGCGTGTGTGCAACTCAAAACACCTTAAACGACTCGCTGCAGCATCTTTCATGCAGATTTTCATGTTTGCTCTTTGTTCTAACTTGCTGTCCACGATGAAATCGCAGACGTAGTAATGCAAATGGTCAGAATAACATCAGTTAGCACTATTAGTCTTGAAACTTTTTGATACCACTTTGTATGTGCCAGCGGGTGCTACAGACGAGAGCCGGCTCACGAGTAGACGGCAGAACATACACTCCTACATTTGCCTGCTGCGTATTTTTACAATATTGTCAAATTGTTATCCTCATTGTAAGAACGAAAAATCGTGAGCGAATTATCGTAACTATCCGTACTTGAAAATCTAATGATTGTGTTCAAGTCCAACATTACATACACTATATGGACTAAAGTACTAGAACACAGCCAAAGTTGAAGGTACAAAATTGTATAGGTAAGCTTTGAATACGGTAGCATTACATTTTCCTGTCATTTGAACTACTGGCCCCAAACATGTTCTAAATGAAGTAATGTTTGTACTTGGGTCGAAGTGGAAGACCTACAAAAGTGCTGTGGAAAAAAACCCCCAAAAAAATCATTTTTAATTTGAATAAGTGCTAATTTATGCACTGCTAGAAAAAGGTAGGTCTTTAGATGTCATTTGAAGAATGCTAGTGATTCATTTGTTCAGATATTGAGTGCATGTTTATTCCATGTAGGTGCTAAAACAGAAATGGTGTCTCGCTTCTACTTGGAAAGTAGTGAGTTTGAAGTCCAGCTCTGCCACGCTGCCACTGTTAGACCCTCATTAGTTCCGGACAATGGCTTATGTTGAATGTTACGAATAATAAAGAAACCCGTAAACCGTTTCCTACAGTGAAATATTCCAAATAGAAAAATAAATTTTTTGACTTAAGAGTATCTTAGCAATGCTTTTAGATACAACTTATAAATGTAACATAATCCTGGTTCCTCAGTTTCTCAGCTACACATTACTCAACCTGCTCCCAAATACAGATCACATCTATTGTTTCAACATCACTAACTTAGTAGCTTAAAACCAGGGACTATGGATGAACATTGTTTCAACATCACTAACTTAGTAGCTTAAAACCAGGGACTATGGATGAAGAACCAAACATTACCTAAACTCGATTTGGCTAAATTTACTCTGTAACTATGTCTGTCTGGTCAGAGGTCTTTTACATAAAAAACCCCAAAAGGAATTCAACCTTCTTCTCTCTTTTGTTTTCATTCTTTCTGCAGAATTACCCAAAGAATTCAGGAAATACATCATCGATTTTGCTTGGTTGGTTTCAGGTTCCTGTTTCACAAACTAATTATACCTCTGCCAGTGCTCACTCTGCTGTTTATATGAGGAACTGCACAGAAATAAAAGTCTGATGTGTCATATCGACTTACGAATGTACAGCATACGCATGACATAAATAATATTCACTGATTCGATTTAGGAGAAATTAAAAAGGACATGTCCTTGTCTCTGGTATGTATAATAGTTCGTATCTATCACAGAAAGTTAAATGACTTTTAAACCAATCAGCGTTAACATCAAGGGGAAGGGGTAGGTCAGTGGCTAAGATGTTGGGCTTCTGACCAGAACGTTATGAGTTCATATCCCAGCACCACTAATCTGCCACGTTTAAGCTCTTAAACAAGGCCCTTAACCCTCAAATGCTCATTTGTGTTGTCAGAACGTCTGCCAAATGCTGAATAGCTAGAATAGCTCTGACCCATTGGCAAAAGAACTCCACAAGACCTCTGAGGGGTGCTGTGGGTGTCTGGCACCAGCATATTAGCAGCAAACACTTTATTTCCTGTAATTTGTGAACACTGTGAACAATTCCTGAACAATCTGTGTGGCGTAGATTTGCAGAGAACATTATCCTGCTGAAAGAGGCCACTGAACAATATTGCAATGAAGAGTTCGACTAGTTCTAGAACAATATTTAGGTAAGTGGTGTGTGTCAAAATAACATTCACATGAGTACCAGGTTTCAGGGTTTCCCAGCAGAAAGCATGTCCAGTGCAACGTTACACTACCTTGCAGTTGTCCCCTAGTGCATCCTCGTGTTATATCTTTCCCTGGAAAGCAATGCACTTTCACCCGGCTATCCACATGATTCATCAAACCAGGCCATTTTCTTCCATTGTTCTATTAATTTTATGGAATTTTTCCTACAGTAATTCTTCTGTGGGATCAGCTTTCGCTCTCGATGCACCGTCGCAGTTTTTGTTCATTGGTCTACCTTTAGTTTTTTTATTCTGGGAACACTCCACAAGACATTTGGTCTACAATTTTATGTCAATGTCACTCTCAAATTTGAAGACTTTGAGGTTTTAACATCTGGAAAGGTTTATACAGTGTACAGGTTTTATGTTTTCATTCCAGACTTCTTATAAATATCCATCTTTTCAAGGCTGGATATTTCAGCAAGACAATGCTAAATCTCATACTGCATCTATAACAACAGCATCCAGATGAATCCAGATGCTAAACTGGCCTGCCTTTCACCATTCAACACATTTGGTGCATTATAAACTGACAAAAAAACGACAAAGAAGACCCAGGACTTTTTAGCAGCTGATTTTCCACTCCTAAAATCCCAGAACCTGTCTGCTGGAAGATGGGATGCTACACAGTGGTAAACATGGTCCTGTCCTAACTTTTTTTGAGATGTGTTGTGGCCATCAAATAAAAATTTCTACTTAATTTTTTCCTTTAATTAGCACATTTTCAGTCATTGCATTCTGTTTTTAAGATGTAATATTGACTAAATGGAACTGTGATCATGGAATCACCCTTTCCAAACATCTTAACATCGATATGTTTTAAAAAAAGACCACTTTCTCATACCACATTATTAACTAGTAACGTTAATCATTAATAGCAAGCGTGCAGCCATCATGATCGCATGATTTTGCGGTTTAGCTAGGGTGCTATTTTGCCCCACTGGGCCCCGTTTCCTGTTTCCGGTGTTTCTCTGCTTCCTGTTAAAGACTTCTTGCAGAATGCGTGCTTTACACTTCCCTGAATTGCTGTTCCCTCTGCAGTCCAAGCTTTTGCAACACACTCTAGACTCACCCACAGCACATGGTGGTAAACTCCAGTCAACAGGAGGAAGTAACACACTTTCATACTCATTTTTAGTGAATGTCATATATATTTAAGTACACACACACACACACACACACACACACACACACACACACACACACACACACACACACAAATCTACATAATTATAAAGACACAAAGTGACCACTAGGTGGCAGTACAACTTTATATTGTTTTCACAGCTGAATTGCTGTTCCCTCTGCAGTCCAAGCTTTTGCAACACACTCTAGACTCACGCACAGCACATGGTGGTAAACTCCAGTCAACAGGAGGAAGTAACACACTTTCATACTCATTTTTAGTGAATGCCATATATATTTAAGTACGCACACACACACACACACACACACACACACACACACACACACACACACACACACACACACACACACACACAAATCTACATAATTATAAAGACACAAAGTGACCACTAGGTGGCAGTACAACTTTATATTGTTTTCACAGCTGAAACGCTTCACAAAAATTGATCATTGCACCAAACAATGTTCTAAATTCGATATTTAAACCATAAAGTCTGTTCCAAAAATTGTTTTATTAAATAGATTTAAACACTGCATTTTAAGGCTTAATGTCCCTGAGACTTAAAAAAAAAAAAACAAAACAAGATATGAAAGAAATCAATAAAAGAAAGAATGACTAGTGAAAAAATGTATACATATTAGCACAATTCTTCCCTCACAGTTACATATGCAGCCAAGACATATTTAAGACTCATATCTATTTAAGACTCCTGGGTAGGCTAGGCCATGTTTCGACTTCATATTTTCAAGTTATGATGGGGTCACTGGACAGCACTAACTGTATCTGTTTTTTGTTGGGGTTTTTTGTGCTTTTTAACCAGAACAATAGCACCAACAATGGTAAAAAAAAAACAAATAAAAAATTCACAGAATGGTATAAAGTAGCAGCTGGGGGTCATTTCTTTCCAGGCTACACTGTAGAATTACGTAGGCAGTCGGTGGCCTATTATTGTCTAGCAATAATAGTGGTTAAGGCACTGAATTACTAATCAGAAGGTCGGGGGTCCAAGACATGGTATTGCCAAACTCCCCTGAGCAAGACCCTTAATCCTCAGTGCTCTAAAAGGGCGCTGTATCATGCATGACCATGCACTCTCAAGAATAAAGCATCTTTCTTTCCAATGTACTCCAGTTTTCATATAAATGATGAAACTATAATCACTAAAAATTCAGACATGACCCAGATGAGGACCCCTTTCAAGTGTGGATCCTCTGACTCGCTCATTTCAACTTATAGGGAATAACTTATGAATTTAAAATGTATATTTCTAATCTATCTATTTCTGTAAGGCTGCTTTCTGACAATATCCATTGTTAAAAGTACAATACAAAACCAATAACCGAATAAAATCAAAATATGGCATTATTAGACCAGTGAAACAGCTTGCCCTGGACAATATGAGGATTGTACATCGATGCGACGTTGGCCAAATTTGTGTTGCCTGCATCGGGACAACCAAATCCCCAGTGGCACGATTTAGCCTAGCCTGCTGTAGCTGCACATATTTTTTTGTGCATGTATACTACTGTGGAATTTTATGGTTTAGCTCTGGCCTACGCTACCCACAAACTTCCCTTTTAAAGAACAACATGGCCATTTTTAGTCTGTCAGCAAGATCATGGGTAATAAGAAGTTGCCTTTGCATTCGTTTGAATCCCAGAAGCTAGAATTTGCCTTACTCATCTTCGGTCAGTCATATCAAAGCTAGCGCATCATGGTAGTCCTGAGCTCATATTAAAATCCTTCTTTATGTTCACTTGCGTTATGTTGTAGCATAAACAAACTTTTGTAGTTTACTTGTTGTTTCTCAAAGATAGCATCAGTGCTAGCTCTCTTTAGTTAGTCAGGGTTGCACAATGGGACAGAGCTGGTGCATGGGAATTTGTCAAATGGGCAAATTGGGAGGAAATTGGGGCAGTTATCACTATGAGAGACACTGTGATGAAAGTGTAAGCCATAATATTTCCCTAATAGTAATACAGATTCGCTGTAACATATTGTAATCAAGTACATGATATCAAACAAATCCCATTCTGTGTTTACCTAGAAAAGAGATTTGGAACTGTTTGTACAACACAAGGTCAGAGGAAGGATTCAATTCGTAGCAAACATGAGCCTCTTTTGGTGTGAGGGAGAAATGTGGATTTCGTTTTCACTTTTCTCATTCGTTTCATTCAACTCTTCAGAAGATGACACAGCCCTTCTTGGTGCCTTTGTCATTTTCCGTACCTAAAAAAAGCAAATGTATTAAAAGGTTTTAATGAGTAGAAAAAAAGGTTTGAAATCATTATTAGTAGTGCTTCAGTAGTTTACGTTTTAGATCATATATGTTCAACTGGCAAGAATATGTTGCTTAATTTTTTCCCTAAGCTATGGAGCCTAAGTTACAAAGGCTAAAAATGACTGCGTAGGTAGACTAGTATTTGTGGGCCAAAGTTATACCTTGGTATCATATCACAATTGAAGTGGGTGGACCTATTCCCTTAATTTATTTACTCTTTATAAAAAAGACATATAATAATACATATAATGTCCTTGAGGTGACCTGCAGTTTGCTAACCTGCTAGCAAAAAACCTAGCAACATTAGCAAAATCCAGTGGAAGAAAAATCATGGCATGTTTGGTTGTTAGCATAATAGGCATAGGACAATAGAAATTGTCTTTACTTTAAAATCACTGTAATTGCTTTAATTGGATGTGATTTGGAGAATGGATGTAAAATTAAATCAATTAAACATGAATAATTTTCAAGCATCCAAAGTCTAGACTGGAACAATGTACATAATTCTTAGACTTTATCAGTAATCAGTAAATAATTATAAATATACATACCCTGCTCTTCACTTGACTTTTTCTTTGACTTCTTTTTGGACTTTGTTTTCTTAGACGTTGATGTTTCAGCACCAGGTTCCTCTGTAATGTCCTCCGTGGTACCACTGGTGGTGGGTGGTGTGGGATTTGTTGTAGTGGAGGGTCCAGGATCTCCATCATCTGCTTTCTCCTCTTTTGGTCCTTTTTGTTTCGATTTTCTCAATAAAGAGAATCTTTTCTTTTTCGAAGGTACACATGACAAACTGGAACCTTTTTTGCTATTCACAGATGGCGTTGGGGTGGGTGAGTCCAGCGGCTCGTTGTTGTCTACTTCTATTGGATTCCCCTCTGCTGCAAACCTTTGTCTAGATTCCTCCATTTTGTCGATTAGATCCTGCGCTGTGACGATGTCGTTTGGAAGGTTGCCGAGCGCTAGCAGGTATTTGGGGTTGTGGTATTTGTGAGCAGGCACTTTCAAATTCCCCTTGTCTCCCAGACTGACTTGGAAGCGTGAAGTCGCGGTAATCGCTGGCCGCGTCGGTACAGCCGTCCTGGTGGATGCTGCTGTGCTACGCTTACCGAGGCTGAACTCCTTGAAGAGGTTGAGTTCGCGTGACATGGCGTAAAGCTCCCTGAAGTCCCGGTCGAACATATCAACAATCTGTCCTGTCATGATGGTGATTATGTTTCTGTCCATACGTGAAGAACTCCATGAGAAGCTGGACGACAAAAACGACAGATTATGAAGTGCAAAATTGCCACCAACTGGATCATTTCCATAAAACACATAATGAAGTGTTTAATTCTTATTATACCACACCGGTACATCAGAGATCCATATATTGTGTTGTGAATTATCTGCAAAACAAGTTACTTCCTTCACAGCACATATAATCAATCTTCATGGCCAGTCTTTGATAATGTCGCCTTTCATTCATCTCTTCAATAATAATTAGGTAGATAAAAGAGGAAAAGCAGTTAAAAGTTTCTTTAAACACATTAATAATATGTCTAACACCATGCTTGTTTTTTTTCGTCCTTAAATAACGTTAACAATTAATAATCCATGATTTGTCCTGAGGTAATTACTGTTGCGAATGAGCAAAATCGTCGTCATTAACCTTTAGTGCCATAGACTACTTCCAATCTGCTATTTTCCAGGAGACGCTTGTACATGCTACATAGCATTTATTTCAGGACCTCTTGTGGTACTTAGACATTTATTCAGTATGTAAATGCTACAGCAGGGATCTGCATTCGTATCAGCAAAGGCCCGGTTTAATTCCAGCCTATTAGGAGGCTGATTGGAGGCCACGCTGATCTGATTAAACAAGTGGAATCAGGTGTGGCTCCTGCGGATCACAGTGTGTGGGCAAGACTGAAACTCCTGCTCGATGTAATATCTACCTTCCGAAATGGATGTAGACTACAGTTTATTTTTTATGCTTAAGTTAACTGTCCTTAAACCCAAATTTGATCATAACACCACTGCGCTGTGAGATGGATATTCTTGGTTACAGAGAGTCGGTTGAAAGGTTGAGTTGAAATGCAGACAGAACCGGTTCACACACCTGTAAGAGCCGAACATCACTTTGTCTCCGTCGATAATCATGTATTTGTTGCTCAGACAGCCAGGGATTCTCCCATAGGACAGGTCGAGTCCTACGCCTCTCAGCATGCGGGTCCGAATGTTCTGTAAATGCAGTGTGGTTTACCTTCTTAAAATTGTAAACCACGCTGTCAAAAGTGACCGCTTTTCAATTCAAAAATATAAATAAATAAATATAAAAGAGCCAAAATCAAAAAGCTCCAACACAACACAAGTTTATTCACGCGACCTTTCTTTACTCAGATTTTTACAAAATAATAATACACTGACAAATCATTTGTTTTGCTGACGCGGCAAGTCTCAAATCATGCATCAAAATCCGCCATGATGCACACATCCGGCAATTAAAACCGTCCGTGTGGAAACCTAGCAACAGTTCAGTTTGGTGTCCTGGTGATTTCTGATAATTAAAACACCATAATTACTTTAAAACATTTACAAGAATATTTTGTCTTTATTCTCTATGTGGAGTCTATGTTGGTTTCACTAATAATAAACATGTGCATAAAGCATCCATATCTGTTAATGCCCATGTTTATTAGAGTATTAAAAACTTGAAAAATATAAATTTAAGGTACATTCAGAACAGATAGAAATTTGAGATACATTTTTGAATAATCAGCGATTAACTCATACAATTTATCAATTGATTTATTTAATTAATATATATGTTCTATGCATTATCAGCTCACCTGGAGATGCTGAGGGCTGACCTCCAGTCTTTTACACATGTTGAGGAACTGCGGCGCTCCGTTACCGTCCAGGATGATGTAGACTGCGACGCTACGCTTGGACGCCGCATCCAGCAGATCTTGTAGGATTTGAAGGTCTGTGAGAAGGTCCATCACAATAGCGATAACCTGAAAAATACACGCATGCAATAAAGAAACCCTAATGTTCACAACTAATGCGATTTAATAAATAATAAGGCATTTGGGAAATATGAAGGGAAGTAATGAAGAATTGTAAGGATTTGATTTCTATCATCAGCATATTGGAGCATGAAAAATTATCACAAATTCCATGTAACATCTGATGAAACTGTGGAAATAATACAAAATGGTTGGAAAAAACTAAACTAACTTTATCTTTAGATATTTATTTCAAAAACGTACAGAGTGCAGCTGCAGGAGGTCCCCCCCCCCTCTCTCTCTTCCCCTCCCTCTCTCTGTCTGTCTGCCTGTCTGTCTGTCTGTCTATCTATCTATCTATCTATCTATCTATCTATCTATCTATCTATCTATCTATCTATCTATCTATCTATCCCATATGGACAAAATAGCTGAAGCCACACAATTATATAAAATATCTGTGAATGCAGTAGCATGAAAATTTCCCTTCACTTGAACTAGAAGAACTAAACTTGTTCTAGCATGACAATACCCCTGTGCCTAAAGCAAGCTCCATGAAAAGGGGTCAGAGGGGAAGATCTCCTGCTCTAGTGTTCTGACCTTTAACCCTATTGAGCACATTTGGGAAGAATTGGAACTGGAATGCACGTGGCTACATGCAGTTTCTTTTTAAGTGAACCTTATTATAAGGGTTATTTTCAGGTACTTAAAAAATAACCCAAGCAGCATTCACTTACAATAAGAAGTATCCATGACCTTTCAAACAGAAAGCAAAAAACATCTGATATGGCTGGTGTGATATCGGGGGTAATCATTTATCGATACATATCGATAAGACACACCTGAGCTGCTGCTTTAATCAAACTTGATATGAATCGAACATGATCTATCAGTGGATTAGTGTTTTTATTTGATTTTTTTTTTTAAGCTGAATACACTTAAATAATTTTCACATGCTCACTGTGTATATGTTGAGATACACACCCATGCATAAGAACATACCTTAAAACGAAAGCAAAGTTATGAAGAGGCTAAAAAAAGGTTACGCAAATAAAAGAATACAACAGGGTGTGTGTAAATTATTAACAAGAAATGGCCAGAACAACTGTAAAAACCACTGTTAGAGAAAATGAATAGGACCAATCAGATGAAAAAACTTCAGCCCGGTGATGAAACATCTGGAACAACTGTTACTATCAAACATTTTTCTAATAAAAAAGAAAAAAGAAAGTAATCTGTCTGCAGCACAGAAAAGCATTGAGAGAGCAATCAATCTAGTATTTTCTGATGATATGAAGTGGGGAATGGTACTGTAGCTCAGTGGTTACGATGTTGGATCACGATTTCAAATCCCAGCTGATGTTCCTGCTGGGGCCCCTGTGCAAGGCCCTTAACCCTCAACTGCTCAGTTATATTTAAACTATTGTATTTGCTTGGAATAAGGTTTAGATATAGATAGGTCACTAAAAAAGCTCTATTAATCTAAATAATTGATTTAATAATTGTAGAGAATACCAGAGGTGGAAAGTAACAAGTTATACAGTGGAACCCGGTTATGTCGATGTCCTAGGGCTGCCAAAAAGCATCGAGATAACCGATGATCGAGATAAACGGAAATCAAAATGGCGGCAATATATTAACGTGCTTGAAATTTACTCATGTTGTGTAATTAATTTTTTTTTGGTGTATATGTGCATTTTAAAGTACATTTTAAAGTCTGTAATTTTACTTTAACTTTTATAGGTTTTGTTTGAAGTTTTGTACTTAACCTTTTAAATCATATCCATTAAAAAAAAAAAATAATAAAAATAATGCAAGGAAAGAAAAAAAATCATGCCCTGGAAACGTCTGCACTGATTGTTTGATGGTTGGAGAACAAACACACTAAAGTTAAACAAAACAATGGAGACGGACAAACCAGGTGGCAGTGATGCAGATCCAGCTGGAGGCAAAATGCCGTCTACCGTCTACCTGTAACTTTACCTAGTAAAATGTAATTGAAGTCATTCTTTCCACTTCTAGGGAATACCAGTAAAACTTTCTTTCGGCTTCTCCCGTTAGGGGTCGCCACAGCGGAAACCCCCTCACTTTTTGATTTGGCACGTTTTACACTGGATGCTCTTCCTAACGCAACCCTCCCTAATTTATCCGGGCTTGGGACCGGCACTGAGAGCAGCCGGGGATGGTTCCCTGACCGGGAATCGAACCCGGGTCGCAGCGGTGAGAGCGCTGCATCTTAACCACTAGACCACCAGGGGACTCTACGTCTAGGGAATAGCTTTATTGATCAGCTTTATTATTTTTTTATCAACTTCAACATTTTTTCACATCAGTTAATATGCTGCCCCATTCATTATTGGAGTAATATCTCAGCATAAAATTTTCCCTTTACTTGAACCAGGAGACCAAAACCTGTTCCAGCATAAACATGCCCCAGTGCACAAAATGGGTTATGAAGAAGATCCATGAAGATATCCTTTGCATGGGTTGGAGTGGAAGATCACCTGCTTTACAGCTTTGAACTAAACCCTATACCTTTGGTATGAACTGGAACGTTGATCACTGCACCCGAAGCCTCCTCACCAACATCTACCTGACTTTACTAACACCCCTGTTCCTGAATGAGCTAAAAAGCACACTCCACAATCTAGTAGAACATCTACCAAAAACAGTGGAGGAAATGAAAAGAGAAAATTGAGACTAAATGCAAAACGTGATGCTCAGAAAGGACATACGATACTTATGACTAGGTGACCTGATACTTTTGGCAATGTGGTGTATGGTGTGTTTGTGTGCTTTTAAAGTGTTTGTAAAAACTGTAATAAAATTGTTGTGTCATGTCTTTTATTTAGCTCAAATCTTAAGAGTTCTGGTTTGTGGTTTCCATTATGACTCGGTTTAGCCTTCATTTGGACTTGACTTTGTTTCACCATAACCCTATGACTCAGTTTAGACTAGACCTGGTTTACCTCTGGTCTTGGTTTTGACAATGGAAGTCTATACTGTATATACACACACAAGTTTAGGTAACGACAGTCTTGCTGAACAAGATACGCCTTAAATCTTAATACCCCACCAAAACAGAGTCAACTGTTGTGTTTTATGTAACACCATCAGAACGTTCATTTGCTTAACAATGTGCTCCTTTCAAATGATTCAGTAAGAAAACACGCTGCATATTACTGATTTGCATCCATTTAAATATGTTCGAACGCCATTAAACAAACATTCTGATGGCTGAAAAATATGTCGTGTGAAATGCTTACAAAATTGGATGTACTCTGATTTGTTTTGCACAGTGGTGTTTATTCCCCACACACTCGGTTCAGATAAAATGGAATGACATTCCTGTCGGCTGACTAAAACTGATCCGTTTTTTTTTTTCTTTTCCAAGGAAGTGCTTTGAGAAACAAAAATGGCCTGAAGCTTGTTAGAACTTGAACTCACAACAACTACATGCCCAAAAAAATACAAGTTCAGTGACTTGGAAGGCAGCTACAAGACTACGAACTACAACCAATACTAGTGAACTACTGTATATAGTTTGTTATAAAGTCTTTGTGTCTTGATAATACATATAAAAATAAAACATATTAAACGAAAGCATCTTTGTCATTAGTTCTTGACAAAGTTCTTGTGTATTTATAGCCACCGTGCATGAAAAATGAACCAACCTGCACCTCGTGTGTGTACAGTAAATGTGACGGCGAGCTTGTTTATAAAATCATCCTTGGTTTCAAAAAATAGTATAAAGTATAAATACAATTTACAGTCTAATGTAACTAATGTCCGATGGGTGGGAACTTTTTGGTACGGAATCATGTTTAAACGCTGGCATGAATCTTGTGGGCTTTAGCATCACATGTTTTCATCGTAGTTACAGTATATAGATAAAAACATTGCAACACCTGAATTTCCAGTGATATGTCGTTTTGTTACCGCAAAGCTGAAGGCACATAATTATACGTCTTTCACTATCATCGCTTTACGCTTCCCTATCACAATCCTGTTCTACACAAACCTGTTCTAGCACGACAATGCCCCAGGCCTCCAAACCCTACATCAGTACCTAATCTTCACACACACACACACACACACACACACACACACACACACACACACACACACACACACACACACACACACACAAACACACACACACAAACATACAGACACCAAAATCTAGTGGAGAATCTTCCAAAAACAATGGATAATATTATAACAGGTAATGAGGACCAAATGTGGAATGAGGTGTCAAGTGTCCATAAACTTTGTCGCACAAAATCGAGTGTATATTATGAATTTTCGGATAATAGACTACAGATTTATAGGTATAACTGGTGCCAAAATCTACCAGCACAAAAAAAGCGTTTGGAAACAAACAACCAAAATCTTGGTAATAGACATTAAATTTGTGTAGCACAATGAATTTATGTTGACTTACAGTTTTCGAACCACAGAGCTCATTTGTTTACATTTACATTTGCGACATTTAGCAGAAGTTTTTGACTGAATGAATGAGATGCACTGTTTATAGCACTTTAAAATGTATCAGGAGAAATCCAGGGGTCTTAAAAACATAAGCAGAAGGAATGTGATGTGATTTTTCCTTTTTTTTTCTTTTTTTTTTTTTATAATAATAATTTTGCCTCGACCCCTTGACTCGATCTGGTTTATCCCTGGTTCTATAAAGGAATAAACCTTAATTAAAGTCTTACTAATTCCATTTAAACAACAAAGCCTTGAAGGAAATCGGACGAATATTCAACGTCTAAAAAACGTATGCTATGTGTGAATGTACTCGTGTTGCTTCCTTGAGGTTTTTTTAGCACACGGGCTTCAAATTAAATGAAAGCGATAGTTCTGTTTGTCTGTTAATGCAGTTGATGGACCTGTTTTTTTTTATTTATTTCTATTTAATCAGAATTTCGATTTGATCAGAATGGGTGCTTTTTACTTGTCGCATGCACAAAGGGTTTGGGGCCTTGTTCAAGGGCCCTACAGCTACGCCATGAACCCGACTTTTTCAGATCAGTAATCCAGAGCTTTAAAAACTGAGCTATTACTTTCCCATGGTAAGAAACTTAGCTACTTAAATGGGCCAAAATTATTGGGACACCTGACTATTCCAGCCTAATGTGGTTCTTCAGTAAACTGTTGGAGGCACAAAATATATAAATAAATACGTAAACTATTATTCATAAATCAAGCATTGGATTTTGGAGTTGTAGATCATGAGGGTAAATCCCAGCCACTCCAAAGGGCCACTCCTGGGCCCCTGAGCAAGACCCCAGAGATGCTCAGTGGTATAAATAAGTCGATCTGGATAAGGGCTTCACATGTCATATGCTGTAACTGTTGTGAGAGTGTATATAGTGAGTGAGATGCACTTGTGAAAGCCCTTCTTGTTTTGGAGGAACCTGCAAACCTTGTGCGCTTCTTGGATCAGCCTTCGGACAACTTCTTTAACGTGCGGTCCGTTGTCTTTGGGCGGGTGCATGTGCACGATTACGCGTGTGCCCCCCTTGAAGAAGCCGGTGTTGGGCCAGCCCATGTCCAGCAGCGGCAGGTCGGTGTCGGACATCTGTGGCCAGTAGGTCGAGCGCATAGACGTGGAGTCGTCGGCGCCTTTTCTGCGCGCTCCGGCGTCGTCGTCCTCGTGCGCGTCGTAGCGCTCCGCGGTGCTCCGGATCGCGTCGATCTCGCGCGGCGACAGGAAGTCCCGGGCATCGTTGTCGCGCAGCCGCTTCTTGAACGCGTCGTCGCCGTTCCTCAGCAGCTCCTCGATCGCGGCGCGGTGCACCTCACTGTAATAAAACTCCGGCCTCGACTCCGGGATGCTCGCTACGATCCGGCCGTCTTCCATACACTCTAACTGCGACTCGGCCATCGCTGCTCTCGGTGTCTTCTCTCAACCAACCCCCGACTCTTTCTTTCTTTTTTTCGGTTCTTCACCTGAAGTTCTCACCAGCGCGGAAGTAGCGCTCTGGTCCTCACCTTTGTGTACGCGCCAAAGGTGAGCCTTAAAGGAGGGCGTGGGTGCATAAAAAAAAAAATCTTCACGCTCATTGGCTTTCCTAGAAATCCCCTGAAATTCCGGGAAAGCCCTTCCACTATGACGTCATTAAGCAGGTACACTATTACGTACACTTCATGGACAGGGGCACTTTTCCAACCAGCTTCTTTTCCAAATGGTGACCACAAACTTTTGTGTAATTGTATACGATGCTTTTATATGCGGTTGCATGCGATTTATTTTTCCCATCATTTGAAGACTAGAAGACCCAAACCTGGACTAGAACCTGAACCTGAACCTGAACTAGAACTAATATAACAACCTGTTCCAACATGACAGTGTTGCGGTTGTAGTGTAGAGGTTTGGCGTTTGCTTTAGTAAAATTGTATTCACCTTTATTATGCAAAATGTTGTTATATTGCGTTTTTGTACAGTATTGATGATCTCTATAATTGCGCCGTGATAGTGGTGGGATTAAGAGGTGGATCAAGTCGGGTACGTCCTCACTGAAGGCCCAGGTACCAAATGCACGGCCCGCCATTGCAATAATTCTATATTATTGTGCGCTTCTGACTTTGTGGTTAGAGACTGGGAAAGAAGCAAATATGTTTGGAAAAGTCCGGGGTCCCAATACGTTTGTCCATATAGTGTAGCTGCTATAATGTGGTAACAGGAATTAATGATAGTGAATAATAATAGTGAATCGATGGTGTCCTTTTGACCTGCTTTTAAGATGGCAAGATTTAATTTTTGATTGTTTTCTATTGTTCTTCATTCATTTTTTCTTCAAATTTCATAAACATGCATCAAAACTAATACGATTGTATTTTATTTAACAGCATTTCACCTCTTCGGTTACATCACAGAGAAAGTCACTCAAAGTGAATTTGACAAAGGCGGGAGGTGACAACAGGAACTAATGACAGTTGCAGTACAGTCATCACAGGGTGTGTATGTGTCAGCTGGGCTATTCTTTGAAACACTGCATTTATAGGAAGGTCTTTAATATTAAAAGTGTTTATTTCAAGGCGACACAAAATCGACATTTCTCCTGGGTAAAAGCGAACACGTTACCAGCGATAAATAAATACAAAGATGAAATATGGACACGTATGTTTACGGCTGTGTGCACTCATAAAAGAGTGATGTAGTTGGTAGGGAAGAGTCCTTTCCTCCCTCGTAGCTGTCCCACCCACCAGAAGGATTCTGATTGGTCCAGAACGTCTATAATGTCGCCGGCGCTGAAATTCAGCTCATCCTGCTCCTCGGCTATGAAGTCATACAGAGCCTTTACTTTTAGAAGGGGTGCCTGTGTATACAACACACACACACACACACACACACACACACACACACACACACACACACACACACACACACACACACACCATGAAAATTGCCCAGTGTTTGTTTCTATACGTCTGCCTTACCAAAGCCTTATACTTATGACTGCCCTTTTCATATTGACTTACAGTATTTGATCATTGCCTGACCTTTGCTGCTCATTGACTACGACTCTTGTCTTTTGTATTGGATTTGTCTGGCTTGGTTTATTAAAAAGAAAAAAAAAAAAACCTCTGCATTTGCATCCTGAAGCGTTTTCTCAATATTAGTAACAAAACCCAACACTAATCCTTACACTTTCACCACTTAGAAAGTCTGCCAGGATCTAAAAATAGGTATGAGATGCAAAGCGGAGTTGCCCCCATGTCCCCCAAACACCAGACACTTTGAGGAAGTTGTAGTTCAGATGTAAAATGTGGTCATGTATGTTACATGTTTACGAGGTGGTTTCAAAAAGTTTGGACCGGCTGTGTTAAAATAAAAGAACTACATTTATCTTTTTTTTACACACTATCACTTTAGTTCCCTTGCAATACAAGCAATACATCTCTTCCAGCAATCCTGATACTTCTGGAATATGTCCTAAAAGTCATTTTTTTTTAAATTCATGCTGGATTTCCGCAATGGTGTCAAAACGGTGCACAGAAGCCACATCTGGTGAGTAGGGTGGGTGCGGAAGTGGATCATGTGGATCGTTCTCTGACGATCGTTATGCACAAGATGCTGAGCGATTTCGATATTTTCCGTGGTTGAGCTCGTCGAAGGTTTTCCAGATCCTGATTTTTCCTCTCGTGAAATGCGTGTGCCACTTAAAAAACCTCGAATGTCTCATCGCAGCTTCGATGTATGTCATGTCAAACGCTTTTGTGGTGGATTTGCATGGTTTCATGCAGAATTTCATGTTTTTGTTCTAACATGCTGTCCATGATGAAATCGCAGACGTAGTAATCGTCTGAATAGCACCAGTAATAAATATAATAATAATTTTCTTCCGGCTTCTCCCATTAGGGGGCGCCACAGTGGATCATCACAGTGGATGTTTGATTTGGCACATGTTTTCATGCTGGATGCCCTTCCTAACGCAGCTCTCCCAATTTATCCGGGCTTGGGACCGGCACTAAGAGTGGCTGGGGTTGGTTCCCTGACCGGGGATCGAACGGTGAGAGCGCCGCATCCTAACCACTAGACCACCAGGGAACCGAATCGCACCAGTCAGCAACATTAATCACGGACCTTTTTGATACCACCGCATATGTATTACACAAGAAACTAATATATCATAAATATAATAGAAAAAATATAATAATTGGAGATAAAGGAAAATCAAAAAGGGGACACCAATTTCTCCATTCTGCTACTTTCTAATGCTCACTGCGAGTGTGTGTGTTTCGTTACCTGTGAAGGTGGAGGAAGCTCTGCAGGATGAGGGAAAGCTCTTCTCTCCTGCAAGAGAGCACCCACACATAAACACACACAGAAACGCAAATTAACACGTCCACGTCCAGTCAAGTGAAGCTCATTCATTTATCTACTATTTTTTTTGAATGAGAAGAATTTAAGATTAAAGACAAGCAAGTACCTGAGACTGAGGAACCGACCTGGGATCTGGAGCAATGCCCTGAAAAAACAATATTTTTGTGTGAATATAAAAAAAAGAAATTAAGTATGATAACTATGATAAACACGACACACTGTCAGTCAACCGTACTTGTTGCTATAACAGGAAATGTAAACCACATTCAAAACTGATACACAAATAAAAATAGTTCCAGAGTTCAACCTTTTTTTTTTTTTCACAAAACTTTTTAGGTCTAGTCTAAAATACCTCAGCTTTCATTTAAAAACTACGGCCTCTCCTACAATTCTGTCCTGAAATCCCCGCCCAAATCTTCATGCTCCATTTTGATTGGTAAGGAACTGTTGCTTTAGTGTTCTGCTTTATTGTTCTTCCAAATTAGGCAAGTATGATCCGATTCCAAGAACAGTATTGTCGATATCAATACCAATATCGATACCAATACCAGTTCTATGTAAACATTCCTGATTCCTAAACCCGTTCCCTGTTTGGATAGTAAAATCAGGTATTGATGTAGATGAAGAGGGCTGGGGGGCGATCAGTGTTTTAATTCATCCTAAAGGTGTTCAGTAGGGAATTTCTAAAAAGTGAAAAAACGCTCAACGTAGCTTAATACTAGAAGACAGCGTATTTTAAATAAAGAAATAAATAAAGTAATAAAGCCTACTATGTACAAGCAAAAGTTCAGAGCTTAACGTTTTTCTTTAATAGACCACTAAGGAAAAACTTAATGCGATAAAAGTGTTTTTAGGAGACCACTGAAGACAATGTGTGGAAAAGTTAGGTTCTTAGGTAAGAAAAAAATTCTGAGCAGGCCTACAAACTGGGATTGTCAATGCTGCATAAAAAAGGATAGTTAATTTATTTTTTTTATTTAATTTAATTTATTTGAGAATTTTTTTATTTATTGGAATTAATAAATCACAACTTTTTATAGAATATATATTTTATTAAAACCAAGCAGCCATTTTATTTGAAATTCTTTTAAAAAGTTTATAAATAGTAAACAATGTTAATAAAAAAAAAAAACACAGGCAATAAATTGTTTTGTATTACCTTCCAACCAACTGAACTAAAATTGAACCGACTCGGAAACCCAGGTACGTACAGAACCGTGAATTTCGTATACCGTTACACCCCTAGTAACAACCCTAATCCTAATACTAACATTATCACCTAATAATGTATTATGTAAATAAAACCTTGAGTAGCAATTGGTAAATGAAACCTATAAACATGTGCAAATAAGATGCATAGGATGGAACTAAATGCAGAGTTTTTTAAATGTGACAAGCTTCTGGAAACGTGTGTGTGTGTGTGTGTGTGTGTGTGTGTGTGTGTGTGTGTATCTTTGTATAGTTACCCGTGGAGGTGAAAAAGGCTCTGCAGGACGAGGCAAAGGTCTGCTCTGTACCTCATCTATCCGTCTTCTCTCCTACAAATGACCACACAAACCGTTTACAAATTTCCAGGCAAATCAGGAAAAACTTTGATCAAACCTTATTCCGCTACACTAAACCTTTTTGATTACAAGAATATCTAATCAAAAGTAAAGAGCATCAGCAGTGCACCTGAGGAACCGGCCTGGGATCTGGAGCAGCGTTCTGAAAAAATTCAAATAAAACGTATTTTTATTTAAATCGAGATAAAGATCAATGTGATATAATGATCATGATGCACTGTCAGTTCAGCCATACCCTTAAGTTCAGTCTGTACTTTGCATCATACTAGTTGTTGGTTTTACAGGACAGAGAAATGTGAACCAACTCTATATATCCCTTACTGACAGCTTTTTTTATTTATGTTGTTAAAGCTGTTTCCTAAGAAATCATCTAAAGTACAATTCTGCTCCTAAATCGCCACCTAAACTTATCATGTGCCAAAGTATTACTTAATTGTTCAGTATTTAAACATTATTAGTTTTTATATTATTGTTCCTATAGCACCATCATTAATAGCACGTTCAATATAAACATATATAATGCTTGTTATGTTTACACTTCTATGAATACATATTTTTTTTTAGTTTATTCCATATTTATGCATTTGTTTGATGATACAGGTATCTACCTGCTAAGTCTTCTATTTATCTCTTATCAAAAACCCTAATATTTGCCTGGTCAGAGAGAAAGTTCCGACATCCACTCACCCGCTGCTCAGAGAAGAGCCGTACAGAGCTCTGCTTGGAGATCGAATTGACCGTGTAGTATTCCACGAGTTCATTCAGTGACTTAAATTTCTCAGCCCATAAAAAATAGTGCCCTGTGTTGTCCTGGAGCACTTTAAAATGCTGCACATCAGATTCATGCCTACAGGATAAAGAACAACACTTTCATTCTACTAATAGGTCAAGCAAGATGAATATTTAATAGGCAAATAGCCCAAATGGTGTCCCGGACAAATGGTTTGTTTTGTTTCTATGTTGGTCTGCTTTTGCTTTGCTTAATGTTTTCTACCCCACATTGCATCCCAACTACTGCATAGTATTGCAGAGGGATTTCATCTTTCTTTAAAGATGATGCAGCAGCACTTAAGCGGTTTAGTTTACTCCTAAACTGCTCCATCTCCACCTCATAGATCTCTAGCTTGACAATTGATGCATTCGCTAACTTAGCATCATGTGCTTGCATTGCACTATGAGACTTTGAGGTTGATGTTTGCACCATTAAACGTGCATCTGCTCATTGGTGTCCAGCTACCTTACATCAAAGACAGTCATTGCAAATTAAGAAAGTGGTAGCTCAGAGGTTAAAGCGCTGGGATACCCTTTGGAAGGAAGGGAGTTTAAGCCCTACGATCACCAAACCTTCACTTTTAGCCCTTGAGCAAGCACCTTGGTGCTCCAGGGGTGCTTTATCGTGTCTAACTCCAGCTTCCTAACATGTACAGAGGGTGAGAAGTATAATCACCTCTCACCCCAACCACGGTCATTTGAATCTTCTACCATCTGCCACATTCTACAGGAGATCTCGCTGTCACACTAGCAGTTTCATTGCATCAGCTGTCAACCTTCTGAACTCAGACATTGATTTTACATCTCCACTTTGACCCATGTTAAAAAAAATCCTGTACTGTACAATATTAATGCTCTTAGCATTCTCAATACCATTTGTCCCTTGTCATTAGCACTACCATGGTACTTGCCTTGTATTATACCTCATTTTTAATGTTGCACAATACTGTTTAAAAGCACTCGGTGTATAATCATCTGATGGTCATACATTTTTCTGTACATTGAAACTATATTTGTACACCATATAATGAGCACGAACCTGGACTCCACTCTCTACCTCTTACCCGCACTGAAAAAGAAACATTCGCTAATATACACATAAATACTATCAAACAGGATCCTGAGGAACCCGATGAGGGCGATGCCAACGCTGCCTATATTAGTTTTTCTGACTCATTAGTGAAAGTTTAAACACAACGAGCAAGCTAGCTAAACCGGCTCAGCTGCTACGTTTTTTTAGCAACAGTACTTTCCCAGGCTAAGTCGATCTCTGTATGCTAACCCATGTCTGAAGGCTTTGTGTGTGGATTTATGCTTGATTCACTTCAAAGGAGGGCTGCAGTGGATTAAATGGAAGTGGATTTATATAGGATTGAGAGTACCTGGGAGCACACCTACAAAAGGGAAAGCCCTTTGGCACAGGGACTAATGTGAAGAGAAAATTGGTCTACACTAAACCAGTCAATTACAAAACAACTACATGTCTAAAGAATGTTAAAGATAATAGTTTTTACAGTAAAAATAACAATAACAAACAATGATCTAATCCATAATATGGGTTTAGGTGTTAAGTATTAAGTGTCTGAGGAAACCTGTTGGTTCAGTGTTAGACTGTGAGTGCACCACCTGACAGAGATAGAGAAGTTTCCCGGAGAACTCTGGCTTCCACGGATGATAAACGCTCCTATGGCCTGCGGCATGAGAGTGCTCTCAGACGTCCGGCGACTCATATCTTCCTGATACCAGCTACAGGAAAAGAGCTGACCTTAGAACACTAGGATCAATAAATACACAGCAGATACACCATTTCTGCACTGTGACTGCTTTTGTATCACTATAAAAATGTCATATTGCTAGCAGCTTTATTAGACATCTGTTAATGGCTCAAATGAAAGCAGCATATTCATAAAAAATTCATTATTATTCCAGAGATGTGTGACTTTGAAATCTCAAGACAGTGATACCAATGATTTTCTAAATGATATTATACCTGAGAGCAGAGGGCAGGATTATAATTTTTTATTTATTATAATTTTTTATTTATCTTCTTCTTCTTCTTATAATTATTTAAATAATCCACAAATTAAAAAATGTAATGAAATTGGTATGCAATTAAATATAGAACTTCAAATTTGAAGGTATCATTTCCATTTAGTCTGTAAATCCTAAATAAATAATTAGCATTCCATTATATTACATATATGCAACAAACTCCATGTCCCAGCCTGCACCATCAACACCAACAGCCTCTCTTTATATGGTCGGATGATTAACACCTGATCCTTGTTTCCCAGCCAATCAGGAACTCTTTTAAAGAAGCTAACAACATCTTAGTTTTTGTATCCTTACTCTTTTCTGGCTAAGATTTCTTGCTATACGTTTATCTATATTTCTGTAAAGCTGCTTTGAGACAATGTCTGTTGTGAAAAGTGCTATAGAAATAAACTTGACTTGACTTGACTATATTTGGCCAAGCTCTAGTTAAGGATAATAATAGTTCTGAGTTTAAATAATTGCAAATAGTTTTGTCCGGTTTCTGGAACTTCATTTTTTTGTGGCTTTTTGTTTATTACTTTTCTCATTCCACTTAAGACAATTTGTCAGGAAAATGCAATTCAAATAAACCTTAGTTGTGTATTTGTTTGTTTTAAACAAACAGATATCTGTTTGTATTTTTGGGACTGATTTTATGGATCTATATAGTTTTCCCAGAATCTGAATGTATACACCATATGGACAAAATTACAAATTTAAGGCACACAGATGTATAAGATGTCTTCGGATGTGGTAGCATAAAATTTAGCCTTTACTTGAACCAGCATGACACTTCCCCATGTGCACAAATCTACCTCCATGAAAATTGCTTTCAATCGGTTAGGGTGAAAGATCTGAAGTGGCCTACTGAAAACCTTTGAGATGAATTTTTTCAGGCTGACTGCACCCCAGGCCTCTTTACCCAACATCAACGCTAATACCTTTGTAGCTGTATGAGCACAAATCTCTAAAAGCACACTCCAATATCTAGTGAAACGTCACCCCAGGAGAGTAGAATATATTATTATGGCAAATGGTGATTAATTGTTGAAAGTAGTTCAAAAAGCACATACGAATCTCGGCTGGGTATCAAACTTTTGTCCACATAGTGTGTATGTGTGTGTATACGTGTTGAGTAAATAATTGCCAGCTAGAATTGCCCACTTTTTAAAATAAATCTTTCAAGTGGACACAAAATGTTGCTTAAAACGTGTAAAACCTCCATATCTGTCTATGGAAATTTGACCTCAACCTACGTTATGTGTCTCTGCTGGTGTTTTCAAGGCTGTAGTCTCAAACAGACCAGTGTTAATCACTTATGCTACAGCAATCCTCAACCACATCTCCAACCCACCCCAATCATCCATTCCCCATAAAGCCATCATAATAACCTGGGGCAGTCGAGGGTAATGTAATTTCTTGGAACGAAGCCCTGCTGACCATGTTTTTCAGCTCTGTACCAGTCGTCCTTAGTACCCAAAATCTGCAGAGAAATGCATCATACATGCTAATTACCAACATGAAGCTCACACACATTTTAATATATACTGTGTGTGTGTGTGTGTGTGTGTGTGTGTGTGTATGTGTATATATATA
>MU562415.1:4571093-4581179 GCA_024362625.1 Silurus asotus
ATATCATATCGCTCTTCATATTGTTTTTATTTGTTAGTTTCCATGGTGTAGATCTTCCTTTCGCTAGTCCTAATACACTTTGCTGTATTAAAACCACAAATGAGACCAACGTGCAACAGCCAATCAGCTTTCTGTTATTGAATTGTATCACAGACATAAAACGGATTTTATTTCCCAGCTTATGGGGAAGCGCAAGTTTAATAATACCTGGTTTAAACAATTGCTAGTTGCTAACAGCCTACAGTGTCTTCTCGAAGTTATGATATAGGTCTTAAATTTCATTCTTAATGGTCTTAAAAAGGTCTTAAAAACTCTTACATTTGACTTTGTGAAACCTATAGTAATCCTGATATAGACAATTGTGACATTTCGGAAGAATTACGAATTTTCAGTGAGAGTATTATGGCGACTTTTACTGCACTTCTGACCCCAATTAGTCCATAGTTTTGAGTTGCTCATCTTAATGCATGGAGCCCTCCAGGTTTTGATCATTATAAAAGAAGCATCTTGCTCATAAAGAATACACATTTGTATAAACTACACACGACCCTCCATCTAAACAAATGTTTAGGTATTATCTGTAATGGGAAAGGAGAGCGCTTTCTCTCTCTCTCTCTCTCTCTCTCTCTCTCTCTCTTTCTCTCTCTTTCATTTATTAAAATTGCATATATATTTGACTTATAAGGACATCCAGCCTTGCCTTAATTAGGTCTCCTTTCCTGAAGCTCAGCTCATCATCGGCTGTGGCGGTGAAGTCGAACTTGCAGATTGCCTCCATGATGGAGACAGCTCATGGGTTCTGAGAGAAAGGAAGCTAGAAGAAAGACACACACATAGATTTACACACAGATAGTTAGTATTTGTGTGTGTGTGTGTGTGTGTGTGTGTATATGTGTGTGATAGAGAGAGCTCATTAGAGATTATGTTGCTTTGCCCTTTTCAACTTGCTTTTGTTAATAAAGTCTGAAAGTACAGCACTAGAAATAGACTTCCTATTCTGCAAATATTCATGCAATTCTGAGGAGAAAGTGAAAAAGTAAAACATGACACGAAAGCTGGTAAAGGCCTAAAACAAACAAACAATAATAAAAAAAAAACATTCCTCCTTCTTGATATTGATCAGCCGATATCTGATGTTAGTTGCCTTTTAATAGCATTTGTAAAGTTCAGTAAACATAATGCATTACGCAATACAAATTACTGTAATACCTAAATCTGGTGGTGTTTTTTCCGCGAATTCACCCCCACTAGCTAACCCTATCACACAACAGCAACCAACCAGGGAGAGCGAAAGCTATCATGTGCTTCCTCTGATAAGTCAGCAACTGTTCTTCCTTCAGCAGTATAATGAAGCTTAACATGCATGGAGAAATCTGCCCTCTTCTGCACAGACTCACAGACATTCATGATGTCACTGAGATAGCAGACACAGACTGTGTACATTTATGGCATTTGGCAGAGACCCTTATCCAGAGCTATGGAGATTAGGGGTGTGGCTGGGATTTGAATTTACGACCATAGGTGCTGAAGTCCAATGCCTTAACCACTAACCTACCACCTCCCCACTTACATTTACGCCATTTGGCAGATTCCTTTATCCATAGCAACTTACATTTATCTCATACATACAACTGAGCAGTTAAAGGTCAAGGGCCCAGAAGTAGCAGCAGGATTTAAACTCATTTGAACTCTAAGCTACCACTTCCCCATTTGCCGTCCCTCAGTCCAGACAGCATGACCAACTCTGAACTTTTAGACTCCTGGATTCCTGGAATGGCTGCCATGTATGTAATGTTTTCCATGCATTCAAACATTGTACATCATCTCATTTTTATAAGAGAGCTACAAAATACCTTAGGTACATTCTGGTTACTTGATTCATGGTTGCACATGATGCCATCCTGAACCACATTCGCAATTCCAGATGTCCAAATTTGTAAAGCTACCATGCAAATTTGTAAAATGATAGTTAAATATGCAATCCCTGGCAACCAGACATACTTTACATGCATTCTTATGCTTTAGATCTATTTTCTCTCCCTACACATTGTTCCTGAGGTACCATAGATCCTGTACCGTTCTTCTTTCCGTACCTGCCTGATTCTTCTGGTAAATTACCATGTATTTTTCATTCGGAAACCACTCAGTACAGCTGGTATGGTTCCACGTGAATAGATCAATGATATTACTGTAGAAGGTTATAATCAAGAACCATGTGGATGGATTTAGACATCGACATATGTCTTTATCCAGAGAGACATTTTACAACTGCAATTACAACTGAGCAGTTGAGGGTTAAGGGCCTTGCTCAAGGGTCCAGCAGTGGCCGCTTGGTTTGGTGGAGGTTATGACCTTCTGGTCCAAAGTTCAATGCATTAACCAGTGAGCTACCAATGTAATTAATATAAATAATCTGCTTTCATGATTAATGGTAGCAATTGTCATGAACAGTGAACAGCTAAAAAATAATTGAGTCCCAATTATGAGCCTGGTTCTTCTCAAGGTTTCTTCCTCATACCGTCCTTGTTTTTCTTTACCTCTCACACCACTGGCTTGTACATTAGGGCGAAACTTATAGGGACTCTTTTTCTAAAAAAATAAAATGTTTTTGATTCTGAAAAGCTGCTTTTGGGACAATATCCATTGCTAAAAGCTCCAGAGCAACAAAACACAATTGACGTAGATAATGCTTAAACCTGATGGTGTATCTGTGTTGGTTTTTGAATTTTCTACCACTAGATATGGAACCATTTCTGCGTAAGAGAAAAACAGAAGAATAAGTTGCTCCATATGAACAGAAATGGTGTAAATTGCTGACATGGTGAAGGTTTCTTCTTTTTAATCCCATATTCTAGAACATTAATGTTTGTGGTTTCTCATGCCACAAAGCAGCATGACACACTGGCTGTTTGGGTCTTATTAAGTGTGAGAAAGAAAGAGAGAGTGTGTATGTGAGAAAGAAAGAAAGAGAGAGAGAGAGAGAGAGAGAGAGAAGCGAGAAACTGGCTGCTTTTAACTGCTAGTAAGTAAACCGCATATAAGTGATAACAGGAACTAACTTGTTTTACAAATGTAATTATAATTAGACAAATAAATAAATAGCTAGGAATGCTTTACTCCTATTTGGAAAAGAAGAATTTTTTTGGCACCATCCTATTCATTTTATATCCCACCAATTTTGTCAATTGATAGCCTTGCCAAGACTGCATTCAGTGGCAGTTCCTCTTGTTCAGAGAAGGTTCTCGTTCCAGGATGAGTGTGTGGACCCTGGTCACTAGAAAGAAACTGAAGAGGACTGCCTACGTCCAGCATTAACTGTCAGCCTCCCTTTTAAATGGCGCAAAACTCCACATGTATACATGCAACCGAAAGGACACTTCAGTCTAGAATTTCAAACCTTTGCATAAATTGTTTGCAGTCTGTCAAGTCAAGTGGTTTGGCAGCAAACTCTCTCTCTCTCTCTCTCTCTCTCTCTCTTACACACACACACACACACACACACACACACACACACACACACACACTTTATTTAATCATCGGCTCCAAACGAACGACTTTCATAATACCCATTTAACTTTTGGCACCACTGAATATGTTCGTGACCTCAGTCTACATTAAAGTGCGTTTTTTACGCCTGTGTAAATCTACAATGTTATTCTGAAGCCATCTTGCTGATGTCTGGCTCATATATCAAACTTTCAATAACTTAAGCAACAACTAAGATTTTTTAAGCATCCAGATCAAAAATGATGAGACGCTTAAAATGTTTGAGTGTGTGTATGTATGTATAAGAGCCAGAAATCTTTTTTTATATATAAATAGATAAGAACACACACTATTTATTACAATACAAGCAACTATGACATCTGAGTATTCATAAAAAAAGCTTTTGATTGCGACTGGTTTGTTATTTCTCGAAACGCTGATCATTAATGTGTATCTGTCCAAGCGTTACCGCACAATTAGACACGTATTGCAATTTTTAAGCGAAACGAATGGAGCATCTGGTTGCTTTTTTCATCATTAATCCTCAAATGCTGCCTGAACAGCCTTAATAAAATCCTTTTCATCCAAAAGGCCTGCAGAATGACATTCCAAAATTTTTTACTACTTTCTGGCTCATCAATCACGCTCAAAATATAGTCCCCCTCCCCCAGGTCCAGAACTTCCCTTTGCTTTGCTACTTACATTTTCACCACCCAGATCCCAACGCACTCGTCGAGCTCCAAATACACTGTTCTCCAGCAGCTTCGGACTTAACGTTAGAAGTCTTAATTCATAGAGAGGGTCTAGTCGAGTTTACGGCGAGCGCTCGGCTGCTTCACAGAAAGAAAAAAAAAAAAGAGGAAGAACAAGAGGAAAGTAATTACCACACACACCCCCACACCCCACCCCCACTGCCCACCACCAGCACCACACATCACACTATGTCTTTGTGGACCTCGATTTCAGAGCTGACTGTTATTTTATTCGACGAGGTGAAATTTTTACGTCTTAACAAACTAATATTGCACTTTTATTCGTCAAGTTTTAGGCTGTGGATATACTTCGGGCCGAGATGCAATGAAAAGCAATACCAAATATCGAAGTAAAGTCAAAGGCTAACTAATTGTCATTTCATCTATATACAGTTGCACAGTCAAATGAAACAGCACAATGGTGTTACACAAGACAATATAGAATTACACAACACAGAACTAATAAGACACAAGCAGACCTACACAAAAGACTACATAAAGTATGCATGTGTATTAGGGATGGTAAGATTCACTGATTTGCATCGGTGCATCGGCATAAAAGTTAACGACGCAAGTTGGCGTTTGTATCTCGATGCATCGTTTTTACCATATTTGCATCTGGAAAAAAAAAACATTATTCATATATAATTATTAGTAGATGTGCTATACTTTGATTATTTAGAAAGTTATCAGCAACTTGTAAACAATATTTAATATGTAGGTTGATTTCTTTTCGCTAAACTGTTTCAACTCTTCTCTCAGCACCAATGCTGCTATGTGAATATGACGTATCTCAACACTAGGTGTGTCCTTCGAGTCACATAGAATACAGATTAACATGGCAGAGGTAGAGATGCATCTTCCTGGAGACAAAACAGAAAAAAAACCAGGAAA
This sequence comes from Silurus asotus, assembly GCA_024362625.1. Taxonomy (NCBI): domain Eukaryota; kingdom Metazoa; phylum Chordata; class Actinopteri; order Siluriformes; family Siluridae; genus Silurus; species Silurus asotus. The sequence continues at coordinate 4,576,226 of MU562415.1, forward strand.
AAATCTTTGTGTGTACTATTTGTACCCTATTGAATTGCATAGCATGATTTTTTTCCCCTGTTGTATCGTACTGCATAGAATCGCATTGTGTTCAATGACATCGGAATCGTATCGCACTGCATCGTAATGGGGTGAATCGTATCGGATCGCATCAGTAGCTGCTTTATATGTATCTTTAATGTATCATGCTGTTGGCTATGATTCGAGACAAGAACAACAGCACAGCGAATTGCACATATGTGGTTATTGCACATTATATATACAGTGAGGAAAATAAGTATTTGAACACCCTGCTATTTTGCAAGTTCTCCCACTTAGAAATCATGGAGGGGTCTGAAATTGTCATCGTAGGTGCATGTCCACTGTGAGAGACATAATCTAAAAAAAAATTCAGAAATCACAATACACGATTTTTAAACTATTTATTTGAATGATACAGCTGCAAATAAGTATTTGAACACCTGTCTATCAGCTAGAATTCTGACCCTCAAAGACCTGTTAGTCTGCCTTTAAAATGTCCACCTGAACTACATTTATTATCCTAAATTATCTGCACCTGTTTGAGGTTGTTAGCTGCATAAAGACACCTGTCCACCCCATACAATCAGTAAGAATCCAACTACTTACATGGCCAAGACCAAAGAGCTGTCCAAAGACACTAGAGACAAAATTGTACACCTCCACAAGGCTGGAAAGGGCAACGGGGCAATTGCCAAGCAGCTTGGTGAAAAAAAGGTTCACTGTTGGAGCAATCATTAGAAAATGGAAGAAGCTAAACATCTCATCAAATACTTATTTTCCTTACTGTGTATATATGTGTTTGTGTGTGTGTGTGCATACAAATACAGGCAATTTCCTGGTACAATGCACATTTGCTAAAATGTACACTGACAAGCCACTATGCTCCTGAGACAATGTCCATTGGACAGATGAAACAAACCTGGATGTATGTTCACAAATGCAAAAATGAAGCTTTAAAAGAATAGAGCACAATAGCTCTGTGAAACATAGAGGAGGCCCTATTATGTCTTGGGGTTGCTTTGCTGCATGTGACACACAGAGTCTTGAATGTATGCAGGACACAATGAAATCTCCAGACAACCGAGCCATTCTGATGAGAAACGTACCGCCTGGCGTCAGAAAGCTCAGTCTTGGTCGTGGGTCCGTCAACAGGATAATGAGCCAAAATATGCAGCAAAAATACAGCATCCAAGAATGGCTATGAACAAACCATTGGACTATTGTGAACTTGCTTTTTTTTGTTGATTTCGTAATGGAGATCTGTCTGATATCTATGGAAGTGTGGAAACATGCAGTTTTGGAGAAGGCAGCCTTCAAGTGCAAGACAGCATGAACAGTTTAATTATAAAGAGTGAGCCGGACTAGTGATGGACAGGTGCAGAAGTTTCAGTGAGCGCTACAGAATTTGATGCAATAAATGTCAGATTTTTTAAAAGGTTAAATTTTTTTGTAAGTATTATTTTACTTTATTGGCATTAGGCAAAAGCCCTTATTCAGAGTGACTTTTATCTCTATTATAAAACTGAGCAGCTATGGGGCTATTGGACTTGCTCAGGGGCCCAGGAGGACATATTGGTGTGGTTGGGATTTAAGCTCATTACCTCCGGAACCCAAGTCCAAAGCCTTAACCACTAAGCTACCACTCTCCCCTTTTACCAGCGTCAAGTTATTTTAGTAAAAATGTTTATATTTTAAGGCTCTCGGTTACTGATTGGAAGTTTGAGGATTCAAAGCCTGGTATCGCCAAGCTGCAACTCTTGGAGCTGGGTGTGGTTGGGGTGTGGTTTGTGTGGTTGGGATTTGAGCTCATTACTTTCGGATCCCAAGTTCAAAGCCTTAACCACTAAGCTACCACCCTCCACATTTACCTCCGTTAAGTTATTTTAGTAAAAATGTTTATATTTTAAGCTCAAAGTTTAAGGCTCTGGGTTACTGATTGGAAGGTTGGGGGTTTAAACCCTGGTATCTCCAAGCTGCAACTCTTGGAGCCATTGAGCAAGGTGTTTAACTCTTGCTCCCGGGGTGGTATATCATAGCTGACACTGCGTTCTGACCCCAGCTTCGTACCAACATTGGGATATGCAAACAAAATATTTTCACTGTGTTGTAGATGAATGATTAAAAGCAACTTTTATTTTATTTTATCCAATATCACATCATGGTTGAATTCTTTGACATGTTTGAAAAGCACTACATGAAGATATCAAGAGTACTAAAGTTGTTTCATATTTACAATACAGTCATTTGTGCACATGCTAGGAAGTGGTTTGGAGCATGTCTGTTGCCATGTACTGTACTGCTAAAAATTTACAGAGCAGATGATCATAATTTTAACAACGTTCCGAATTCTAAATGAAAGATTTCCAAGACACATCCCGATGGCAGCTCTCTTTTTTTTTTACCATAATATGTATATGTGGGCAGACTATAGGGGTATTTTTATAAGGGGAACATTTTAGAACTGAGCTAAAAGAAAAAGAAATGGTCAATAATGTCAGACTTGTTTTCAGAGGGCTTCACATGTACACTTCCTGTGTGTTAAAACTTGCAAAAGTTTGAAGATGGCGTCACAAAGATAAGAAGAGTGTTGCAAACGGAAAAGAGAGAGGTAAGTGTAAAGTAGCACGGACTTTAAATGCCCGTAAGAGCATTCTGTGTGTGTGTGTGTGTGTGTGTGTGTGTGTGTGTGTTTGTGTGTGTGTGTGTGTGGGTATGCATTTTATAAAATGGGAACAAAATGTTTTTTGGAGACTTTGGGTAGACCCCATGATGAACCAGCAGCCAAAAAAAAGGTTTCCTTTTGGTTAGTGAGGTTAAAGTGAGGGTTAGGTTAGATGTCACATTAATAAAGAATTATGTCAGGGGAAGGTCCCCTTAATGCACGTGTGTGTGTGTGTGTGTGTGTGTGTGTGTGTGTGTGTGTGTGTGTGTTTTCTTTTAAGTTTTAAAATAATTCAATATTTCAAATACACATAAAAGAAATCCACAATTCATCTATTCCTTACATATTTTACTACAGCTTGAGCTTTACTACACCAAAAAAAGCTTTGGGACTTGCTCAGGGGCCCAGGAGGACATATTGGTGTGGTTGGGATTTGAGCTCATTACCTTCGGTAGCTAACCACTAAGCTACCACCCTCCACATTTACCTCCGTCAAGTTATTTTAGTGAAATGTTTATATTTTAAGCTCAAAGTTTAAGGCTCTGGGTTACTGATTGGAAGGTTGGGGGGTCAAAGCCTGGTATCGCCAAGCTGCAACTCTTGGAGCCATTGAGCAATGTGTTTAAACCTTGCTCCAGGGGTGGTATATCATAGCTGACACTGCGTTCTACACAGCTTGAGCTTTACTACACCAAAAAAGTAACACAAAATGTGGTTAGGGAGATTGTAGGTCCAAAAAGCTACCTGGAAAAAGTAATTGAATGAAGTAAAATAACAAAAAATACAATAATTCATATAAAGCAGCTACCGATGCGAAACCATTTGCCCTTATTATGATGCAATGCAGTCCGATTTCGATTTGATATACCACAATGCGATTTAATGCACTGAAAATATATGGTGCAGACAGATCACGTATATTCCTTTGGTTCAGACAGACAGCAAATTATTTTTTTCTTAAGTGCCTTATGACTTCTAATGCATGGCCCCTTTCACAAACAGGCTTTTGTAGAGCAAAAAACCCATACAAATGTAATAAAACGAGATGTTCTTTTACTATTCGGTCTCCAGGATGATGCCACTTTAGCTTTGTGTACAAGTTGGTACTGAACTGTAATTCGCTGTGCTGTTGTCAGGATTTATAGCCAACCACATAATACAATAAAGATACATATAAAGCAGCTACTGATGCGATTCGATGCGATGCAGTGCCATCAGTCCATCCCTAATGTACATGCATACTTTATGTAGTCTTGTGTGTAGGTCTGCTTGTGTCTTGTTAGTTTTGTGATGTCTCGTGGAATTCTATATTGTTTTATGTAACATATATGGTTAAAATGGCAATAAAAAAATTTACTTTGATATTTATATATAAAATCACCTAGGAATGGGTACTAAAAAACATCTAATCTGATCTAATCTAATCTAAAACACCATCTAAAAAAGATTTTGAAATATTTTTTTTCGTTTTGCCGCAATACTGCAGCTCTAGTGATTCAAACCACACCTCATGGCTAAAAAAAAAAAAAAAAAGAAGAAAAAACTCAAATAGAAAAAAAGAGAACATGCCGCGTCCCAAAAATGCACGACATGCAAGATTCACTTCTCAGAGTCGAGTCATTCAGAGTAAAAGCAGTTTTACTGGTGCAAGAATATAGTTCTGAGAACACAGATGGAAAAAAACAGAAAACAATTTTTTAATCCTATAGACTGTCACAAAAAAATCTGTTAATAGTATATGATGATTACATATACAGAATGTGTATGGTTATGAATATGTATTTTCACAAGTGATCTCTACCACAAAACTTTGCTAATAGTCATAATTTTTCCATATGTTGTATTTCTCATAATCTTTATAAACAGTGTTAGAAATGTTTGCCAATGTCGATGTGGCCCGCCAACACTCCTGTCGCAGAGCAGTAACAATGCAGAGTTCAATCTTTTATTCTTCCAACAGGGGGCAGAAATTGATTGCAGTTCAAAGGGCCAAACGTTCACCGATCTGAGCGAGCTTCTCAGCATCAGCAGAATCTTTTTGGAGAAACTGAACATCATTTCATCTACAATATTTAACCTACTTTTCAAACTAAGGGACATTTTTTTAAATTTAATCCATTGGCATACCCTGCGCTATTAAGTTGATGCCTTAGTATTGGAAAAATCCAGTTTATGCATCTTTTAAAAAAAAAACCAAAATGATTATAGATAATTTTTCACCCTGTTTATATACTGTGTGTATGTGTATATATATATATATATATATATATA
>MU562415.1:4581597-4648662 GCA_024362625.1 Silurus asotus
TATATATATATATATAATCCATATATCTGTGTATATTGGTGGTATAATATATGGATACCATCAAAGGACCAATAAAACACATTTGACATCACATGTTGGTATCTACTGGACACCAATTGGGACCATTAGGACATTATGAAACATTCAGATTACAGTAGGTTTACAATAGTTTCTTTGGTTTAAGTATAATGTACAAAAACAATCAATGAACCAAAACACACACTACGTATCAGACCCGATTTGTTAATGGTTTGTAATGGTATTTGTAGTGGAAACCATTAAAATAAATGTGTTGTTTTCTATTGTTATTTTTTCTCCTTGTCCTTGTTAAACATGACGGTATGATATAAATGCTCCACTGTCCTGTCGTCTGTTTTGTATTCACCCCTGAAAAGAACATGCATACACTTAAAGTACCAAAATAAGTTTAGCAGTTTGAGAGAAATCCTTCAGACATTGTTTTGACTGCATTCTTCTATTTCTAAATCAAAGTGTATGTTATTTTATTTACTTTATGTCCTGGGGAGTATTTGCTTGCATACTGTAGATCATGTAAAGGTAAATACAAAGCTGGTTTAATAAACACGTCTGTGTAAACATTTTATTGGTTCAAAGAGGAGAGCTTGCTGGCTGAGATGGTTCTCCTAAAGAAGGTCATGCTTTGATCATGTTGTTGACGAAAGCTTTGAGATGGAAGAGAAAAGCCACAACTACAGCCTGGGAGACGTAAACCAAATCGAGACGTTTGGTAAACGATCTACATTCCGCATTCCAGATGCACAGCAAAACTGTCGACATGACAGTGTATGAAAGTCATGTGTTGAATTAATTAGTGAATATTTCAGCTCTAAAATCAGAGCAAACATTAAGGGTTTTTTTTAGATGTTGTGATTCACATTTTCCTTAGGACATATAACTAGAAAGGCATAAGGCACCTTCTCTAGAAGTAATTTTGTCAACAAAAAAACAACATAGTTTGGCCAAAAAAAAGGTCTAATTCAGCATGCATGGTACAGCAAAAAGCACAAAATGTGCTTATCTTCAAAGTGTTTTCATGTGGTATGGATTTATAGTATAAGGAACAGAAAATGTAGGAACAAAGCGAAAGATCAAAAGGCATATACTGTGTGAAATAATTAAAACCACGGATATGTGAAATACCGTATAACTGCATGTCTAGTGACCTGAGGTTTTTCCCGATCAAACACTTTCATGCAGAAATCGTTGGGTCAGTTCTCATTAAGTAGATAATTATTCATTCCAGAAAGTACTTTGGAGAAGTGTGGATTACACATCTTCACTTAACTTTGCTCGTTATGTCTCCGCTAGCAGGAAGGTTAATGGCGTGCTTCTCAGATCGGCCTCTTTGCACGAGTGATCTTTGTAACCTGGAGACATCTCAGCAGGGAGAGTTCCTGAAAAAACTTCGAGAAGAAAAAAACACAGGTGACTCTATAAGCTTGAGCTGAACAGACAGTACTCAGTTACCATGGACACACTAAAGAGTAACGTTCATTCCAGGAGAATAGAAAAGCCATGAAAAGATGAAAAGATGAGCATCAGGTGGCCTCAGAAAGGGGAAAAAAAATGACAAATAAAAATCAGGGGGGCTTCACAGGAAAATCGTGCCTGGGTGGTTTATTCAATTCGGGCTCTTAAAAATGAAAAGAGGCGTAAAAAATAAAACAGTGACCAAAGGCTTAAAAAGAAATCGCATCACGGGCAAAATTTTGCTTACGAACACGAAGGGGGTCAAGTGCAATGTTAATTCATCCACTAAAAGAAAATAAAACTGCCATGAAAGACCTGTATTTACTTTTTTTAATAAATAGCATGCTTAAGATTTCTTTTGTAATGAAATTCTGAGTGCATTACCCAAAAAGCCTGTTCTCCTTTAGGATTTATCCTTCACATTGAAGGACACACTGAAGAGATCTATTCACATTTTCCAGGTCAAGGACCCCTTTAGATGATAGAGACATGAAGCAGGGACCCCCTGACACAAAATATGTCAAACACTGATATTAATCCAAACCAATCATTTTAAGCTAGTTATATTATGTTAAGACAATTAGAAGTTGTTGTTGTACATGCAGCATTGTCTGTATATTTTGATATATTTTCAAATCTTTTAAAAAGAATTATGCATCATAGCAAACATATATTTTGCAATTGAGATCACAATTCATTAAGTTGTCCACAGTTTACTTTTATTTGAATAGATTTGCAGTTTCATACATTTTAATCTTACTTTCAGGTGGACTATTATACATTTACATGAAATTCTGCTTTAATTTTAATAGAAATAATGTAATAATTATAATATTTGTTTAAAAAAAATATTTATCTTTGATGTTTTAATTTTTGTGGTTTACTATTAATTAGCTGACCACCCGCAATACCAACACAGACCCCTAGGGGTCGAGCCCAATGCTTTAGATTGTACAGATCAAACTGACCAGCTTCTGAAGCTTCAACTTTCGTACTAATGCAACGATCAAAACTGTTAACACCATTAACACTGGCTTTCTCATTAACCCATAGAGGTCATGTGGCTTTTCATGATCCTGGAGTTGTTTTGAAATCCTTTAAACAGTGTTTTTATTTCAGTTACATGTTTCATTACTTTACTATAATAAGTGAGCGACACTCATCACTTGTAGCAGTTAATATAACCTTTAATCCTGCTGAGAAAATAGTGAGGGATAAAATTAACTTGTGGTGTTTTAATTCTGAGAAATAAACTAAAATCTTACTATTAGACTCCACCACTTGATCTCCCTGTGCCCACCAACAATAAATAGCACCTGAATCAATAAAACAAAACACCCTCGATCTTTCAGTCAGACCTGGTTTAGTGTCCTGCGATTACTTTTTAGGTTTTTTTGCAAGTCACAAGACGATTGTGAATTTATTTCCCAACTCTGGCTGGACCACGGACTCTAGAGTATGGATATTAAAATCTCAGCTTTCCCTTCATCATGCTTGGACTGGATATGAACAAGCAGTGCATGATGGGAAATTTTCACATGGGAGTCTTTTGGTATTCTGTGACCTTTGGCTTGAAACCACGGCACGACACAGATGTTTGCGTCCACTGAACAGAATCATTACACAGGAATAGTTTCCCAGGGATGCTTGAAGACAAGTTGCCTTGCTAAACCATGTTATGAGCGGAAAAAAAGGAGTAACTATGATGTGATCAAACGTCATCTATAAACACAATTGACCTTTTGACTCTTGAAGCCTACTGACCTCGCAGCCTTCAAGAAATCCGACCATTCCGAGTAGCGATGCGGTCGTGTTGGCTTCGAGTGAGGAGTTTATTTTCGTAACCTGTATAAAAAGAGCAAAGAAAACAAGCTTCCATGTGTCTCTTCTTACAATATTGACAGAAAACACACTAAAAATCTTTTTTTTTTTCTTTTGCCAAAGGGCATTTTTTTTATTGACACACTCCACAAATAGGATCTAATTGATAAAAATAAAGAAATGGATTTCATTGTAATAACTTACAATATTATTGCAAACCAGGACAAATCAGGACGTATCGCAACGTTTTATGCCTGAAAAGATTCGGCAAAGAAAAATTCGTCAATACACCTGAACCGTCCTAGGACATCCTGCTTCATATACGTCACAGCGCTAAAATACTGACCTCTGGGGAACTTTTTCGAGGATACAAATAGAACTTCAACTCTTCTGTGGGATCGTTTCCAGCAGACGTATGCCCATCCTTGAAACATTTACACCATTCAAATGCACAAGAAATTACCACACTCTGTTCCATGCACGCATTAACTTTGTCCGCCATCTTGAATAACGGTCTCTGGATGGGCCCGAGACATGTCAGTAATAGGACATGGTAGCTTCTTACTACTGCGTGTCGTCCCGCCACACTAGCATTTTTATACCTGTAAAATGAAAAAATCCCGGTTTGACTTGAACATGCATCATATCACTGTGAGGTACAAACATTTCTACAAAACTTCTTAACAAGTCTACATAGGGATCAGCATGATAAGACAATCAGTTTAGCTTGTTTCTCTGAATTCATCTATAATTGTTCTTAAAAAGTATTATCACCAGCACCACTCTTGAGATTAAAATCTATATATGTATTGCCGGAATCCATTCAACTGGCCCGAGAGTTGATAGGGAAGACTAAAAATATTTGCACTTATCATTTTGTGGCAGGCATCAACCAAAATCTGCATACCAGCCCAGGCTCAGGAACTCTCGCAAATTGTGGCAAGACATGTTCCCCATGGGGATTCCAATTGCTCTATAATTGTTATTACAGTTTATTACTTCTATTAGCTGTGAAAACTGTATTATACCCCACCCTTGTGTTTAGCTATAACTCAATCTCTTTCGCTGGGTTTTTCTTTCCAATACAACAATATCAGATTTGTTTATTACCTTACAGGCTATGATTGGATTAGCTTTAGTCTCACGTGTATGTGGATAAGAAATCTCTTGAAATCTTCAAGAAATCTTCGCAATTTCAATGCTAGTGTTAGTATCGGTACTGCAGTTAGTAGACCTGTCTAAAAAAATATATACCTTTTATATCCAGGAGGGGGGATGGGTGTAATAATCAGGGTCTGATTTCACACTTTGCTATCAGTCTATTTTGTCTTATTTCAAGTGTAAATGTTCCTCGTTCGCTTTGGTCCTTTTTAACTTTTAGTACTGCTTTTTATTGTATTCAACCATTTCCTTCCCAGTTTCGTCAGCATTTTGTCCAATAGCTTCCCACCAGCCACCCCTATCACCCTATCAGCCCTCAAGAGCCCAAGAGTGGCATCTTAGGAATACTGGAGACTGAATCCCTGACCTTGTGATGGGGATGAACAAGATTAAAATTGAGTTTATTAGAGGGACCGTGCATGTGGGACTGGGATTGAGTTGGTTTGGACATGTGCAAAGGAGGGACATGTGGTACATCGGTGGAAGAATGCTGAGCATGGAGCCACCAGAAAGGAGGAAAAGAAGAAGGCCAAGAAGGAGGTTCATGGATGTGTTGAGGGAAGACATGCAGGTAGTAGGTTTGAAAGAGGCAGACGTAGAGGAGAGAGTAGTATGGAGACGGATAATCTGCTGTGGCGACCCCTAGTGGGAGCAGCCAAAAGAAGAAGAAGAAGAATCCCTGACCTTCTAATCAGTAACCCATTAATTTTATTGTATGAGCTAACAACCCTAGAACAGCAGACACATATTACCCCATCCTCCCTACACACACACACACACACACACACACACACACACACACAATGCAAACAACATAATAGACTAGAGATTATCTCTGCATACTTTGTGCACACACACACCCACACTTGCAAATATATAACACAAACATACACGCCCCATAAACAAATGCGATCCCAATCTACCGCTGCAGGACTTCCATCTTTTCCATGCTTAAATTGCACACTGTGCACTTTGTACTTGTCCGTGGTGGACAGTATTGAAGTAAATGTAATTCGTCACTAGACTTAAGTAGCTTTTATTTACATATCTGTACTTTATTGAAGTATTTCTATTTAGGGAATCGGTAATTTCTTTTTATTTAAAATTGTAACTGGTCAAGCACACAGCAAGACACCAATCAGGGTAGAGCACATGATCTGTTTTGAAGTTGTTTCGATTGCTGCTTGGTGTATCTACTTATCACCGACATACTGCTCAGCATCAGTTCAACAGCAAGCAGAACAATATGAGAGGAATAAATGATGGAATAATCTCCTCATTCTAACTTGCAACAACACCCATGCCCTCATTTGCATTAACTAAAGTAGTTGGAAAGGGGGTCTTGGGCTCATGATGATTGTATTAGATATCAATCAGTGTTTGACTCAATAATATCCTAATAGATTGCTGTGTTAAGAGAAACATTGCATGATAATTTTATACATTGGTAAATGTTTTCTTTCCATTTATTGTCCTTATAATTTATGTTCCAGATTACTGAGATTCACAGACTAAGAATGCTATTGTATGGTGTAACAAAATGGTGTTTCCTGTTCATATAACAGTGGACTCCTGAATCTTGAATGAAAAAAGAGGGTGGGGTTTCCAAAGGGTATCCGTAATGTCATTTCATAGTCACACTGTATGTCCTTATATATTTTTTTTACCAGGGGAAGACCATATTTTAGGCGATAATGCATACTTGCATGGTTTAAAAATAAAATTCTGTACTCCAACGCAAAATGCGTGAAGGTTGTCATTGGCATTTGTAGGTATACGTTCAATAACTAAATAATTTTCTCCTTTAATTCAAGGACTAGTGACCTAGAACTGTAGCGCAATGATGTGTTGTAGTGAAAGGAGAAATCAAATCAAGGAGGCAAGCAGCAATGGAGGTCATTCCCAGCCCCAGACGAGATGATGAGTGCGTGAAACAGCGAGATGGAGAGGAATTTTGATTAAAGAGGAAAGGTGTTATTGAAAGAGAAATAACTTGGCTAGGAGAATGGAGAAAGATGATGTGTACAGAATAATATCATTTTTGGGTATTTTTTGTGGGTTTTTTTTATATAATGATTCGAACTCGTTAATAATTATCCTAATAGCCTTAAGCTCATGATATACTTTCTCAGGCTTATTATTACAGCTACTGTAAAATCACTGTCTGACTTTCATTCTGTCTTTTCTCTCTCTTTCTCTCTCTCTCTGTCTGTCTCTCAATAGCTTATGAAAATGACTAGGGTGCTGACGGAGCTGTGAAGTGTTAATTCTTGCTACAAAAAACCTTTTTACAGCCAAAGAACACTGTATAAAAACACAAAGTTTAGAAAGTCAAGGCGGTGCACGTCACCATATCTTTATGTACTTTATATACATATATATGGTGTGGCAGTCATCAAGTCCAACTTTAAGAACTTAGCATTGTGGTTTAATACACAGTTTGAGATGCAGTAACCCTCCAAACGAGCACAAAGCACTCAAGTCAAGTCAAGTCAAGTCAAGAGGCTTTTATTGTCATTTCTACTATACACAATGGTACACAGTACACAGTAAAAACAACGTTTCTCTGGAACCCTGGTGCTACACTAAACAATAACATAAAGCTATAACACAAAAATACAGCAGCAGTCAAGATGTGCAGAAGACAGAATGTAAACAGTGTAGTTTAATATAACAAAGTCGAAGGTGCAAAAAAGCATGTAAACAATATAATAGTCAAAGGTGCAAAAGACGGCATGTAAACAGTAATACAGTGAAAGGTGCAAAAAAAACAGCAGTGTAGTACAGTCAAATCTAAATAATAATAAATAGATGATGGTGGAATGGATTGAGAAGTAAAAACAAAACATGCTAGGGAACTAGCCGTCCCCGGCTCAGATAACTATCTCTCTCAGACCACTTCATTATCATAGAAATATCGAAAGGTTCACACCTTTGCTTTGGCATTCACTCAGATATTGATTAAATCATGAGCAAATGGTTGCCAACACAGCAGGAGACGGAGACAAGGCGATACCTTGCCTGTTAGATTTACACAGAGGAGCATTAGGAGCTTGCAAACAATTTCAGCACTTTGTTTTTACCTCATCATGGAATTTATGCAGTTACTTTAATTGTCTCCTAATGATGTGTATATATATATATATACATATATATATACGCATATATATTTAATAAAAATAAAAAAACTATTTAATTTCTACAACAGAAACCTAAATTCAAAGGCACGTGGAAGACTTCACGAGAATTACGAAGAATCACGAACTGAGCAGTTGAGACTGTAAGAGAGCTCTTAAAAAAAAAATCTGAACATAACAAATTGTATTTTTTTGCCTTATTAATTTCAAGCGAGGCTGCCAAGCGAAGTTTATGGCTGTCATATATTCTATGGTCTAACTATAAAGGGAAAAAAAGTAGACTTTAGGGTAGTAGAAGTGACAAGTGTTTCTTGTGTCACATCACATCCTACTACAACAGCATTGATTATTTTTCTGTGCCCACGAAGGGATAATTCATCTAAGCATTATCTGTCACAATCAAACCAACTCATACTATTTGCTTTCTCTACGTGAGGCAAGTGAATATTTAGAGAAGACACGTAGCACAATATAATGCCAATTTCCAAACTACAGTACATGACTGGCAAAAAGGAGCATCATTCATTCATGTTCTAAGGCAAGAGTTTACTAGACAGATTGTACAATCCTGAATGGCATCAAGAACTTTTTGGCTGCCACCGTAGTGAATTTAAATGTATTAACTTGAACCGAAGTTGAAAGAAAAGCAAGAGTTGCTTGTTACAAAATCGATTGACGAAATCGATTTCCCATCCTGTGTTCATCTCTTGATTAGTTTGCCGATTTATACCCTCTTTTGTCTTTGTCTTATTTGAGTTATCACGTGTCCCTTTCCCTTTTTTTCATGCTTTCTTGGCTATAGATTATTCTCGTTTGATTGCTTCATTCCCATTTTACACGCTCGCATCATGGATATCTATCCCACACACTATACACTGTTTAGAAATAACATCAGCCTAATTTTGTGTAGGTCCCCCTTTTATCACTGTTCCTTCCTTGGACCACTTTTGATAGACACTGACCACTGCAGACCAGAAAATACTTCACAAGAGCTGAAGATGCTCTGACCCAGTCATCTAGCCATCAAAATGTGTTCCTTAAATCTAGCCATCATAATTTGGCTTCACTTAAATCCTTACACTTGCCCATTTTTCCAGCTTTTACCACATCAACTTTAAGGTCAAATTTTCACTTGCTGCCTAATAGATGAAGAGATAATCAGTGTCATTCACCTCACGAGTTATAATCTTATGCCTGATTGGTGTATATATACGCTGATTATGGGAATTAACAATGATTAGTCCAACACACATTCAAATTAAAGCAGTGCCCAAAGAGACTTTGTGATTCTTCGGCATGCCACATGAAAAAAAGTCGACTTCCTTCCTTATCTTATTACACATGTTAGTTCCATTTTATGCTTCAGAGAATTGTTTCATTAACATGCCAATCCACTTTTAGTAAGACACGATTATTACCATGAGACAAACCCCATTTAGAGTAGAAATCATTAATGCATTTAGCCAAGTCCTTATTTATGTTTATACCACAGTGCATGGGAATTTTCCATCTGATTTGTCAGTTTGTGTTTTGTAATTTCTAGAATGATCTACAACACCAGCCTTGTAAGTTGCAAGATTTATGCATAGTGATACACTCATTCTAATATGTTATCATCTCTATAGTAACAGATCGTTCATTCACGGGGGCTTGCATGATGGTCTCCAAGGATACAAATAAATATAAAAAATCCTTGTAAAAAATAGATAGGTAATTTGGGTAATTAAGTGCTTTGGAAATGGACTTAGGTCATCATATAAAAAATCAGCAATTCTGTATGTACACAGAGATTTCTTTGCTTGGCTCTTGATAGAGGGTACAATAGAGCTGAGTTGGATATTGCTTCAGGTAGGTGGAGCCTGACCAGCATTTTAGCAGTTACAGGAAGCCAGCGGTGGGCCTTAAAATCATTTTCATCAACACCATCTCATTAGAAATTAAATTTTACGACTAACATTAGAGCTCTACAAACAAATTGGCTCATTGTGGATTATTATGAATTTGGCACTTATTCGAAGAATTCTGTTCTGGTAATGTCTTTATGGCTGTCTTCTGGTTATGTGAAAAAATGTTTCTAAAAGACAAAGATGATTATTTCTCATGAAACTATCAAATTTAAGAATGTTACTATAAATGTTACTGACATCCTGCGAACGCAATTAACCTAAATGCAAAGACTTTAAAAGAACTGGAAAACTCAAATCCATTTTTTCTTAGTCTTAACATGACAAGTTTCTTTTTTTTTTTTTTTTTTTTGATTAATCTCAAGAGAAGCTGCTGAAGGAAGAACAGTCTACAGCGATAACATATTATACACTGTAACTATATAGGGGTTTTAAAAAGTAAACTTCAGGGTAATTAAAGTGACTCCATCTTATGTTGGGTCACATTACACTCCCACATAGTTGTTTTCCAGTAAAACCATGACCCTTAGCTTCCTTACTCAGTCATATAGCTTGCAAGAATAAGATGCAAATTGGTCTAATTTACAAAGCTGATTTCACATCTTCAAAATGGTGCCCTTGAAGCGTTATTTCATATACGAATTATCAGTCACAATCAAATATAAAAAATGCAAATTATCCTTCCAAAGCAAGATAATAGCTATTGAAGAAAATATGGCAAATTGGGCCCATATTGTAGCACAATATAATGTAAATTTCCAAGCTATATGAAAAGCAACAAAGACCACCATTCATTCATTTGTCTTCAGTAACATAATAATAATTCTGGACAGCATTATGATGGCTATAGAATATATCCCAGAAACACTGGACCAAAGAACTAAAGAAACCATGAAATTTAGGTTTGATTCTCTCTGGGAACAATGAGATAAATCAGAAGCCCATTAGACTTTTGATTTGACTCCAGGAAAGTAAGAGCTAGATCAAAAAGACTGCACATGCAACATGTATATAACATTTCATGCAAAGTTTATTTACGTATTTACTTATTTACATTAATTTGGTACGTTGACATTTGGTTTACTGGTTTAGTGGTATTTTCTCTATGTTAAATTATGTTTTTTTTATTTATAGGTTAAAATTTATTTACAATTCCATTTGCTTTAGAAACTATACAACCTTAATGCAAACCTGTTATTTTAGATATCAGAGCTGCTGTTATAGACATGTAACAGCATCAACAGCATCTAACCAATCAGAATCAGGAATGTAATCATGCCCTAATAAGAGTTTATACACTGATCGAGCATAATATTAAGCCACCCGATCAGGCATAACATTATGACCACTTGCCTAAAATTGTGTTGGTCCCCTTTTGCTGCCAAAACAGTTCTGACCTATCGAGCATCAACAGCATTAACTTCTTTAGCAATTTGAGATACAGGAGCTCGTATGTTGGATTGGACCACACCACTGTTCCTTCTTTGGAGCACCTTTGATAGATACTGAACACTGCAAACCAGGAACATCCTACAAGAGCTCCAGTTTTGGAGATGCTTTGACCCACTTGTGTAGCCGTCACAATTAGGTCTTTGTCAAACTCGCTCAAATCCTTACGCTTGCCAATTTCTCCTGCTTCTAACACATCAACTTTGAGTTGAAAATGTTCACTTGCTGCCTAATATATTCCACTCATTAACAGATGGCATGATGAAGAGATAATCAGCGTTATTCACTTCACCACTCATAATGTTATAATGCCATAATATTTTGCTTGATCTCCATATATGCTATCTGAGATTGTTTAAGCGACAGCTTTGCTTGAAGAGACCTTGGCTCTCCGGTCACTCCTTTCTTGTACAGCAATCTGTATAATGTTTTTTCTTCTCCTCTCCAAAACCAAGAGAAAATTGGAAAGCACTTTTTTAATAGACATAATCGTAATACAAATGCAGGGTTTTTTCTTTTACTTTAACATAAACTCTGGTCTGTTTGACAAATTATGCAAGTGTTAATTTTGATAACTGTCCAGCAAAACATTTGGTCGATACCAATATTAGAGTTGGAAGCCAAATAATAAGCAACAGTAGATAACATTAATCATAGGGCTCATTAGCATTTTTCTGCTTTTTGAAGCTCAAAGTATTGATGAATATTTATAAGAAAGAGAATGGTCGATAAAAAAAAATTACGCTGCCTGAGGCCCGGAAGTTTGTGTGTTTAAATCCCAGACTGACACGAAACTACAGTGGGGCCCTTGAGCAAGAGCCATAAATCTGCATAGATTAGATTTGGTCTTGTTCGCTCTTTGTAAAGCACTTACACCTGTATGCCAAATGAATTTTGATTAGATCTTTCCCAATCCTAGTATTATCTGGTCATCTGTCTCCACACATATACAGTAATACTGCATATGATACATTTTTTTAATTCTCATTTTTGATTGGTTGGAAGGTGTTGATTGGTTCTACAAGGTTCAAGGTTTCTCTTTTCAATACATTATTGTATTCTATATTAACCTTCTGTAGCTTCCACTCCAGTAGATTCTTCACAAAAGCATATAATCATCAGTGGCAAGCTGTCAGAGCCAGGAAAGCCTTTTTCTGCTGTTGTAAACTCTATCAGATACACTCACTTATGTTTTAATATATTTTGCCCATGAATATGCATTAGATTATTCCCTGTAGTCTAATCTCTTAATTTCGTAGCATTTCTCTTAGGTGAGAGTTTCTATCCAATCAGATTTTAGCCATCACATCATGTACCTGCCATGAGCCCTTCAGAATCAGTGCTGTGGGCACCTACAGCATAAAATCTATTTTGCTTGAAGGCTGGTCAGATTTCAAGTTGGCCATTTTGGGGTCATCTAGCAGGCATACAATATCATGGCCATTTTCACGTCTATTGATTGGATAGTCAGAGATCGCACTAGTCGAAGCTCCAAAACTGCATCTGTAGCAAACTGCACAACTCAAATATTGTATATTAGTCTTTATTTAATAGCTGGACATGCAAATGAAATTTCAGCCCAAACAAAATGGTCGTTAAGTTTTTTCATTTATCATTTTTTTTTTCTTTCCTTTAGAAATTGTACAAAAACCATACAATTTGCCTTTATTTTAAATTTCCCAGAAAAACTATAATGCTCAAAATGCAATTAAAACATAATTTTATGAGGTTAATATTGATGCTTTTATGTTCACTGAGTTTCTTGCCTCAGTAATGGTATTCATTTCCACTGTATAAGATTCCTATCTGTGATGCAGTGCTCTGTTATGCTGGGTTTCTGTATAATATTGATGTTTTCTATAGCCGTGGCATCATGATGATGGGCATTAAGAGGTGCATTGATTCATGTTCAATTCATGCTTTATAAAAGCCTGAGGTGAAGTTGTTCAGGTTTTCCTCCACGCAAAAACGTTTTCAGAATAAGAGAATTGGACAAAAAAATTTAGCTGGTCTAGAAATGATTGCGTATGTGTGGTCTATTGTTCTGGGGACATTCCACAACAAATGCATGTAAATGAAAAGCATAAAAGACAAATGTGTGGTTAAATGACTCAGATCTGGGGAATCAGATTTGGGGTGGACATAGTACTTCGTGCTGCATCAACTTCTGTTGATTCTTTTTTATAACCGGAAGTCATTCAGGGCTTTATTCTTACATTGGATTCTACTGTCCTGAATCGAGTGATATGATTGGTTGTTTTCAGGTAACACTCTTTTTTTGGCTTTGTCTAGACATGACTAACGCTTTCTGCACCAGAACTTTTGAGTTCACAAATACTTTCGCTAGCGCTTTAATGTTATAAACAAGAGGAGAAAAAGAAATAAGACACTCACATATGCTAGGACTTCAAGTGCTACATATGACACTACAGAAACAGAGCATAAATAACTAGAGTGCTACAGTGCTTTTTGTGATGCACAGCTCAGTTGAGTTCAGTTCAAAAGGTTTGGGTTTTGGGGCAGCCGGGTGATGAAGAGCCTGACTGCCTTGAGGAAGAAGCTGTTACAGAGCGTGGCAGGAGTAGCTGCCATGCTACAGTACCATCTGCCAGATGGCTAGGGGAATGACAAATAGATGCAGTCACCCACAATGCCGGCAGGCACAGCATTCATGTGAAAGGTCTTTCATGAAATGTATTCATTTGAATTATATTCTAAGATACTTTAAGTTTTTACTACTAATAAGTTGTCCCTTTTCTTGGATCAGTCCTAGGCATGCTTCATAACCTTGGTAGCCTATGCATGTAGGAAATAATAAATTAAGTCTTGAGGCATGCAGTTATAGGAATCGCATCACACCATATTGCAAGTGATTAGTTTCTAATACCATCTTGGCCAGAAGTGTTTCATAGACCCATACCACAGCAATTTGCCAATTATACATTATACACTAATTATACATTGCATTATACACTAATCAGGCATAACATTATGACCACCTGCGTACATTTTGTGTTGGTCCCCATTTTGCTGCCAAACGAGTTCTGACCTGTTGAGCATTAACAGCATTAGCTTCTACACCAATTTGAGCCACAGGAGCTCGCCCATTGGATCGGACCACACGGGCCAGCCTTCGCTCCCCAAGTGCATCAGTGAGCTTTGGCTGCCCATGACCCTGTCGCTAGCTCACCACTGTTTCTTCCTTGAACCACTTTTAATAGATACTGACCACTGCAGACCAGGAATAGCCCACGAGAGCTGCAGTGTTGGAGATCCTCTGCCCAGTCATCTAGCCATCACAATTGATCAATCTCACTAAAATCCTTATGCTTGCCCATTTTTCCAGCTTCTAACACATTAACTTTGAGGACAAAATGTTCACTGGTTGCCTAATAAATAAATACCACCCACTAACAGGTGCCATGATAAAGAGATAATCAGTGCTATTTAATTCACCGGGTCATGATATTGATAATGTCATAGCACGTATAGATAACTATAGAATAAAGCACAAATGATATTTCATGCATTCTGAGTTATTTACACTGTTAGCGTTGGATTCTAATGCTAAACATGGACAAGTTTTTTTTTCATGCCAAATACACTCTTTCGACTTTCATATAAGTTTCCGAGCACACAGCGTACAGCAACCAGAAGAAAAGTAAGAGCCACACCCATCACCATGCTTCATTCGGTTACGGAAGCCCTCAGCAGTGCTGCACAGGAAACCGCCTCCAAAGAAGTGTGTTTTTGGATGTGAGGGAAAGAGGACCTTGTTCTGGACTTCAGATATAGACATGTTGTAGTTGTAATCGTTGTTGCGGCTGTTTAATTTCAGACTCGGGATCCGATTCTGGATCTAATATGTCCAGCTTTTAAGACAGAACATTTTTTGTTCCTGTTTTATTGATAGTGAAGTCACAGCTTGCAGATGTTATATTCGTGACTCTTTAGCTCTGCCCATGGAACGCCTTCTGGAGCTCAAATGTTTATTTGCTGGACCTTTCTTTTCAAAATCCTATTAAACTAATGGAGATATAAAGGATGTTATACTACTCTATAGGAACTGAAGATTAACATGAGATTGGCCGCAACTGTGTTTGTGTATGTCCCCTACAACTTTCATGAATTTGCTTATGTTATGTTAACATTGCTTTTCTTGTGCAGAAGAAAAATGTCCTGCACTGATACTGGAGACTCCTTCCACACCTGTTTAATAGATATGACCTCACAGAAAGCTTTCCCTGAATGTTTGAAGGATTTATGCAGAATTGTGACAAAAACAAGATGATAGACAGATTCGAATTTGAAATCAACCCAAGGTCATGGTCACAGCAATGTCAAAAGTATGACATTTGTTGTTTCTCCCATGCGTCACCACTTATGAGTTGCTATAGAAACAATAACATATTAAAATGAGCGTGGGAACATGAACCTGCAATTTATGATTTCCTCAACTCCTTCTGACTAATCAGAATAAAAAAACAGACAGATCTATTTTATATCGTTTCCAGCTCATCTTCTATCTTTTCTAATAATTTCAGCTCATATTGAATTTCATTTGTCATCACTAATTCACTGTGGGCAAACAGGCGCTTCCTTTACCTCCATGTCTTCTCTTTATGCACACACTTTAAATAAGAGTCTGCCACTTCTCTATTCATTTCTCTCTCACAGTTTTCTTCCCATCTCTCACCAGGGAGAAATCACCTTCATAATTGAAGAGGGTTCTCTTTTTCCTTTTATTCATCCAATTTGTTTCATTGTGACCATTATATTCCCCTTTCATGCACCTGTTCTTAACGCTTTTTTTATTCAAATCTTTATAGGGGACAAGCTGAAGGGGTGTGTGTGTGTGTGTGTGTGTGTGTGTGTGTGTGTGGAGGGTGAGAAACGATGTGAATAATCTTTCCGCTTTCGTCAATGTGGTGAAGGTATGTGTAGAGAAAGTGCTGCCGCAATCATTCCACTGTAGCATCTCTCTCTCTTTCTTTTTTCTCTCTTTTACTCACTCACACACAAACACACACACGCACACACTTCGTCTCTGTCAGTGTGTCAGATACTTGATGGAGGATTGTTGAGGAAAGAGCAGACACTCAGACAAACCAGATGGAAATGAGTGTGTGTGTGTGTGTGTGTGTGTGTGATTACGTTTTGACTGCGTTAAAACAATGAGCTTTTTCCTGAAAGGTGCAATCAGTCAGCAAGGCAATAAGAACTCAAACAGCATAAGCTGCAAATCCGAATGCAATTATTTCACGTGTGATGGGTGTGTTTTTTCTGGCTCAGATGACCGTGAATCAATAATAGGCGATATGACAAATACTAATACGATGTGATGCAGTGTTGTGCAAACAGCGTGGACAAGTTTTTGCATTGAAGGGTTTTGCATCATGCTTCCTTCACTAGGTGTGGTAGAGATGGTGGCCATGCCTCCTTCTCTGAGTCTGGTAGAGATGTTGGCCATGCCTTTTTCACTGGGTCTAGTAGAGGTGGTGGCCATGCCTCCTTCACTGGGTCTGGTAAAGATGGTGGCCTTTCCTTGCTCACTGGTTCTGGTAGAGGTGGTGGCCATGCCTCCGTCACTGGGTCTGGTAGAGATCGTGGCCTTTTTCACCAGGTCTGGTAGAGATGGTGGCCATACCTCCTTCACAGGGTGTGCTTGAGATTGTGGCTATTCCTTTTTCATAAGGACTGGGACTGACAGTTACATAGGTCATACCTCCTTAGGAAAAACTGTTAGACTTCTAAGACTCCTTTGTCACAGCCACATAGACCACACCTTCTTCACTTATTCCAAGACACATAAGCCAAACATGAAGGCTATGCTACCCTCCCTGAGACTATTACAGAGGCCATGCCTCTTTTACTGAAACCCATGGCCACATAGGCCACACCCCTTTTACTGGGACTGACAAGCATGAGGATTATGCATCCTTTACTGAGATAGTTACAGAAGCCACACCACCTTCACTGAAACTCATGGCTACATAGGGCACACCTCTTCTTCATTTATTCCAACAGACACATAGGCCACACCTCCTTTATTTGGACTGACAAACATAAAGACTACACTAATTACTTCAGTAAGATTGTTACAGAGACCACACCTCCTTCACTGAAACTCACAGCCATATAGGCCACACCTCTTTTGCTGGAAATGAGCCACAGATGCCCAAATTTGTGTTCGCTGTCCACGGTGCTGAAACAGAAACAGGCTTTTTTATTTTTTCCGCAAGTCCTACAACAAAGTTTTCTTAAGGGTTCTGCAGATAGTTAAGGGTTCTAGATTTCCTAATTAGTTCTAGGGAAACCCTGTACCATAAAATCCTACATGAAACGAATCAAACAAACAAGTTGACGATTGAAGATTTTGTATAGTGCAGTGCTGTGGGTTGAGTGCTACAGCCGCATC
Source organism: Silurus asotus (assembly GCA_024362625.1). Taxonomy (NCBI): domain Eukaryota; kingdom Metazoa; phylum Chordata; class Actinopteri; order Siluriformes; family Siluridae; genus Silurus; species Silurus asotus. The sequence continues at coordinate 4,598,979 of MU562415.1, forward strand.
TCTTTCTCTCTCTCTCTCTCTCTCTCTCTCTCTCTCTCTCTTACACACACTCTCTCAATCACACACACATACGCACGCACACACTCACACACACGGAGAGCCGCGAGCACTCGTAGCTTCTTTCTTCGTTTCTCCGTTCAACACTCGGCATGGGGGGAAAAGCAAGGACCGGACAGATGTTCCCATGGCTGCATGCGTGCCCATTGTGCTTATTCAGGAACGCAACCTGATGCGTGTTGCTGCGTGAACTCAGGAGTCCCCTTAGCGCTCTGTGCAATAAAAGAGTGGGGGGATGAGAAGATTCCATTAGCGCGCAAACCTCCACCTTCGGTGTGCGTGCGCGCTCAGGGCACAGTAAGCAAATGCAACAGCTTTGGGTTTGCGTAATGAGAAATGCTCGGCTGACTGAACGTCAGAAGCTGATGCTGGATCACTTTTCAATGTCACAGGACATCAGGAAAACCATGAAAAAGTGAGGTGAGATGATGCCACTTGATGATGCCCTGATAATTAAATGCCTGCCACAGATACTGGGGTTTAGGTGAAGATTTTATTTTTTTCCCACAGAACTGCAGTGAAGAATAAACCAGGAAAGCATGAGGATCCTTGAATCTTGTAGGATTTTTGTCTCATGAACTTCAACATTATGTATAAACTTGAACCCTTCATTTTGGGTCCCCTGGACTGTTGCTGTATTACTCCTGAGTAACAGAAAATCAAAAAGGAGGGCTGAAATAAAAAATAAAAAAAAGACAAGAGAAAGAACGCAAGTCTTCATTTGCATTTTTTCATGCCAGGATAGGTAAGTGGAGAATTTAATTGTCCTTGGGAGCTTTGAACTATGAATTTTGGTAATACAGAATTTTATTGCATGATCATTTCCACTTTGTGTTTCTGTGTGCCGCTGAGATGAAGAAAAGTGACGGGTGTGAAGGGGGCATGCTCTGTACCCATCATTCACCTTGGCACGATGCTGAATAGACAGGTGGTGTGTGTCAGCAGCTCATAGGAATCCTTCCTTAACTGGATCCCAAATTGCTTCCGATTGAAGTAGAATGGTGTGTGTATAAGCCACTGTATTTAGTGGATCTATAAAGGGACTCTCAAAGTAAAGTCAAAATGTGTAGGTTACTACAAAAACTAAGAGATGTATATTATCCCTTTGTGTATGAATCATTTATTCACTCAGAACAAGTATATATTATGAACTGCAATAACATTTTTAAAAGAATAGTATGTAGTTACAGGAGTAATAGACGTCAACACAAACTTGTTTCTACAGCAGAAATTAAACAGGTTAACATCCGTACTGCATTTGTACTCAGTTAAACCTGTCCAGCCTTCAGCAAAAAAACAAATGCTGATCATTTTGTGGTTTTCAGGCAACATCTAGTGTCTTCCATGTCCTAATTTACCAGTTCAGATGCTCTACACAGTGACCACACCATGACCAAATGCACACAATCGATTTCCCTGCTATATCTTCTACACTTTTTTAGTTTTTGACTGCAAGTGTTGTGGTGTTGTGTAGTTTTGTCATCCTTCCCATCTGTGAAGAATCATGCTTGAAAGAATGAAACGCCTAAATATCATCCCCCCTTTTCCAGCCACATTATCCTTCTTCTCAGAGCTGAACTGAAAGCAGCAGCCATAAGAGGGCACTCTAATGTAATTCAAAGGAGCTTTATCGATTATGCTGATGTCTTGACATGGAACGGTGCTATTTATATCTGGTGATTTAATTCCTAAGACATGAAAACCACTTCATGAGTACACTGGGTGTGTTAAAAAAGCCGTGTTGAGTCATGATTTAGATCCAACGATGAAGAACTCCATCAAGGTACTGATATAGATTTAAGGGGTCCATGGTGCTAGTTTTACAGTACATCACAGATAAGTGGTAAAAATGACTGTAAACAAAATGTTTTATCCTGTTTCATTAAATATAATAGGAAAAAACTGTTTAAAAGCACATACACTTGATTTCGTGGTAAATCGAAAAATCTAACTGTAGATTTCTTTTCCGCAAGTCTAAACACCAACATTAGAGCAGCATTGCCATGAAAGACATCACGTTCCCTCACAAACCCATAACCCCCAATCTGTCTTATCCTCCTCCTTTCTTGTAAAGATGCAATGAACCGTCATCTTGCAGCCTTGACGAGTAGACCTAGCCTTGAATGTGTCTACTACAAGGGTAATAAATAAAATAAACGTGATCAAACGTGATCGTGTGTATATGTAATTAACTAATCTTTATGTTTTATTATGTAAGATAATCATTTGTAGTAATATTAAATGTTGTAGACTGTCCATGAGGCAGATTGTCACTTACATTACAGTAGCTATAACTCATTCTGTCTACATATTTACTCTTTCTTGAATTTTTGTTGAAATATTAGCAACAAAAAAAGAATAAAAAACAACTTTTTTTCATGTTACTAATAAATTAGTATAAATAAATTCCTCAGCGCAGAAGACTGTATGGTGTTGAATTAAAGAATACCATTAAGTGCTGAAACGGTAGACTTGTTTAGAAAATGTTAAAAGGCTGTAAATGTTAAAAAACTGTAAAATTGTTTTACTTAAAAAAAAAAAAGTAAAATGACATTGTCCCTATAGAGGCTATATACATTCACCTACTGTCAGAACTGTACACTTATTTTATGTTCGATAAACAACCATAAACTATTGTTCTCATGTTATAAAGACATTAAAAATAGTGACTACTGAAAAAAGGATTTCTGGCTGTTATGAAGTGCTGAAACTGGAAACTCTTTTCCCAAACTATTACTCACATTCTAATAATAATGAAAAAAGTAACTATAAAAAATACTGTAGGTACATTTGTGACTCATCTTGCTGTCAGTCATCAAAATAAAACTACTGTCGAAATCATACAACTACACTATATGGAGAAAAGTATTGGGACACCTGAATTGGGTGGTGGTTCCTATACCATTGGAGACACACAATGTGGTATGTGGTGGCATGCAATTTTCCCTTCACTTGAACTAAAAGACCCCAAACCTGTTCTAGAATGACAATGCTTCTGTGTACAAATCCCAACACCTTTAAGATATGCTTTACATGAGTTGGAGTGGAATTTGAATCTTGAGTGGCCTGCTATAGAGCTCAATGTGTAGGTGAGGTACCTGACTTTACTACCATCCTTGTAGCTGAATGACCAGAAATCTCCATAAGCACACTCTAAAATAAAGTGGAACATCTTCCCAAAAGAGCGAAGGTTATTCTAAGAGCAAATGGGGATTAAATGTAGAATGGGATGTTCTGTATATATATATATATATATATACATACATATACATGTAGTGTAATGTAGGACTTATTAAACATTGAATGATTAGTTATTTGGTCAGGAATGTTACTGAATAATAATACTTGTTTTCTATCCAAATAAGAAGAAAATGTCATAGCTTTCGGTGTTAAGTGCAGCAAAGTCTAATATCATGCAGTTAAAGCTGACAGTAAAACCCCTAACCCTGCACGTTCACTGCCGAATTCGGAAAGCGGACAGCTAAAAAGCTTGCATGCCAAGCGAAATACTAGCGGAGAAAATCGTTCTCCCGCCGAATTGACTAAACACATTTTCCAAATCCCGTCATTCTTTTATACCGTGCCCCCACATGCAACGCCAAATTCCTCTTTTGTATAGCCGAGATGGCTGTATCTGGGTTGGCAGAAATGCTGCAGAAATGAAAAAAGGCGCTGACTTTATGCTATTTAAGATCCTCGTGTTCATCTGGAACATGGTGCTCGGAACGGGGCCCAGAGTGTTTGCGCTCATAAATTTTGAAAACCTCAATCACCTTTTCTTACGGTTCCTTTAATCGATGGGTCAGATAACCCAGCCGTCTGACCCTGACCTAAATCATACACATACTGTAGACACACACACACTTAAATCATTGAGCTGGACTTCCTGGTTGCACTCCATAACCCTAAGAAAAAACAAAACATGCAATATCTGAAATAAAAAATATGTTTATAAAAGTGTTTATAATGGGATTTGTATTGGATTCGCCAAGGCAGGTCTGGTGGAGTCCATTAAAGACCAATAAAACACCTTTGGCAACTTGTAAATCATATAATGGTATCTACCAGACAATATATGCTAGTGGGACATTATTAAGCATACAGATTGCAGTTATTTTGGTTTAATGATGACCATTTAATGATGACTTATCTAATGGTATTTGTTGTGGAAACCATATGAATGTCTGTAATGGTTTATTCAGTGGTGGACGAAGTACAAAAAACCATGTACTTCCACTCATTAGAATAAGCCTCCAGTAAAAGTAATATAAATATGACTCCATTCAAATATGACTCCAGTAAAAGTAACAGTTCTCTCTTTAATCATTTTTATTCGAGTAAAAGTACAAAAGTATTTGCCCTGTGATGTACTTAAGTATCCAACGTACTAAGATTTATTCGAATTTTTTTAAAAAGTTTTTGTCACAAGACTCTTGATCAACTCAGTTTATGTGAAACGACTCTAATGTTACACTTTGTTACATCAATAAATTAATTGAATGATATTCACAAGCCAAACAATTATTGATATATAAGTATTATCATTAAATCAAAAAAACTTCTTTTCAACGACTTTATAAAATAAGGACATGGGTATTGGTATTGTTAGTGTCCAGAGTTTCTTGAATTATTTATTTCTTTTAAACTGTTCTGCTTGGTGTTAAACTGGCGCTGAACTGAGACAGAGTGCATGCTCTACCCAGACCCACTCATGAATAAAAAAAATAACTCCAAATGTATTTGAGTAAAACAGAGGATATTTGCCTTTGAAATGTAGTCAAGTTAAAGTCTCCTTAAAAAGAAATACTTCAAAAAATTACAAATATGCCAAAACGCTAATGAATTACATTTACTCTGTTACTGTCCACCAAATCAGACTAGCTTGAGCTGACTAGAAACAAGAAGGCATTAGCCCAATACTAATGGTAATGGAGTATACCGTATGTTCTAGTGGTGCAACCAGGTGTAGACTTTTGTTCCAAATGTTCCTTTTACACAAAAGCACCAGCATTGATGATATTTCTTCTTAATTTTTTTTTACACCTATTAAAGCCTAAAATTTGGCTGGGTTCTAGCATTACATTATCGGCTCGCTGATCTGTTTGTAGATACCCTGGCTGTGCTTTACATACTCACAATGAGCCAAAAATGCATCCCTGTCCTCAATAACAGCCGATTTAAAGCGGATCAGTAGAAGAGCCAAAGTTATACATGCATCCAGAGCAACGCTTCTAGTTGTGCTGCTAATTTAGTTTAATTAGCAACAGTGGTGTCTGCATCCAGGGGAACAATTAAAACAGCTACTCGTCCAGGAAGGAAGGAAAAAGCTTTTGTACAGACAAGAAAGGGACTTTTATAATGAGACAAGAAGTCTGCTGAACTTTTATTTTTTTTAACCCCACCGTAAATACAAAGCTCCATCACTTGTCATAACACTGTCATACAGTGACAAGCTTGAGTAAGTGGCTAATATGTAACAATGAAAGCTGCACCAAAACACAGAACCCAATGAACACAGTCTGGGAAGATTGCAAAGATCAGACTGCTGTATGTGCACTACGAAAGTCATGGGATTATTGGTTTAGTTTTATTATGTACTAATCAAGTGGCAGATAATGGAGTGGCAGCATGGGGAAGGTTAATACAATTTCACAGATTGCATCCAGCATGCAGACAGCGTACAATTTAGTGCACTGTGTCCTCCATGTCATATTATATGAAGATGATCCTCAACACATTGAAAATCTTCTGATGATAGACTTTTGATAAAAGGAAATGACCAAGATCTGAAAAATCTTTTATAAAAGGAAATATCATCTTCTGACATTAAATTTTTGATAAAAAAGAAAATGTTGATCTTCTGACGCTATATCATTAATAAAAAGAAATTAGGATCTTCTAAATATAGACCTTTGATAAAAGGAAACAGTCCTGATCCGAGGATAAACGTTTGATAAATTTAAACGATGAAGACTTTCAATAAACGGAAATGATCAAAATCTGCTGATGATCGACCTTTGATAAAAGTAAACGATGGAGATTCTCTGATCTCTATATGATTCTCTATAAAAGTAGATCTTCTGATGATAGACCTTTGACCTAAGAAGAAATGATGATGATATTCTGACACTAGATCCTTGATAAAAGAAATGATGATCTGATAAACCTTAGATAAACAGAAATGATCTGAATCTAAACATTTGATAAAAGAAAATGATCATCTGATGATAGACTTTCAATAAAAGGAAATGATGGAAATCATCTGATGATAAACAATAATCTTCTAATGATAAACCTTATGCAAGGTATGAAGGCAAATAAACACCTGACATGAAAAGGAACTCTATAAAAATACACATAAAAATGCGTGTAATTGTTACTATGGTAATTTTTCCAACATAAGAAAATATTCAGGATTATTATCTTTTACATATAAATTGTACCAAAAAAAACAAAGGACAGTAAGTAAGTGAAAATGTATAGCTGTTGTAACATGAGCCACAACTGGAACTACACTATATGGCCAAAAGTTGTTCCACTTAAAGTTTTAAAGTGTGGCTCTGGAGATTTGTGCTCATTTAGCCACAAGGGCATTAGTCAAGTCAGGTGATGTAGGTAGAGGAGGCATTGGGATGGATTGATGGATGGATGGATGGCAAGATAGATGGATGGATATACAAGACCTCTTGAGGTATTTGAGAACTTCTTCCCAAAAGAATGGACTTAACTTCTGAAAGTTTTGCAGCTTTTAGGTACAAGGCCAGTTTTCTGTAATACCCAGTCCCATTCACATTCACAAACTAATTTACATTTGACATTTTATTCACAGGGAAAATGAGGCACAATTCAATCCAAGTGCATCGTTAAGCAGTTTTGGGTTTTGCTTGTGGACCCAACACTGGCTTTCTGCTTGTTGAGGGATTTAAACCTTCAGATCTACAGGAATATTTGGGGAAAAAAAATAAATAAACTGACAAAAAAAAAAAAATAACGAAATCTCAACAGCACAATGGAGTCACTAATACCAAGAGATGTAGAGTCAGATCTTTATAACTAACATCGCTAAAAGTGACATCAGGTTTAATTAATTCATTAATAAAATGTCTTGTATACGTCTGAATAGACAGATACCTTGAGTGTCTGGTGGTAACAGTTACCTTTTATTGCTTAACTGTTCTTTTATATGTGTGAAGTTTATGGACCATGAAGTACGTTTAACAGCAGCCAATGGACTTCCTTTTTCCAGTTTATTGTTCTGTTGATTAACACGTATTTGAGTCTAACCTTGCTTCGTATTCTTCATCTCGCATTTGTTCTTTTATGTTGGTTGCTGTCTCATGCTCATGTTCACGCTCAAATTTGGGTTTTTGTTGTTTAGTTATGTTTGTGGTTATATTGTGCAATATTCTGCAGTTGTTCCTTCCTCTACTTGTCACTTCTGTTACAAGACAATATCCATAAATGAGGCTGAATAAATTTTTATTTTGTTTCACGAGGCTTCACATTACCACATTTCACTGATGCCATGTAATTAGACAGAATTTTGAATGCTTTTCTTCTCCTGTATACAAAAAATGTCCACAGTTAAAAAAAAAATGTCCTTTCTACTTGATATCTCTAGCAAGTCTGAAGCTAGTATATGGACTGATGAGCTGCCTTCAGCTAAGCCTTGTATATATATATATATATATATATAGAAACACTTTAGGTCTAAATTTGTGGACTGGAAACCAAGATGGCTGCCATTGTCAAGATTTCAAGATGGCTGCTGCTACTTTTTTGTTTTGCAGCCCAAAGTCCATTTTGGGTTCTAGATAACTGTAAAAGACCACACATTTCTCAAACAACTCCACATTATTTGAGTTTAGAGTTTAGAGATGCTAGCAGCTTGCTAAAGACTTCATAGCAACATTAGCATTATACATCTATCCGATTTCAAGTAAGCATAAAAATGTCTGTTTATGTCCAAATAACTGCTTTAATAATTTCTTTCTGAAAAGTTCCCTTAGCTCATTTGCTAGCTGTCCATTACATCATCCCAATTTACTATTTGTAGAGCATCATAAATACCACTGCATTTATCTTCAGGGTCATTTGCTCTTTTGCTCTTCATCCCTCATCCTCTTTGGCAAAAAAAAAAAGATCATGGTATGAACGAGGTCAGTTTTGTTAACATCGTTAACATTATAAATACAAACACTTTATTAGATGGGATATCTGGAAGTGTATAAAAGCGGCTAGAAAGAACTGGAGGTTCCTGCTGTGTCATGGAAACCATTAGACTGTCATAATAAAGACAGGACATTATGGTTTGATTATGTTTCTATTATATAAAGTGGGGTTTGTTTGCTGTCCTCTCCAGCCCTTAATGATTAATGTGTGTGTGTGTGTGTGTGTGTGTGTGTGTTGTTAATCATATAAGCCTGTCTCAGGGGATAAGCTGATCAGTTAGGTGTCAAGACATAGATTGATCGTGCATATAAACAAGCAATTGAATTTGCACAAAGGAACACTACAAGGAAGAGGGTTTATCACTAATCTTTGTGTTCGGGGTTTCAAGTTCAGCTTTAATGGTCAAACAAGTGATTTGCATTTAAAGTTTGACCTATTTTCTGTGTGTGTGTGTGTGTGTGTGTGTGTGTGTGTGTGTGTGTGTGTGTGAGAGCACTGTGTAGTGCCCTAAAAGTTTATATTTGTATTCAGATTTAAACTTTGCCAAAGCCAAAACAAAAATGTATTAATGGAAGGGTCGAGAAGGTACGGTTGACGTCAAAGCTCTATAGCAGGCACTCAAGATCTTCCACTCCAATCCATACAAACCATTTCTTTCAGTTAAATTTATTTTTATTTGTATAGCGCTTTTAACAATAAACATTGTTTCAAAGCAGCTTTACACAGAAAATGTGGTGATTAAAAGTAAATATGTTCTTTATAAGTGTAAGTGTGTCCCTGATGAGCGAGCCGGTGGCGACTGTGGCAAGAAAACACTCCCTGAGATGGCATAAGGAAGAAGCTTTGAGAGGAACCAGACTTAAGAGGGAACCCATCCTCATCTGGGTTGCACCGAATGTCCATGATGATCAGAAGCGAAAAGTAGTCCTGAGTCAGTGTAGCAGACAGTTGACATTAGCTACAGTCCAATCCATCCTCAAAGCGCCCGTTCTTACTCCGGAATTCCATGAAACCACACAAGGCGTTGATAAGAAACCGTCCCAAGCTGCACAGAATGGCCTCCACTCGATTAGAACACTAGAGGCAGGCCTGGATGAAGTGGGAAGATCCACGAAGGGGTAAGGGGCAGAAACAGTGGTCACTGGAACCTCAGTGGTCACTGGAACCTCATCTTCATGGAACTGGCTTTTTGCACAGGTGAACTGTGATACTGGAAGAGGTTTGAGTCTGGTTCAAGGAAAGGTACACTAATATTACACCATCCAAAGAAGTCCTATACAATTGTGTGCCTTCAAATTTGTGGTAACAGTTTGGGGTAAAAACTCATCTGGCTGGAAAAGTCCATATAGTGTAGGCATAATAATATTATAATCTTATAAATAAGAAATTCTATATTGATTCGACCACATTAAAAATATTTTCACTTGCTAAGAAAACTTAACGTGTGCTCACCTTTTTATCATGATTCTTCTCTGTTCTTTAATGGATCTTATTTGGATCACAAGCAGTCCATGAATCAACTGTCAGCTAATCTTCTCATGTGTGTATGACAGACTTGTGAGTCAGTGTGTGATTCAGTCTTTATTATTGTTACTTGCTCAGAATGAGATTGTGGGATTTTTATTTTATCCAACGCAAACCTTGTGTGAGTCTGGTGATATATAAATGACTGGACCTTACAAATCATAACCTGACAGATAAAACGAGGTTGGATTGTTGAACAGTATGCAAACATTTTATTGAGTATGTGTCCTTTTGTACCTGTCTGAGATATTTAAATCCATGCATCCATCCATTAACGAAGCTATTGAGCAACTCGAGAACTTTAAGGATGGATTTGGACTGGAATTAATATGAACAGTCTACTGCAAAAATTGAATGTTAGTAATATTTGCAGTTATGCAGTTATAATATTATGCAGTTATTTCTATTTTCCAAATCATTATCCAATTTGTTTAAACCAAAGAAAACCTGATTGGCCAGGTGCTAAGGGTGAATAAATAAATGCTTTGCATAAAAGTAAATATCTGGTCTTTATTTTAAGAATTTCTTGTTTCACTTCATGGCTAATACCTGCAATTAAAGCAAAAACCTCTTCCTTTTGTGAATTTTTCATGTCCAGTCCCGACGCATGCTTCGTGTCTCAAGGAGATGTTCAGGGAACCTTAGCTGGAAAACAAAGCAGTATTTAAATTACCATGGTCACCAATAGGAATGGATAAACTTGCATTAGTTTGATATACTGGAGGACTGAGGATTTAAAGGCTACATAAACAAGCATACCAATGATGTTTATGGGTTTCAGTGTGCTTTCATATACGTAGTGTTCAGTCCATTAGAATGGGACCCGTGGAACCCCCCCCACCCCTAGTGCAGTCTCTTAAACCAAACAAACTAAAAACAACGCCAACGTATTGATTTAGCTCTAATTCAGACTAATGGGCATGAAAGCACCCTACGATTCAGGCTCGAATGCAAGTATTAGTCTTGGCATGTCACCTAATGAACATGTCTCTGCACTTATTGAGACAGAGTAACATGGATTTGTGTTTGTGGGGGTGGATGTGTGTGTGTCTGTGGGGGTGGATGTGTGTGTGTGTGTGTGTGTGTGTGTGTGTGTGTGTGTGTGTGTGTGTGGTTGCTTAGCTCCACTTTTGCTCACCCACTGGCTCCAGCTTTCCCTTTCTTCTCTTTTCAGCTCACACAGTGTCAGTGTTTGTGCCAGCTATAAATGGAATGGGCAACCGCTCGAGGCTGTGCATCGTGGATAGCGTGAACAAGTATTAATATTCTTAGACTGCCTGCTAATGACAAACTGCGAACATTCTCCAGTGTTGAGAGCCGTGTCGCCTTACCTAGAGGCACTCCTATCTTTGGCCGTCACTCAGCGCTCGGATTAATCGAATTCAACTTTGACCTTTCAAACTGCAAGCGGTGATGAAATGCTGCATGTGACACAGTAGACAGAGACTTGCTTCACCTAGGCATGGACGAGATCCAGATTCAATGGCGGGTCTTGGTCAATGCAAGATTACATATTTAGCATGAGTAAAACACGTTTTAAAAAATGTGACATGGCACTCAAGAAACTGTGATGCCACCTGTGAGATCAAGGTTTAGATAGCAAAGATGTGGTTGACACAGGTAGTTCTAGGTGAGGTGAGGAGACCTGGGACGCTATCAGGATTCCAATTCATCCAAAAGGTCTTCAGTAGTAAACTATATCTTCACAGAGCTGGCTTTGTGCAGAGGAATGCTGTGATGCTGGAACAAGTTGTGGTCTTCTAATTCAAGTGAAGAAACAATTGAATTCTAACACATCCAAAAACATCCTGTACATTTGTTTACCTCCTGGTTGGTGGTAACAGTTTAGCAAAGAACCACATAGGGCTGGATAATTTAGGAGTCCCAATACTTTTATAGGGAGCACACTTTTTTATTGACAATAATTGGTTTAATTAATTTAATTTACTATACAGAAATAGAAAAAAAAATCATAGTGATATAGGTAAATATCAGAAAAGCAATTTTTAAAATTGCCGTATGTTAATTAAAGTGAATCATAATCATCAAGTGCCAAAAAGTCGAGCAGTGAATGGAGTACCATAATTCCCCATTTATCGCGGTTGGTTCGTTTTAAAATGCTCACGATAAACATAAAAAAAAGCCTTAAATGCTATTTTATGTATACAGTAATGTACTGTATTAACATTTTACTTCATTTTATAATTAATAATTATATTTTTATTAATACATTTCATTATTTCAACATAAAACTCAATTTCCAAGTTTTTTGGTCTATGGTACTATACACGAGGGACCGGGAAAATCAGCCAAACAAATGAGTTATGTGGCAAATGCAATTCGGCAATAAATCGGGGGCCCGAGATTCGAACCGCGGTAAAGCGGTAAATTACTGTACAGTAAATTTTAAGTTGTTTCACATTGTTAAAGTATTAAAATGTTTTTTTTTTCCAGCTCAGACTAAACACAGGGAAACAAGTTGAATAATGTCCTTCAAGCAAAAGATTGTAATTATATAAATAATACTTTAAATTATTTAATTATTAATTAAAAAAAATAGAAAAAAAGAGTATAATCCTTAACTGATTGGATGCTGTTATAATCTTTCATTCTGCACTAGGAACAAGGGCTGTGAATTTCGAAACAATTTAACCAAGTGTGATGCTAATGTAACTGCTGCCTGAGACACGATCTTAGAAAAAACACAAGGCTAAGATACAATAATATTTTTTAACCAGACTATTTCTCTCAATTACTTTAATTTTATGTTTTAGAATAGAAAAATACCTCAGAAAAATAGAAAAAATACCTCAGAAAAATAGAAAAATACCTCAGAAATATAGAAAAAATACCTCAGAAATATAGAAAAATACCTCAGAAAACTACAAAACCCCCTCAGAAAATGGACTAATCCCTATGCTGAATAGCACATTAGAAAAAAAAAGCATTTTGTTTGGTTAAAAATGCACGATCTGTGCTGGTAAAAGACGACTTTGACATAAGGAAGAATGAAAGATGTGATTTGTGTGGTGTGTGTGTGGAAAACATGAACCAGTGAAAAGGCAGTGTGAGGGAGAGACCGAATCTGGCAAACAGTAAACAGTTGGAGAGCCCTGAAATGTGTGTTCTTTTGTTTGTGTGCGCTTGAAAATCTCAAAAGTGTTGCTTGGTGATTTTCTTGCAAGCTTAAAGACTCTACGAATACAAATTTCTATGTCTTTTCCATCTCCCATCTCTTTTTTTTTTTCACTTTTAAGTGTGATGTGCGTTAATATTTTTAGAGAGTTACACAGCAGATTCCCTTGCCAGTACTGTTAAAAGTAAAGGCGGCTCGTTTGATCGTTCTCAAAAGAGAAGTGTCTTTCGGCTGGCACATGTTGTTTGCAGAAGGGAAGAACAACGCCATAAGCCACTTGCTATGGCTGAAATATGTTTTTGGGCCATTTGCACAGTTGGTCTGCAGGACCGTGTTCATAGTGCGTCTGAAGTTGAACGTGTCTGGTGGCTTGCGATAGGCAGACAATTCTAATCTTATTATGCGACTGGATCGATGGGGCTGCACTTACACGGGTAGAGCCTGTCAAATCCAGATAGCAGGAGAAAAAGCACAATAGAAGTTATAATCAGATAGAAGTTACTGAGATAAAAAAATAGTTCTCATGGGCTTGCCACAGGTGGCTTCTATTTTTAAACCCAGCTGATTTTTATCTCATAAAAGGGGCGTAGCTTGAGTTTTATAATGAGAGCAGTCTGTAGTTAATGATCATTTCCTTACCTGTGTGTGCTCTGCCAGGGCCGAATCTAATGGCCTCTCAATGTGTTTTTAATGGAGACGGATTAACGTCCAGGCAGCAGGTAACACAGGAGGAGCTGCAGGAGACCAGTAAGGGGTTCTGATACCATGGGGTGACCATGAAGCACTTTAGTTTTACTGGAGGGAGGTCTAAGTAGTTGTCCCTCCCAGATTATAGGCATCAGCTTGGACATTAAAGTCTGCACATTGTGAGGTCTAATAATGGGAATCTAAAATAATTGGAATAGTTATTGGAAAAAAAAAACAGTTTTCACAATAAATTTTTAAACTGTGTAGTTATAATAGCATGAGCTTCCATAAGTAATTGAGTCTTCAGCTAAATAAAGGATTACCACTGACATTGGTTATATGTTTGAATTAGTATGATCGACTCAACAATTTTTTTTGTTATTGTTCATTAGAGTTCTTTATTGGCAGGTGTCAAATAAATATCTGTAACAAGAAGAAACTCTTCTTTGTAAAGCCTCGGTGGTTGTAAAAAAAAAAAAAAGGGAATGAAAATAAATGTTGTGGCCCATCAATGTTCAACGATTTAGGGCAAAGGGAGCATACAGTACTTTACTTATCAACACTATTATTGCTTCGACGGCATGCATCATGTATGTATTTTGGGAATGCCTTCAATCTGCATTTGAACTGTGTGAATGTATATAAATAAATATATACATATCAATGGTCTGAGTTTTTTAGGCAGTTTTTTAGCCGATTCTGCATGTCGAAGCAGCGGTGAAGTTCGTCAGCGAGAAAGAGAATCTGATTGGCTGAAAACGGAACACACTTGTTGTCATTTTTGTTCTTGTCTTTGCAACTTGAGACATGATTGAAAAAGCTACATGAGTCTGTCGCTGCTTGATTTAAAAGTAAACAATGTGATGCGATGAGATGCATCCTTTTAAACATATTTGATCTGCAAAAAGCTATTTTTTACCTATAATTATTAGCAGATGCGCTATACTTTTTATTATTTAGAAAGTGACCAATAATTTGTAAGCAATATTTTATATGTAGATTGATTTCTCCTCGCTAAACTGAGAAAAACGTATAGGGCATGATGATGTAGATACGCTGTCAGAGATGTATCCTAGGGCACATCACTCAGCTGTCCCCGAAGACACTGCGCATCCTCCTTTTTGTCCCATTAGAATTCACAAATGGACTACAAGGTCTTGCACTTTCTTCCAGACTTTCAAAAACACACGCTCGTCTTATGTGGCAATGTAAATCCTTCACTTTCATGCCTATTTCTTCGTCCCAGAGGACATTGCACATCTGTTTCCCCACTTTATGCAGTACATTCTTCCTCTTTTACTATTCCAGATGATTTTGCGCATCCTCTTTCTCGCTTCACGCATTGTGTTCATCGCTGCGGTACCTCAGGGTCTCACATTCCTCTGCTGCAGCAATCCCAAGTCGCACACACTTAAAAGCCTTTTGTTCCTCATGGATTGTACACTTGACTTAACTGTGCAAGCACCAGTTATCATCATTAACAACCGGGATTGTGACTCAGGTGCGTTACTAATTGGTTGAAACAAGAAACACAGACTCGAACAGGTACTTTGTGGATTCGATCTACACCACGACTCCTTCACGACTGAATTAGTGCAATTCTAATTTATATATTCTATGTGCTGTTGTTTTTCTCAGTACACAGGTCCTAAATGTTAATTAATACCTGCTCATGGGTGGTAATTGAATCAGCGTCTTCAAAAATTGCAAAGAAATTATAGCAGTCATCACTCTACTACATAATCAATTGATTAGTATATAGACACTCATTAAGAATCTAGTAGAATATTGTAGTCTATGAACTGCTCACACCTTTATTTTTGCCTTTTCACAGTTAAGGAAAATAAATAAAGACCTTTCATGAAATCGCAACTTCCACCCAAAAGGTTTTAGTGGATGGTCTTGTTGTCTACTACAAGGAGAACCGGTCTAGGACCTTAAACCAAGTTCTTCAAGTTCCATTCACATTTTACAGTTTCAAACTCCCCCTATTTTTTTTTACTAGTGACAAAGTTGTCTAACCCACCACCTCCTGATCCCCTATATAAAACTCAATAACTTCTACCCAAAAGGTTTTAGAGTCTGGAAGTGTCCGGTTGTCAAGGACAATAGAACCTTAACCAAACTTCCTGCTAACGTTGAAGTCACTTTAGACACTTTTTAGTCACTCTTTGTTCCTTATTGAAAAATTATCTGCAAAAACTCTTGCTGTAATCCTATGCTGGGAGGAAACTTGTAGGTATGAGTCAGCAGTTTATGTCTTCTTATTTTCCATTAACTTGTTTAATACACCCACTGACTTCAGCTACTTAATGTGGAGACAGAATACTTTTTTGCTAGCCTTAACAGCTCTGTTTTGAAGCTTTGATGGATAATGATGGCTGATATGTTCATGTGTCCTTTGTGTCACATCAAGTGGGGCTTGCTCTATGTCAATCTTCAGATGAGACTTTATCACATAATTCTGCAACAGCTGCAAACACCACTGCTTCGCCTCATGCTTCACTGAACGTCTAATGTTTATGTAGTAGATGCGGTCGTACTGAAAATTCTCTTTGTTGCGCATCACCTTGGCTTCCTTCAGGGCAGCTTCTGTCTTTTGCCCTTGCTTTGAATGCGATAGCGGTAGCTGGCGATTAATAGGGATAGACGTAGCTTAGTGGATAAGAATTCTGTTTAGAAGGTCATAACTTCGAATCCTAGCACCACCAGCCTGAGCCCAAAAGCAAGGCCTATAATACTCAATTGCTCTGTTGTGTTAATATATATCTATATCACCAATTTTTCTGGATAAGGATATAAGCAAAAGCATTTAAATGCAAACAACTGCATTTAAGTTAGTTGAATTAATGAGATCAATGGGATTATGGTAGTAAACTGCAGGGGTGGATGTAAAAAAAACAAAAAACGGTTTTACTCCCTTAGTTGATTTAGAATCACAAAGTCCATCCATTAAAAATGCCACTGTCATCTAGACACAAACAACAGTCATCGAGGTCAAAGCCTGACTGTGTCTCACAAAGATTTGAGCGACACTACTAAGTCCTTCAGGGTCACATCTGTTTGTTGTCCCGTCTACGTGATGCACTTAGCGAAGTCGTACTTCACGTATTTCCTTTACTTTTTTTTCCTTTTCCCAACCATGTGTTCTGCTGGAAAACTGAGACATCATTTGACAGGAACCATGAGATGGAACTGTTGCTGTCGGGTCACGTTAACTCACTTGCTGTGTGGCTTTTTGTCATCAGCTGTTGTATTGTCAACACTGGGTCGTCGCGCGAACACCGTCTCGCTAGGAGAGCCGTGCCGATGACAGGCATCCAGTGAATGAACTGTGTCATGTAATTTACTTACTGATGACTGCAATTATCCAGCTCTGACTCACCGTACACTCAAACCGGGGTTTATGCGTGAGGGGAAAAAAAAAAACACATAATAAAATAAATATAACACTGAGCACAATCCGAGGCCGTCTTTGCATGAAAATGGAAGTGATAATTTGGCACTGGATGGACCGAAATGTGCCGATGAATAAAGATGCGGTGCGGCAAGAGTGCGCTTGCACGGATGCGAACGTGTTCACTTTTGTCTCTAGGAGCTTTTCATTTATAAGGAGCTTGTCATAGAATCTACTGGGAGCTGTAAATAAAGGATTGGAACATGGGACATTGGTACAAAGAAATTTGAATCTATAATACGTGCAGTAATTGAAGGACAATAAACAGTTACACACGGCTGTTAGTGCTGGTAGTCGAAACAGACTGATACGATGTGAAACGAAAACAAGGCTTTTTTTACAACACAAAAGTTTTCTTGCAGATACTTTGGACCAGCCTGGAAATTTTGCCCTATTTCAATAACACAAAATGACATTTTCACATCATTACACGATAAAGATTTGCGAAAACATAACCCGAAACACTTCCCATTTAATCATGGGTATTTATGATTGTATAAGAGAACCCAGCCATTAGGGTTGCACAAGCCAGTGCACTCTTAGTGCCGGTCCCAAGCCTGGGTAAATGGGGAGGGTTGAGTTAGGAAGGATATCCGGCGTAAAAAAACATGCGCCAAATCAAACATGCGGATCACAAAAGAGTTGTGATAGAAGAGTAAAAGGGAAAGTTTATATGACTGTGGTGAGACCTGCGATGTTGTATGGTTTAAAGACAGTTGCATTGAGTAAAAGACAGGAGGTGGAGCTGGAGGTAGCAGAGCTGAAGATGTTGAGGTTTCCGTTGGGAGTGACGACGATAAAGAGGATACGAAACAAGTTTATTAGAGGGACAGCGCATATAGGACATTTTGGAGACAAAGTTGAGATGGTTTGGACATGTTTAAAGGAGGAACATGGGGTTTATTACTAGGAGAATGCTGAAAATGGAGCCACCAGGAAGGAGGAAAAGAGGAAGACCAAGGAGGAGATTTATGGATGTGGTGAAGGAAGACATGCAGGTAGTTGCGTTGAAAGAGGCAGATGTAGAGGACAGGGGGTATGGAGACGGATGATCCTTTGGGGCGACCCTTAATGGGAGAAGCCAAAAGAAGAAGAAGAATCATGACTATAAGACTGTAGGAAGGACATTACTTATGATCACACACTCTGGTGCTCATAATATTTCTCACACTCTGGTGTTTGTATTGCTTATGACTTATAATCACACTCTTGGTGTCACCCAGGTGAGGACGGGTTCCCCTTTTTCTCCTAATGTCATCAGAAATCATAATTGCACAGAAAGGGAAATATAGTTGATCAGAAAGTCTATTTTGTTGAATGTTTTCAGCTGTTCATGTATTAAGACTTGAGGACAAAATGGTGATTGTAGCCCTGAATTCTGAACACTTTTTCTGACTTGGACATGATTTATTTATTGGATCTGTACTTGGAATGTGCCCTTTTACCTATAAAACAGATATAATTGGCCATAAAGGGTCACAAGTTTCATTTTGGTTTTTACTTTTATTTGAACAAATCTTGACTTGTCCTTTTCCCTCTTCAGATTCGATCATGACTTGATCTTGTCTAGTCTTGGTCTTAATAATGGCAGCCTTGACTACAGCTCTACAAAACACAAATAACAGCATTAGCAGTTTATTTCCATCTTTTCCAGCAAAGCCAGTCTATAATATATCACATAATTATATAAGTCTGAACAATAGTTCTGTCTGCATAGGACTGAATAGCTGCTTTTTGTTAGCGTGACAGATTTATCTCCCTAAAATAAAAAATATCAGCTCATGTTACCTTTGTCTTTGACAACGCTTGAGCTTAAAGTGACTGAGCTGAGCTCAGGGTCTAAAGTCATCCTCCTCCTGTGTTATTGTGTTTACAAGCAGGGAAAAGTGGAACAAACTCTCCGGCCCAGGCCATGAGCTGAGTTATTGGAGCCATTATTCCATGATTCACCACGCTTATGGGGGTTTTGAAGAAGTCCCTGTGGTGGTCACAGATGTGCCCCAAGCACATTTTTCTCTATCTGGATGGAGAGGTTTTAAAGGATGGAATGAGGAATGAATAATGATCGGTGTGAAGGTGGAAGCTAACAGGAGAACATAAGATTGAAAAAAACAAAGAGGTGGCGGTTAAAGAAAACCAGATTATCTTGAAAGAAGAAATAGATTGCAGGAATTAAGTGAGAGAATGAGGAGAAAAGGAAAAGGACGGAAAGGAAACAGCTGGTTGAGGGATGGAAATGGGATTTACAGTGAATGGGAAAACGCAGCAAAGAGCACGAGAGCTGATTCACACTAAACCCCAATATTCAATGCCCCAATATTCGTATAGAACAAGACAATAGGAGCAATACTTTTAACATGCCAATCAAAGATCTCAGGGAAAGATAATTTATATTTCAAATAGATTATGAGAAATAATTATTACCTATGTAAACAAGACATTCTCAGACTTGGATTTGTTTGATTGATGTATTGGATTTGTTCTTGGAATATGTCCATTCTTTTTTTCTAGAAAACAATAATTGAGCATTAAGCATCAAAATTTCATTTTACTTACTGTATCTTCACTTGTCCTTTACCCTCTTTAAATTTGATCAGCTTGTCTAGTCTTGGTCTTGGCTTTCCATTTACTGACCCGAAGACAAACTATAAAGTATCACATTATCATATAAGTCTATAATAGTTCTAATGTTGCCCATAATGAGTGTCTGGATAGAATAAATAATGTAGTTTCCCAGACTGTTTTTTTCTTTTTTTCGAACAAGCTAACCATTATGACCTCTTAGTCCCATGAACTATTCCCGATTGATGCCTGCTATGTTACATACAAGACATAGTGTATGTATTTAATATACGCTATACTAATGTACAAGAGCAGTTTATGCTAGATACAGTATACTTGCGTGTGTGTGTGTGTGTGTGTGTGTGTGTGTGTTTGTATGTGTGTGAAGTCAAGTCAAGAAGCTTCCTGGTGCTACAAAATAGCGCTGACCAGTAAACCTACTGTATAATATATTGTTATACAGTACAATGTGCAAAAGACAACTATAATCAAGAGTGTATATATAAACATTAACACAATGTGTACGTATGTGTGTGTGTGTGTGTGTGTGTCTAACAGTAGCATGTGAACAGCAACTCCTGATTGATAGATACAACTGCTTTATTTCAAGCAGAAACTGATTTATGGACTTCCCATCTCACACACACACACACACACACACACACACACACAGAAAAAGAGAGAGAGAGAGAGAGAGAGAGAGAGAGAGAGTGAGAGAGAGAGAGAGAGAAAGAGAGAGAGAGAGAGCTCTCAGGGTTGTTGATCTTTGTGATTATGCCCTCCCATTCAATCATCCCACTATCCCCAATCCACTGTGTTCCCTCTGCCCTCCTCCTCTTCGTGACCTCCATATCAGAAGCACATAGGAATTTATGGCTGAAAGAGTGGATGATATCACACTTGAGGGAGAAAGACACTATTACTGTCCTGCCTCACCTTTCAATTTTTACACTATTTTTAAACATGCTGTATGCAAGCATTGTTTTTTTTTTCCGATTTCAGGATTTTATTTTACATCCATTCATTCCTATTATATAATGTGATGGGGAAGTAGTAGCCTAGTGGGGACGGCATTTGACTGTGGATCTGGGGGTTGTGGGTTCAAATTACTCCACAATGGACGGTCCCAATCCTAGATGCAGAAGGAGGAGGGTGGGTATATTAGGGGGTGTAACGGTACACATAATTCACGGTTCGGTACGTATCTTAGTTTTCAAGTCACAGTTCAGTTTAATTTCCGTACAGTTACAGGGGAAGCAAAGTAATTGATTAAACTGCCACTCATTTGATTAAATACAATTCAATAAATGGAATAATTAAACTAAATAATTTACATACTTTAGACCCCATGTGGGTAATACAGATGTTTATGTAAGTGTGTGTGTGTTTTACATTTAATATCTGTAGTGTGTGTCAAAACTGTTCATTAAGTGGGTTCTCCTTCAAACTGTTACCACAAAGCTTCATGAAGATATGATTTACATGAGTTGGCTATAGAGCTCCGACCCTCAACCCTATTGACCACCTTTTGGGATGAATTGAAATGCTAATGGCAACCCAGACCTCCACACCTCTCCTCCTTCAGTACATGACTTTACTATGAGCTGAATGAGGCCAAATCTTCAAGCACACTCCAATATGTAATGAAACCCTTCCCATAAGACTGGAGGTCATTTGGACTACATTTGGAATGAGATGGTTAAAAATCACATGAAATCTTATAGTCAGGTGTCCATAAACTTTTATTCATATAGTGTGTCAGATGCATTGGTGAATATATGATCCCCTGAAAGTTTCAGGAATTTGAGACACTCAGACAAAGTGTTGAACAGTTGATAAGTTTATGCTCAACCATTGCATCTGTTTTTTTATAGTTCTGACAACCATAAAAAGCTGTTCTTTATAGGCACACGTTTCTCAAAACCTATCCTTTCAAGCATGATGAATGACATGCATGACATTTAGCACATGCAGTAGCTATGAATGAGCCAAAAAGTCTAGGATAGGAATTAATCTGTGTGTATGTGAGCGTGTGCATGTGTGTGTGTGTGTGTGGGATGAGTTGAACGAAGTGCTCCCACACAAGGCCATCAAATATAACTCTGTCAGACCCACAGAGCAGGCTACTCGTAGAGCCGGATTGGAAATAGACTCATTAAAAGTCTTTTCCACACACTGAAGCCATTTAAAAAGCGGATCATTACTAAATCCCTCCCTCTGAAGAAGCCTCTCAGACAAAGTTCATTTCGGTTAATTAAAAACCTCTTAAACAAACTGTTAAGCATCAAAAACGCAGGAAGGGAAATTGGTTCGCAATTACAAGCCACACTAATGAAATAAAACTTGCTTTTAAAACCTACTTGCTCTCTTTATATTATTGATGTATCTATCTTATCAATGACATAACAAGTGTAGATCTTGAATGTTAACTACCCGACTACAGGACATGCTTAACAATTCTGTGGAAAATCCTGCTCTTTTAGACTAGCTAGATTAGCCTAACGTGTTTATACGGTTAACGCAAATTCATTTTAACGGCACTCATTTTTATCAATTAATTTAATTAATTGAAAATTAATGCAGCTCGCTTAACTAAATGAATGCAGCTTGCATTTCTGCTTGACTATTTTTATTACAAATATAAAAACTTTCTTTCAGCTTCTCCCATCAGGGGGCGCCACAGCGAATCATTAGCATGTTTGATTTGGCACATGTTTTTATGCTGGATGCCCTTCCTAATGCAACCATCCCCATTTATCCGGCCTTGGGACCGGCACTAAAAGTGGCTGGGGTTGGTTCCCTGACCGGGGATCGAACTTGGGCCGCAGCGCTGAGAGCGCCGCATCCTAACCACTGGACCACCAGGGGACCTATTTTTTTTACAAATATAAATAAATAAATGCATATAAAAGGGTAGAGATTAAAACCCTCAATGCAACACACATTTATGCATGACGTCCTTTCTTTGCTCAAATACAAAAAAAATATAAACTCCATGATGACGCAAATCAAGCTCTAAAATCTGACATGATGCACACATCCGGCAGTTAAAACCGTCCGTGTGGAAACACAGCGAAAGTTCCTTTTGGTGTCCTGATGACATACGTCATTTAAAACACCATTATACCTTTAAAACATTTACAGGGACATTTTGTCTTCATGCTCTATGTTAAGTACGGCATCACTAATAAACAAAAATTTAAAACATATTATTATATTATCATACATTTGCATAAAGCGTATTCCATATTCCATATACATCCCATTCCACATTTATTCCCTGTTATCTCTTATAACAACCTCCAGTCTTCCAGAAAGATGTTTCAATAGATTTTAGGGTGTTCTTGTGGAGATTTGAACGCTTTCAGCCGCAAGGGTGTTGGTAAAGTGAGGTACTGATTAAAGGTGAAGTGAGGAGGCCTGGAGAGTTCTACAGTCAATCCAAGCCAATCTTCCACTCCAACCCGTGTAATCATAACAGGAGTGTGATCTCCTAGTCCAAATGAAGGGAAATTGAATGCTAACACATCCCAGGACATCCTGATCAATTGTGTGCTTTTACCTTTTTGTCCATATGGTGTACATGAACCCTTTATCAAGTAACAATTACGCATCAGAAACACCAAATATTACATATCTAAATGTGTTCCATGATGCAGTTTGGGTTTCTATTCTCAGCTGTAAGCATGGACCGGATTAGATCTTGCCGTGTAAAGAAGGAAAATGGAATCAAATCGAAACTGTCACCTCTAAACCTAAATCCAATGTTTCACATCGGCATTGTGCGCTTTGTTCTACTTGGCTATATTACTGTCCCTTTTGTATGTCTTTGTCCTATTTGTTTGGCTCGATGGTGTCAGTTTTAGTCTTGTTTTAAAGAGCGCATGACAGAAATTTGGATAGTCTGTCTATCGGTGACAGTCGCTGTTACATCCAGTTGCCCCCTCTCTCTCTCTCTCTCTCTCTCGCTTTCTTTCTTTCTCTTTCTTCCTCCTCGCCTGTTAAATCCACTAACTGAGGCATGTGTGGGTGTATGACACACTTATATAAACCTTCACGTTATGCAATGGGAGGGTTTTCTGTGTGTGTGTGTGTGTGTGTGTGTGTGTGTGTGTGTGTGTGTGTGTGTGTGTGTGTGCGCTCACATGTGCACGCGTATGTGTGTATAGTTGCTGTGTAACTACAGTAGAAAAGGAGGAAACTTCTGTCAGGGCTTAATTAAGAAACACGCACCATTCATATGTTCAATTGTTTGTGTGATTCTGTGTGTGTGTGTGTGTGTGTGTGTGTGTGTGTGTGTGTGTGTGTGTTTGTGTGTGCGTTCTGTTGCTCGCTTCTTTCATTATCTGGCACTTTATCTGCCTTATGCATAAAATATGAGTTATTTGGATATTAGTACGATTGCGTAGTGAGTCTTTGTGTGTGGGTTTGTGTGAGCGTGTGTCAGAGGGCGGAGAAGAATATTCTAGTATTTTTTTCTGCTATTCATCCCCCCAAAAAAATCACTCTTTTTTTTGCTGTAATAGTGGAATCTGATTTGTTCTGTATTTTTTTTCTCTTTATCATCTTTCTTTTCCCATAGGCAGAGGTTAATGAATGCATGAAGAGGAACAAGAGAGCGAGACAGAGAGAGAAAGGGAGAGGGACAGAGAGAGAGAAAGGGAGAGGGAGAGAGGGAGAACAGATGGTGGATTAAGCTGGTGAATTACTTTCAATTATATGTTACTGTTTCCTCCCTCAGGTGTTTGACACTACATTTCCGAGCGCGTAGTTCAATAAGAGCAGATTGGACATAGTGGTGTAGTCCGGTGAGTAGTAGTGAGCCTGCTGTTAGCAAACCTGAGGCTAAAAACGAGATGAAAAGGTGTCATGAGGGAAAATATATATATATTGAATCAGAAAATCCCTACTCACAATTTAGTATGTTATATTCAAATAAGAAAATGTAAAAATTCGCAGAATTGATCATCTTGGATACACTTTAGCCCCGCCCACTGAAATGTAGCTTGTTTACATAATGTGCAAAATGGAATTTTTTGTAATATTATTATTATTTTACATTTTTACATTTATTGGATATGACAGATGCCTTTATCCAGGACAATTTACAATTACACTATACTGCCAAAAGTTTGTAAACATCTGCTCATGATTTGTGTTTTTTGAGTATCGCATTTCACTTCATTTAGTCCCAATTAGCTCTTACGCCCTCCACTCTTCTGGGAAGATGTTACACTAGATTTTGGAGGAGTGTGCTTGTGGAAATTTGTGTTCATCAGCTGCAAGAATGTTGGTAAGATCAGGTACTGATGTAGGTGAGAAGGTTAGGAGGCCTAGGGTGTGTTTAATGTTCCAATTCATCCCATTGGTGTTCACTAGGGTTGAGGATCAGCACTCTATAACAGCCCACTCAAGAACTTTCTTCTCAAACTGTGTGACCCAAATGTTCATGGCGCTCAATTTGTGTACATTTTGGCTAGCATTTTGGAGATGAATCATCTGGCAGGAAAGGTCAGGTGACCCAACACTTTTGTCCATATAGTGTATTTTATTTGTACAGCTGAGCAGTTAAGGGTTAAGGGCCTTGTTTAAGGGCCCATCAGTGGCAGCTTGGATTTCATAATTTAAGAGCGGTGCAATTGCACTTGCAGTAAAATCTCACAACGAGCTGGTTGTGTTTTAGGTCTGATTCTGGGGAAGTCAGAAAATGACTGTATTTTATATCATGCACTATAATAATTATTGGCAGTTTATTTTCCTTAGGTTTTTCTATGAAGACATGCTCACAAAGGTTTAAAGGATTCACAGATATGCTTATAAGCATACCACACACACACACACACACACACACACACACACACACACACACACACACACTGGTCTAGCTACATTTCTCTGAGCATAGGTCTGAGGATTGACTGCTTTGTCTGCTAAGCAGCATGTGATCATTAATCCTGAACCGAGTAAAAGGACCAGCTAGCAAACTTTCCCATTTCCTTTCTCTCTCTCTCTCTCTCTCTCTCTCTCTCTCTCTCTCTCTCTCTCTCTCTCTCCTTCTCTGTCTACTAATTGCTAAATTCATTAGTCAGTGCTGAGGCCCAGGCGAGTGGTGACGGCTCGAGAGACTGATGAAAACTGTAATTAGGAGCGTTCCACTTTTAAAGCACGTCTTCCGTTTGTCCACGAGAGGACTCATATACATACAGAGACATGCATGGCAGGGATAGAAAACAAGCAAAATCTCAGTTCAGATGATTTGAATAGCAGGCAGGGTGCGTGGACACGGTCTCGGGGGTTGCTTTAAGAATTAAAGACATCAAGTCAGCAAATGAAGTCATCCGTTAATTTGGAAAGAAGCCCCGTGGACAAGCTGCGTAGATTTCTTTTTCTTCATTTATCATTTGAATGGCTGCTTCTTATTTTTCAGAGTTGGCTCCAATACAAACTCTCGAAGGAATGAATTCTTCAATCTGATTGGCTGTAAGGAATTGATATTCGATACCAGTCTCTATGTTGGCCGTTATGCATTTGTTTGAAATCACAGGTGGTCTTTTTTCAGTTTTTTTTTAAAAAAGTCATTTTTCTGTAGTAAAAGCTTCAGTTTTTTTTTTTTTTGTGTAAGGAGAATTTTGTTAAAATATTTATAGATGAAAAAATATTCGATGTCAGCATTTTAATTAGTAAACAGTCTATAGGTAGCCACAATGGGATTTCTAGCTTCTTTATTTCTTCTTTTCTTTTCCAAAAACGCTGAAAAGTTGTCTTAATTGTGTAATAACATATCCAGTTAATAACAGGATTTTATTGGGTCAGGTCCAGCAAGGGCTGCTCAAAATGACTGATTTATGTTTTAATATAAATTATTTCCTATCCTCAATTCTTTTCATTTCATACCATTTCGGTAGATTTCAGCCGTGACATCACTTATTACCGTACGGCCTTCAGAAATTAACAGTTTAGGCTCTTGGTAGGTTCAGATCTATGTTGCGTGATATTGCTTCAACCTATCAAACTGCAATTTGGGCACTTTAAGGCCTTCTATCAGGCGTCCAATGACGTCAACATTTTCACGTCTTTTGATTGGACGGTCAGAGAGCGTGCTAGTCAGACTCGCAAACCGCATCTGTAGAAAATTCTGTAGAACAAATTTAAATATATGTTCATTGGGCTTTTTGCTTTAGTAATGCCATTCATTCGCACTACATCTACTGGTAGGACACCACTAAACACCCAGGGGTTGAAATGCACGGCCCGCCACGAGTTAAATATAATTATTTATAAGAAAAACATAAATGATTAAAATCTGTTGTACAAAATTGTAATTGCAAATTTCTGCATTACAAATGAAACTAAACCATATGCTGTTCTAGCAAAAAGAAATGAACCTGATGCACTTGATACTAAAAGCAGAAACATTAAGACTTCATTGTTGATTATTTTCCTACAAGGTCATTTCTTGAAGTGTTATTAAACTAAGTGTAGATTCGTCTGCTAGTAAAATTCCCATTGCTAACAAGACAGCTCTCCCTTTCTCTTATTCTCTCTCTCTCCCACATCTCTCTCATTTCATATCCATCTTTCTCTCCCACACAGCGCATCATAGTATGCGCTTTGTCGTCCACGCTCCACACAGTCTACCACTGGTATTTTAGTTCTCGTCTCAAGCCACGTTTCTGTTCATGCAAAAGAAAACGCGGGTGTGATGCTATTCCTGTCATGCTAAATTCATAGCCTGGCATTTTGCACGTGCCCAGTGACATTCATCATGTGTTTCGCCACGGAGCCGCTCAATAAACGATATCCCGCCGTGGCGTGGATTAACTCGCCACTCTCTGCTTCACGGAGCCACGCAGAATGTCGACTGCTGATTCATCGTGAAAAGTCTTTGGTATTTAATGAGTATAAAATGTTTCCTAGGCGCGTAGTGACACCTGGATTATAATTTTTTTTAAAGCGACAGGAATTAGCTAGGATTTTATGCACCTTGTTGACATGTTTGATACAACATGTCAGCATGAAACCGTGCGGGTGAGGCTTCAAACTCTCCATTATCTTCGTTAACTCCGAGTAATAGGCAGCGAAATGTGATTTCATTCGCAACGAATAAACAAATACGTTTTTCTGTTCTTAATAAACATAATGGCACCAGTGACACAAGACTTACTTTATTATGTCTTAATGGGAAAAAGACACAAGAGAGAAATACGAATAAATTGAAAATAGTAGTGAACTAGAAACTGTTAAGCGCTGGTGCGAGTTCTGATGTAAAATAAATACTCCAGACATTTGTAAACATATGATTAGTGTTGTGCTCGTTACTAAAAAATAGTAACTAGTTACAGTTACTTCATTCAAAAAGTAACTTGGTTACTTTGTTGATTATTTACACCAAAAAGTAATGCGTTACTGTTAAAAGTAACTTTGAATTTACTTTTTAAAAAAACCTTTAATGTTCCCATTAATGCCCTTTTATGTGTTATGATCTACAAACACAAAACTGACTTAAACACAAAGTCATTTCTAAACACTATTTTATTGAAGTCAGACCAACACAAACTGAATATACCACAAGGATTTCTGAAATAAATATCAAAACAAACTGAATAATATATTCACAATCAAACACTAAAGTGGCTTCTGCTGTTGTGTTAAGCTCTTAAACATGTTCCTTTCACAGCTGAAGTATGAAAACTATCAACAATGTAGAACAGAACACCGGGTTAGCTTCTAGCTACTAGCTTTATCGAGGCATGGAGTTCCTGGAGGAGCTTTACCAGATTGGAGTTGCTGTTTATCGCAGTAGATACGACCTTCGAACCAGAAAGACACAGCTTGCATTTGACTAAAAAGTTTTTGATTTTATGCTCAGCTAAAGTGAAATAATGAGCATATTTCCACTTTGAGAAACTCGTCTTGCTCTCGCCTCGACTAGCCATTAATGCGGCACAGACCTGAATAAACAGAGACACGCCCACAGAGCGTCGTCTTCGTGTTTACATACATAAATATCAGATGTCTAGATTTTTACGTGTTTACCTTTTTCAGATACAGATACTACTCTACCAAGCATTTACATTATTGTTTGACATTCCATCCTGTTCTTTGACTTCCTCTTTGGTTTCCACCTGACCTTTTTTTTTTTCTTTGCCTGTCCCTGAGTCTGATTAGCGCTTCTGCACCACCGTCATTGTTTTATTAAAATCTGCCTCAACCCACACCTGCATCTATCCAGGGCCTCCAGTACGACACTTTCACCACTGTGATTGTTATGAGTGGGTATGATGAAAATAACTCTTCTCCATGTCATTTCTTGCGAGCGTGAAGTATTTGGCAGGACTTCTAAAGGCCATCTCATTTACAAGCAAATCAGGTTTCCAGGTTGGTGGACGGATCTGTTTATGCACTACATACATTTCCTGCGAATCGAAGCTGCACAGACATTAACACCTCTGTTCGGGTACTTCTAAAATCCTCTGGCTCAGTCCGTTCGAAAGTACCCCGATTTTTTGCAATAATTAGTATTTCTTTGATTTCCAAACAGTTTTCTTTTTTTTCTCAGCCATTCTGTTTGAATGCATGCAATATGTGTTTCATGTTTTATAGAGGTGACACCGTCAGCATGGACGAGGTCACACTAGCAGGTGTTCATTAGGCCTCATTATTCAATCAAAATACCAGTATGCAGATTTAATTAACCCACATCTTACGACGAGGCAGCTGCTTCGCCTGATAATTTCATGTCTCACCCATAGATACACAGATTTTGAGCCCAAGGTGGCAGAGGATGGAATATTGAAGCCCTGCATTGATTTCTTTTTAATTATATATTATATTGTATTACAAAGAACGAAAGAAAGAGGAAGGAAAAGCCTTAATTTTCACTGCAGCACAGTGAAATTTTGTTTTTTTTAAATGCTAGCTTGTGAGGACACTGGGGTCAGAGCGCAGGGTTCCCCATGATACAGCACCCATGGAGTAGGCAGGGCCCAACTCAAGGGCACAACTTTGGCAACCCCTGACTATTTGATCAGTAGCTTAGGCTTTACATTGAGCCACCACCGTATTATTATTATTATTATTATTATTATTATTATTATTATTATCATTATCATTATTATTATAAATACTTATTAATTAATTAAAATGTAAGACAAGGTTTTAATGTGAAATAAATAAATAAATACATATTTTTATTTGATTTATATTTTCTTTTTGCTTTGAATATTTGTTATACATACAGACAGCAATTAATAAAAATGAATATATATTGGAGTTAATAATATTATATTTTTATATTTTTTTATATTCTTTTAAAAAAAAATTTAACTAAGCATTTTATTTAATTAATTCATTAATTTATTTATTTAATTATGCTAACTTTAAAATCTTGTCTTAAATTATAATTAATTAATAAATATTAATTTCTGTCATATTTATAACAATTATTGTTTAAACATTATAAACATAAATATCAGATCAGTATTGGGTCTGAATCCGTATTACGCATCAGTGCCTTGGTTTATATTTGTTCATTTGTTTGTTTATCTTATTTTTGTACATGCTCAACAATACATGAACAAGTTAATGTTGGATAATTAAAAAAATAAAACCCTAGAGGTAAAAAGTGGTCAGTTATCTAAAAATATAGAATATAAAGTATATATTAGCACCAGAAATCTTTATTTAATCAATTAAATACTTAATTAAATATTTATAGTATATAATTTCATTTGACGGGAATAAAAAGCGTCAATATCTGTTATCATGTGCAACAACTAGAAAAACTTGCAGCTTCTCTTGTTACCCAGAAATTCTCCATCCTGAAGACTTTCCCAGAAATATCACTTGAAAAAGCACAAAAATGATTTAAACGTTTCTTGATTTATTATTAGGTTTAGATTGACACGTCCACCATACAAGTCTATCAGAAGTAGCTGTTACTATAGAAATGTTACTATGGAAACCTGTTAGAACAAATGCATTAATAACAACTTGTGGTTCAAATTTTAATTTGAACATCTTGATATATGATGTTTTACACACAAATGCATTGGGACACCTGACCTTTCCAGTCATATATATATTTTCTTCCCCAAACTGTTCCCATAATGTTAGAGGCATACAGAAAATCTGTGGATGAGCATGAAAATGTTCTTTCTCTTGAACTAGGAGACCCAAACCTCTTCCAAAGTGAAAATGCACAATTCCAGCTCTATGGAGTTATGGAGTAGATTTTGAGTGGCCTGTGATAGACATCAGACCCCAACCATAATGCAAACCTTTGGGACAAACCTCCTCTGTCCACATCAGTAGCTGATTATATGTTTGTGGCTGAATGTACACCAAAAATGTACTGGAACATTTTCCCACAATAGTGGTGGTAAATATAACAAAAAAAATAGGGACTAGATGGACAAGAATGGGATTTTCCAAAACAACACTTAATGGTCAGGTGTCCACAAACAGTGTGTCCAAATGGAAGCAAAATCAACTTCAGAAATAAAACATGTTTTGGCATTCTTCCTCGTGGTGAGAGTGTTGGTGGAAATCCAGCTCGACGCTTGCCAGCAGATGAGCTCATTGAAACAAAGTGCAGGTGCAGGTGCTGCCATTGTCTCTTTCCAAATTCTCACTTCCTGGTGTGTCTTTGTATTAATAATGGCACTGCTGCACAAACGCACGCACCGATCCTTTCTTCCGAATCGCTTCATTACCCTGATTATAAAGTCCTCACGCGCTTACAACAGTGAACGATCAGCCCTTAAACCGCACAATACATTCGCATCTCGTGTCGGATCATTTGACGGATCACTGATTTCAACACTGAATAAATGTCTGTACTAATGCACTGTTTACTGTTCAGTCCTGTTTGTGTTTCCTTATTTGCAGTGAAGCTTGAATGTTTTTTTCAAACCTAAGATTCTGACGCCAAGACAAGTAGTCAGATGCTGTTTTTTTTTAAATATATTTAATATTTATATATAATAAATAATATTTAGGAATTCATGAAAGGTTGATTAATAACAGTATAAAAAGCACATTTTGAAAGTGTACCACAGGAGCAGAGCTGGACACCTGCTTCCTACAGCGGGACATTTCCCCTCCACACCAGCAGATGTCGCAAACTCTATAATTTGAACACGTCCATTAGCATTCGACTTCCTGGCACTCAAGTATATAAACATGCAAAGAACATCTTTGATTTGCTCATTTTCCTGTTTTGTTATTTTTATTATAATTTAATTTACATTTATGGCATTTGGCGGACCCCTTATACAGAGTGATTTATATATTTAAGGGTTAAGGGCCATGCTCAAGGGCCCAGCAGTGGCAGCTTGGTGGTGTTGGGATTTAAACTTGTGACCTTTCAATCCAGAGTCCAATGCCTTAACCACCTTTTGGTTTGTTTGACATTGTGCGAAATCCGACTTTAATCACTGCAATCTTTAGTCTGCGGCACTTTTACACCTAAACCCTAAAACTTTCTCTGAGTCTGGATTTGTATATTTTTGATTTGACCAATTTCTCTGATGCTACAGATCCCTAATGCCAGCATTACCAACATTTTAGGTTCATAGCCTTCAAAATGCTTCCATCTTAGTGTTCTAATGTTCCTCTATAAAATGTAGATTGTCAGCATTTCGAGTCTCTGCTCCAATGCACAAAATCTTCCCCGTAATCATTTCGATTTTTGTGTAAAGGTTTTATTTCCGTGATTTAAAATCCCAGAAGTTACCTGGTCCTAGCATCTACATGCATTGTTTAGTGTCACTATTATCAGAGGTATAAAGCTGCCATGGCAAATCTCAGATAATATGAAAACATGCAACATTTTCTAGCTTTTTAGACTCAAGCTAGCTATGAAGAAAAACATTCATTTTAACTAGCACTAATTCCCTTTCAGTCGAAAACTAGTGAATGAGAAAACACTGACTTTTGATTGACAAAGAATCTGTAGCTCACTTCAATTTTTAGCAATAGTTGCTAATTACGTTTGCTAATTTTTTACAGAGAATTCATATTAAATAGCCAATTTGCTAGCAGTTCTCTCTGCATAACATTGATCTTTAAACAGTAAACTTAGTGTTTACACTGGATAACTTATGACAAAGAATCAAACTAATACTAGCGATTTAATCAGCTAACCTGCAAACACTGACTAGCTAATTTAGCTTGTTAGCCTGGACTATTTATTTCAGGTAAAACTCGTGTGTTTCCTTTATTCCAGTCTATACATTCATTTCATTCCTTCATTCCAAGACTAGAAGCAATTAATGAAGAAAATGTACAAATTGTTTCTGAGAAACACAGAGAACTCTAAATATTTCTTAATTTCTGCATGTAGAATATGTGTGATAATCAAAAAATCTCCCAATACTACATTTAAGCAATGCTCAAAAGTGCATGATATTCCCAATCTAGCGATCCTAAGCTTTATTGGCAGCCATTTGCTTAAATGGTGAACACTGTAACAGAAACTAGAGCATCATATTCAGAGATCTCACAATTCTGAAGACCACAGGGTAGGGATATTTGTTGTTGTTCAGAAATTAACGTCCGAAGACTTTTTGCATCGTATAACATTGGAAGAAGAGGACATGTGTGGGACTCTTATTTACTTACACTCTATTGTTGCTTTTGAAAAGCCCGAGTGGTCCAGAGGAACTTTTGGAATGCTGGATGAAGCCACTGATTATGGGTTGATCTTTTACTGTTTACTGTCATAAGCATCCTTGTATATACACACTTTTTTCTCATATATATATCTTTATATATTTAATATTTTATATAGTTTATACTCTTTATTTATCTGCCTTCTTTTGTTCTTGGTTTATTTTTCTCCTCATCCTATATTCCTCATCTAAGAAACTATACACTAGATGTGATTTTCAGCAAAAAAAAAATTATTCAAGCATAGTTATTTTATCACTTGTTTTTCATCTACAAAACAATAAATCATGCATTTTACTCAGCCTGGGATCATTTGGGTTTTTTTAAGTAAACAATTCAAACATAAAATGAAATGAGGCAAAAGAAATTGAAGAAAAATATGTCATATATTAAATACAAGACCTCAGATATTCAGTAATAAGCTGAGCAATTCTATGAGGGACACATTATCTCAGTATACATATGGTAGGAGTTACAGGATTTTTTTTCCCCTGTACATGCAGTAGAGGGTTAATCAATTCCGGGATTCTGTAGCAGTTAGGGGTTAAAAGCCTTGTTCGGGACAGGGCGATGATACACATATTCTTCCGCCTACATGATTACACTTTGCCCAGAACCCACACATTCGCCACGGTGCAACACTTCACGGAGATGAGAGGCAATCGCAGACGTATATCTCCCGAATCATTGCCTAAAGCCAGCGCCATAAAAAGGCTGATCCACGGCGTGCTGTGTAATATCACCTCTCTGTAACACTGCTCGCAGGCTGATGAGATGTACCTCTTCTGATTAAAGACTAAGAACTGAGCCAATACAAGAGCCTGATTTTAGA
Organism: Silurus asotus; assembly: GCA_024362625.1. Classification (NCBI taxonomy): domain Eukaryota; kingdom Metazoa; phylum Chordata; class Actinopteri; order Siluriformes; family Siluridae; genus Silurus; species Silurus asotus. The sequence continues at coordinate 4,633,077 of MU562415.1, forward strand.
TTTAAGATTCAAGGAAAGAGTCTGTTATGCCATTCAATCAAATTCTTACTCTGTGAATCCTCTAGCAGCTTATGATATGAATTATAAAGGGGGGGGGGGGGGGGGGGGGGGGTGGATACATAAATGAAAAAAGAAAAATGTTCTTCCGGTAAAAGTCGCAAGGTTGAGTTTTTGTTCCGCACAGAATTCAGCATTCATTATATTTGAAATGACCTCATCAGCCAATAGAAGAGGAAAAGTAAAGAATAAAAGAACGATATGAGCATATCTTCTTCATCTGATCCTCTTCTTTCCATCTCCAGGAGATTTTTAGGTCACATAGGTGTACTAGCATAATTTAATTTATTTGTTTGTTTGTTAATTTTTTAACCTAGAATGGATAACTCATGCAAAAGATGAGATGCGAAATGGATTCCTACAGCAAAGTGCGTCTAGCCGTAGTTTGCACATCGCTATCGGTCCTGAAGAAGTGCAGACTTCAGGCCCACACTGCTACTTCCACATTTAATTCTTCAATGCCATGTGCTTCTGTTTGCATTTTTTGTTTCTGTTTTGCAACCAATGGTTTATTATTGGTTCTGTATCACATGTTTATTTCCCTTCATTTATGTCTGGTCAATGGTCCACAATGTTTTTTTATTTACAGATGTCTTTACTTTCACTGTGTTGCTTTATAAGCTTTGTGTATATATGCTGTATGATACGTTGGGACGCTGCCAGGACTTTACATATTCCTGATTTTTTGTTTCACGTTCTCGTATTCTTGACTGCTCATCGCCACGAAAATAAATTTTATGCCTCTGATTTTATATTATATATCTATTTTTAATATATACTATTCAACAATTCATGAAAGGTTAATTGATACAAGTATGATAAGCAAATCCTTAAACAGTAGCACAGTATTACGACTGGAATCCTGCTTTCTGGCACTGGACATTTCCCCTCCGCACCAGCAGATGTCGCTCTATAATATCCCTTCATAATTCGAACGTCTACTAGCATTCGACTTCCTGCCTCTCAAGTATATAAACATGCAAAGAACATTTGTTTGTCTTGCCAGCTGTTCTGATTGTCTGAATTTTGGGATTTATCAGTGATTATATTGTTGCTGAACTCCTGACTATTGCCTGTTCTACAATGTTTCTATGGATACATTCTTAGGGATTTTATCATATTATTCAGGGTATTAAATGTATTAGATTTGCAAAGTAAAAGACATTGTACTATACCTGTAGTTCCAAAGCTCTGGACATTGTTGGACTTTCTGTCAAATTATCTGTCTAAGACCCCTTAGTGTATATATATTTAATCATTGTATCAGTCCTATGACCTCAGAAGAACCAAAAGAGGGAAGCACAAGGAAGAGAAAGAACTGTGCATATAATTTTTGGGAAATTTATACATATTTCTTGCGAATCTTCTGCCAAAAATGCTGGGTGCAACAATTTTGTCTGGATGAAGACATTTTTTTTTTCTCGTTCATACCCATGATCCTAAATGGCTATTATGTAGCAGCGGGCCGTTTGATTGTGTTTGGGCTTCGTGGAGAGATTCTTATTCTTTGTAGACGGTGAGCTTTGACATAAAGGGCAGCTCCATTCAGGGCTGTAACCGCTTTCATCTGAATAGTAACAAAGCACTGTCCCCACCCCATTATATACCCTCCAGCCCACACACACACACACACACACACATGGACATGCTATTTTATTATTCTTTTCACTCTGTTTCTTCCTCCAGCATTTTTGATTCTGTTTTTTTTTGTTAGTTATGCATTAACAATCTCTCTCTCCCCCCCTCTCTCTCTCTCTCTCTCTCTCTCTCTTTCTCTCTCTCTCTCTGTTCTGAGGGACAGGTGCTGGATGAATAGTTTTGTTCCCTAGAGTAGGCAGTCTGTAGCAATTTCAGCTTGGTGTGTGTTCCAAAAGAAAGAGTGTGTGTGGAGTGCCATTTGATTGTGTAGAAATAGACGAAGCACAAACAGACCATATTGGCTCCATGAATAAGACTGTACTGGCAGCTAGAACGAGCAAGCGGAGTGTGTGTGTGTGTGTGTGTGTGTGTGTTTACATAGGCCAGGTCAGTGTCAGAGACTGTGACGTTCTAATCTCGGAAACCCAAGACATCAAATTTTGGCAGTTTCCGGCGCTTTTTTGTTCCTAGACTTCGGGATCACTTTCTGCCAGGCGCTACATTTGTTCTCTGAGTCATGATGAAGGGAAACGCATCTGGTGCGTGTGCCGCGGGGGGGCGCGATGTCGGGTCCGAGCACAAACACCAACGATGTGCGGTGAAAGCTGAGCAATTCTGGAGAGGAAAGTTGGAACGTTTCCCAGCAACAGGTCAAACATTCTGTGTCTTATGCTGTTTAGGAGGTAACAGTCAGAACGCAGAATCCGGAATACTACGAGCGCCAAAAATAAAAGATAAGTCGAAATAATGAAAAAAAGCTGTTTTATGTAAAAAAAAAAAAAAAAGAACAGATTCTTACATTTTGGAGATGAAGGAAATCAAGGGATCAGGACACTATGGATGAAGAAATGTCTCTTCTGATCTCAGTTTCTTCCTTTCAAATTAAGTGGAAATCTTTTTCAAGTACTTGAGCAGAGAACCATGGCCAAGATTTAATGCATGCGTATTCCTGTAGGCGTTTCTCAGTAGTACGGTAGTGGTTAATTTTGTAGGTGTTTCTTGGTATTGTAGGCGTGGTTAAATCTTGTAGGTGTTTCTCAGTTTAGTGGGTGTGGCTTAATCTTGTGGGTGTTTTAAAGGTAGCTATAATGGGTTTTTAGAAAATAAATAAATAAATAAATAAATAAATGACTTGCTCGTCATGTGCTAGTGTCAACACTAGATTAACGCTGGGTGAACACTGGGTGTGTGGTCATGCTTCTTTCTATTATCTTTTCTCACTCTTTTTCATCATCTCTATCTTTGCCTTAGTGCCTGGATTGTGTGTGAACGCACTGCAGTGCGATGGGATCACCGAGCGATTTTCTCTAGGTGTGTGTGTATGTGTGTGTCTGACAATAAGAGGATTCGTAGCAGTGCTGAGACTTACTTTATCAGCACAAAAACTCTTAGCTATTATAAACTCCCCATGATTCATTTTCACCTGTGTGTGTGTGTGTGTGTGTGTGTGTGTGTGTGTGTGTGTGTGTGTGTGTGTGTGCGGTGTGTGTGAGTGAGTGAGTAAGTGTGTTATACAGGACATACAGACCGCAGGCTTGTCACACCAACACTGCAAACGGGTGATATCGGCTAGACGGAGTAATCCTGTCTGTGCACAGCATATATGGGAGCGTGCAGAATATTAATTCAGGTTATATTTAAGACCGGATTAAATATTTGGGGGTATTAAACTGCAGGTCTAAGTGGAGTGAAGTGCACAAATCAAACTTGTGGTTTCTTTGTTTTTATCTCCCAGTACATTACACGACGAGGTGTCGGGGTGTATATTACAGTATATCAAACAGTTTGATGAAAAAATTGAAAAAATTAATATTTTTTTTATGCATGCATATAAAGTATTTTACACCTTGGGCTTCAGGGGTCAGTCCAATACTTAATACTTTCATTATGACATTATGGCTATATAAACGATCAATATTACAGAAAAACACAGTATAACAGAGCGCTGCATTACAGAAAAAAAATCTCATGCAATGAGAATGAATGCATTACTAAAGCAAGAAACACAATGAACACAATTCAACACGTCTCCTTTCACTGTAGCCACAGCCGCACCTCCCGTATGCATCATCTTTAGCAGAAGCATCGATATTAACCTCATAATTTGAGTTTTTCCCTGCATATTGGTGCATTTTTTCTGTGCACATGTACTTTGATTGTGTGCATTTACAGTATATGTGTATAAATCCTCTGTACACACAAAAATCTCTTACGAAAAGGTTAAAGAGTGATGGACGGATTGTGGGAGAAGGAGTGTAAATGAGTTATTGGAATCGTTGTGATCACTGCTTGGTTCATCCTCCTGCTGAACAATGAACTGTGCGCTGTAGAGGTTACCTGTGTGTGTGTGTGTGTGTGTGTGTGTGTGTGTGTGTGTGTGTGTGTGTGTGTGTGTGTGTGTATGCAAGGCTGTCAACTTTACTCCGCTGCTCCTGCAATCCAAATCTAATTTCTGCTACAGGTAAATGAAGCCAGCAAGACTTCCTGCTGACAGCACGGCTTCCTCGGTTTCTGATTGGCTAACGGCGTCAATGTAATGAGATCGGGCGAGTCACATGCTCGCTTGATTAATTTCAGCTTTTAATGAAAGTGTCACTTTTGTTTAGGAGACATTTAATACTTGATAGAAGGTTGATTGGATAGACTGGAAATGGAATAACAGATGAGTGAGCTAATGTGGTAGTAACTAATCCACACACATATACACACAAACATACAGGCTTGGGTTGTGCATCTTTATAACTGAGGCTGAAGCGATTCGCATCTCGATGCATAGCCAACGATATGAAACATTAAAGATACATATGAAGCAGCTACCGATGCGATGCGATTCACCCGATTACGATTCAACACAATGCGATTCAATGCAATAAAAAAAAATACGATTTATCTCTTCGGTTCTGACTTCTAATACGTTGCCCTTTCACAAACTTTTCCTGTTTTCCAAGAGAATGCAGCTCTACCTCTGCCATGTTAATCTACAGTATATCCGATGTGACTCTCAGGACACGTCTCAGTCTCTCTGTAGTGTTGCGATACGTCATATTCACGTAGATGAGAGAACGCGCCTGAGAAACAGTTTAGCGACGAGAAATCACCTGCTTATAAAAAAACGTTCTAAATAATAAAGGTATAGCGCAGCTAATAATAATTATAAATACAAACCCATGCAAATATGTCAAAAGCATATGTTTAATATGCCACCACTTTTTCAAATCGATGCATCACATTGTACATTTATTGTTGGTCTGATTCGGTGAATCTTACCATCCCTAATACAGGCACAGGGGCCACCTACACAACATGGAGGTTCTTCATCATACTACAATAAATATTTAGAACTGAAATGAGGTTACTCCATAAACATATAATCCATAAGAACAAAGGCTAGTGGACACATGCCTATAACATTTGTATGTCTTATTTTGAATGTCCCATCCAACATCCCCATTTGCTCTTATAATACCCCTTTCCAGGAAGATGTTCCTCTAGATTTTGGAGTGTTCTTGTGGAGATTTGTGTGAGATTTCATTCAGACACAGGGCTGTTAGTAAAATCAGGTAGTGATGTAGGGTTAGGTGAGGAGGGCTGGGTTGCAGTCAGGGTTCACAATCATCCCAAAGATGTTCAACAGGGTTGAGCTCTATAGCAGGAAATCTTTCACACCAACACATGGAAAGCAAATTTCATGGAGCTGGCTTTGTGCACATTTTAATGCTGGAACAGGTTCGGGTCTTCTAGTTCAAGTCAAGGGAAAATTGAATGATTCTGCATCCAAAGATGTTCTATACAATTGCTAGTTTGTGGTTACAGTTTTGGAAAGAATCACATATGGCTGAAAAATTCAGGTGTCCCAAGATTTTTGTCCATCTTGTGTATAGTGTGTGATAAAATGTGTCAATTTGGGGATTGTCACTGTGAGTTTTTGTTATTGTGATTATAACAATATTTGGCCATTATAAGTCTACAGATACAAGTGTGTGAGCGAGTAAGGAGTGAAATAGCCTACAAAACCATCTGCAAACCTCCTAACAAGCAAAATCTAAGTCAAGATTTGGAGCAAACTAGAAAAATAAATCCTCGTAATTCCAGACTGCGTACATTCTGTAGTTAATTCCTGAAGTTGGCTCAGCCGAAAAGACGATAAGACAAAGGTCCGGCGTGGAGGCGTCTGCACATATTAAGAGCAGCGTGTGAGCAACCGAGTCCTTTAGCTGTTCCATGTGCCATGATGAAGCTTTACCCAACACACAGCAGATGGCTACGTCTCAATCCTCACAGGCTGGGACTTGCAGTCTAGGCTGCCTGTCGAGGGGTAGTAGGGGGGGTGAGAGATCATAGAGTCTCTCTAGACTTTGTGTGATGTATTGTATGTGTATTTTTACACAGTAAATAGTAGAAGTCTTACATGTGAAATGTTGTCTTTAAGAAGACTTAGCGTTAGTATTAGCATTAGGCAGACTCTCAGAGGCCACGGGGAAGTTACTAATGCTTAGCTAAGCTAATCATGCCAGGGTTGAAGCTTGTTTACAATGGCTTGTGTCTACAGACATACACACACAGAGCTTTAGCAAAGAAATTGTGGAATGAATGTAAATAGATTAAAAAGCCCTTAGTGTAGATTTGTAAGCTTTAAGCAAACACTCATTGGCTTTAGTGCGCCACTCGGCTTTCAGCCTGGAGACTTCGTTTACTTGCTGCATACCATTATATATGATTCCTTCCTTCCTTCCTTCCTTCCTTCCTTCCCTCCTTCCTTCCTTCCTTCTTGCCTTCCTTCCTACCTTCATTCCTTCCTTCCTTCCTTCCTTCCCTCTGCCAGAGAGGGTTGGTATAAATGGGCCAACATGGCTTTTAGAGATAAAAAGGCATCAATAGAAAGTTTTGTTTTTGGAGCCATACCAGATTAAAATGTTCTTTTTTTCTTTTTTTTTCGCTTGTAAAGTGGATTAAAGTGAATTTTCATCAAAACAGCAACATCAATAGTGGTAAGAAAAAAAAATACACAAATCTACAGGCTGATTGCTTTCTAGCCCACGCTGTTGGGTCTTTCAGCCTGAGTAACCTTTTTGTGGCAGGAAATATTGGAACGGTGTTTATGTACTGGAGTACATCTGGAGTTTCTAAGTGGTAATTATGACCTTGAGGTAAAACATTGTCTTGTAATTATGATATTGCTAACAGGACCTGAATGTTGCATGTTACAACAGGAAATTACAACTGTCAACTTCTCAGTTGTATAAATGAGATACAACCCCAATTTCAGGAAAGTTGGAACACGGTGTAAAATGTATATAAAACCAGAACGCAGTGATTCTACAAATCTATTAAACCCATATTTCTTCCCCAATAGAATATATAGAAAACATTTCTCAAAAAAATTGGGACCAACAGAACACATTCATATTTTAGGCAAACCTCCTTTGGCATAGCAAAAGGAAGCAAACCCTGAATGTTTTGCAGTTTCTGTGAGTGTGTGATGATACTTGAATTACAGAACAGAATAAAATGAAGTGTTTTTGTGGTTTCTGCTAGGATTAAATGCAAGCCTGCAGTCTGTTTTTTTGTGTTGTGTCCGTGCTAGTGAATCTTGATATATTCGTGCCTAAAAAAATGTAATAAATAAATAAAAAAAAACACTGTGACATGTTTCACAATAGCAGATAATTCAGCCGTACAGCCGAGCTACAAAACACAGTGCAATTCAGAAGCGCTGTTGCAGAACGCACACAAGAAAATACTACTGGCAACGGTAATTTAACGCATTGAAACTTCACAAAGGCTTTGTAAATATCCTCTACCAACACTGTGTACGCAAGGAAAAATAGAACAACTCATAATAAACTATGCAATGCATCAGACTGAACTTCAGAGGTTTTAGAAATCTGATTTTGCTCCATTATTTAAGTGTTAAAGCGTTCGACTCGGCAACGCATTGTTGAGGTCGATGTTAGCTAATACCCCAGCATCAGTTTGCTTAAAAATCAACATCAAGTCAACATACAAAGAATTGTACAGTTGTGTTCTTCATTATGATGTGTAAGAAGTTGATCCATTTTCTAGTCTAGACTTCTACTATAGACAGGGGTTTTTACGAGTACAATTATACATCTACACATATTTTTATTTACCCTGTTCGAAGTTCATCCCAAATTTGGTAGCTGTTAATCGAAACACCTTTCCAAAGAGGTCCTTGTTCAGGTTCTGAAAGAAAATGATATGGCCCACCAACCATTAACTAAATGGAATCAAAAGACAAATATGCCTCTTCTCTTGGAAGTTCCAGGAGTCTTCTACATATTAATAGCAGCTCCTGTAATGCCTTCAATTTATATACAATATCCCAGATCTCATTTGTTTTAGAGCGCAAGAGAAAGAGAGTGACAAGGCCCAGCTGTTTTGTGGTGGACTTGCCAAATGTAGACTCGGATTTCTGTTCTGGTCTTTAAAGAGAATTTTCGACTGCCTGTGTTGGGGTAAATGATTGTAAAATACATGGTGAGGTGAGAATTCTTTGTTGATTGCAAAGTTTCTTGTGTGATTTTTTGGGCACGCATGCTTGACTAAAGGTTCACCATTTTGCTGTACTTCTGTAATTCTTAAGTTTACCAAATGAATGGTAGGTTTGTCTTGCACATTACTCGCATGACCACAAAATCTAAACCAGGGATTGGTATTGGGTAAATAACATTGATAATCTCTTCATCATGTTAGTGAGTGTGATATATTAGGCAGCAAGTGAACATTTTGTCCTCAAAGTTGATGTTTGAAGCAGGAAAAGTCAGCGAGTTTGACAAATTGTGACGTCTAGACGATTGGGTCAGAGCATCTTCATAAACTGCAGCTCTTGTGGGATGTTCCTGGTCTGCAGTGGTCAGTATCTATCAAAAGTGCACCAAGGAAGGAACAGTGTTAAACCTGCGACAAGGTCATTTGCAGCCAAGGTTAATTGATGCATGTGGGGAGCAAAGGGTGGCCCGTGTGGTCTGATCCAACAGACGAGCTCCTGTAGCTCAAATTGCTGAAGAAGTTAATGCTCAACAGGTACAAAAGAGGGACCGACACAATATTAGGCATGTGGTGATAATGTTATGCCTGATTGTTAACAATGAAGTTATGCCTGATTGGTGTAAATGTATAACCCTTTCTTCAACATCACAAAAATATAATTAGTAGGTAACCTGACAAATTGATCATTTTAATCGGTATATCCTGCTGAGAGTGGATAGCTATCATACCTCAAACAAGCTGTTGGAATTGTTTTCCTTTGGTCTGACCTTGAGTCCAAAATGCTAGCGGGAGGTCTATTCAATATATGCTAAATTAAAGGCTTGTATTTGCTAGATGTATTTGCGTAATGCTAATTTTCTTAATCTTTTTTTCCCGCTCTTACAGCATAGGGTTTGACAGCTATGATGACTAAGGAGGAGCACCCCTCAGGAGCGGGCGTGTCCTCGCCAGGAGCTGGCTCCAGCCCTGAGGCGGTTCCATCACCTGGATGGGAGACAGCGATCGATGAAGAGGTCGATCTGGAGCGGCACTTGGAACAAGAAGAGGCGGGGTCAGCAGTCCAGGAAGTGGGAGACAATGCAAGCAGTCAGCTAAGTGCTGTGGTAGTTCCATATCCTGAACTGGCACCCGTTGTTTTCTTCTGCTTGAAACAGACAACGTTCCCAAGGAGCTGGTGCATCCGTTTAGTGGACAGCCCATATCCTTTTCTACACTAACATGCACAAACATACACACACACACGATCAGTGGATATAGTTTTCTACAGTGCACTATTGGCTAATATGTGAGATATTATGTAATATATCAATGGATCAGCTTTTTAAAGTACTGAGTGTGGTTATAATGTTAGCTGACTTTGATTCTAAGTGGATTTGCTCCGTTATCCTTTTTTTGTGTGGTATCTTTTGCATCACGTTTTCATGTACAGATGGTCCCCGAGTTACAATGGTTTGACTTACGATGTTTTGGTCTCACGATGACGATACGATACAACAAAATTGTAAATATCTAAAAAATTTCATGCAACAGGCAGCAGCGTATGATGTACGATACGCCGGACACGCAGCTGGCATGAGCGTATCTCACGCCCTGTGAGATGCCCCACTCTCGCTAGCGGTCGACAGGCAAAGTTGTCTCAGTGTGTATTTTTTTTCTGTTTTAAAGGGTTAGCAATTTCAGTCATAAAAGCATGTCTTCCAAGTGCCCAAGTATGTCTCCTGCTAATATACTTCAATATTAGTGTGCATCTCCATAACTGGGGCCGACGCAATTTGCATCTCGAAGCATAGCCAAAAAAACTATACATTAAAAAATACATATGAAGCAGCTACTATATACAATGTGATCCGATTCCTTTGGTTTAGACAAACAGCAAATAATAAATCTACATAAGTGCCCTTTAATTTTTACCGCATGGCCCTTTCACAAACAGGGCTTTGAAGTGCCAAACAATTTCTAAATGCAACCAGATGCTCGTTTTCTGTTTCGCCCTCCAGGAAGATGCAGCTCTACATCTGCCATGCTAATCTATATTCTATGGGACTCTCAGGACACGCCTCCATCTCCGTCTCCATACTGTAGTGTTGTGGTACGCCATTGTAACACACTCAATGGTTTCACGCTGGAAGAAAGAGAGAAAGGCAAAAGTTCAAGCAGAGCTTTTTTTCTTTATTTTCGTTTTCACCCTGGATGCTTTCTCTCTCTAGCGCCCGCCCGAGTTTCCTCGCGTGGATCGGCACACCTTTTCTTAGCATCCTTTTAAGTGCACTTGCAGTCATATTGACGAAGCAGCAGTAGTGCTGAAAGAACATGCTTGAGATATTAATCTACATATAAAATATTGGTCACAAATGATTGGTCACTTTCACTTTTATATATATATAGTTATAGTTTTCCTTTGCTGGGAGGGGGTTCTGGTCTAAAGTTTCTGATATGGGATGTTTTTTAATACCTGTGTACATTGGCATACAATTCTCCTCATCTCTGGTGTGTGAAAATGGGTCATAAGCACACTTATATAGGCATCACCTACACTTTTATACTCAGAATATAGGAGTGATTTTTGATACGGATTGTTCACCCCTACGTTGTCCTTTTAAATACTAGTGACATATTTGTGTAAAAGATCCATGTTCTTCTTCTTCTTCTTCTGGCTTCTCCAATTAGGGGTTGCCACAGTGGATCATCCGTCTCCATACCCCCACTGTCCTCTACATCTGCCTCTTTCAAACCAACTACCTGCATAGTTGGAAGACCCTCACCATATCCATAAACCTCCTTCTTGGTCTTCCTCTTTTTCTCCTTCCTGGTGGCTCTATCCTCAGCATTCTCCTACCGATATACCCCATGACCCTTATCTGCACATGTCCAAACCATCTCAATCTCGCCTCCCTCACCTTGTCTCTAAAAAGTCCTACATGCGCTGTCCCTCTAATAAACTAATTTCTAATCCTGTCCATCGCAGTCCCAACGAAAACCTTAACATCTTCAACTCTGCTACCTCCAGCTCCATCTCCTGTCTTTTACTTAATGCCACTATCTCTAAACCATACAACATTGTGTATTTATAATTTATTTGTGATGTATAAAAAATCCATAGAAGCAATTCTGCAATGCTACAGAGGTAGCGAGACATCCTGCTTTCTCCTTGTGCTAAGTGAGAGAAAGGTACGGTAATTCGGAAGCAATAGAAAGACAGAGAAAGTGTGTGTGTGTGTGTGTGTGTGTGTGTGTGATGAAGTGATGGATGGAGGCGATACAGGAGGAAGTGGAGCAGAAAGTTTCCCCTCATCAGCGCCGCAGGTGTGCCGGGTCGGAGCTGAGATAAGGGGCCAGGCTTTTCACACAGTGATTCTGGGGGTATAGATGAATGGAAATGAGGGATTTAGTAAGACGGAATGGAGGAAAGGAAGAACCCACCAGGGTGCTACACTCTTTCATTACTGCTCTGCCTTTGGCCTTTTATCAGCACAGTATCCATCAGTCTATCTGCACTCTTGACATCCACAGTCAATCACACAAACTGTATCAGAATTTGGGTTAAGCTTTAAGTCAATGGATCTAGAATATGAATTAGCATTAGTCCAGATGCCAGGGATTAGCAGATGATGTACCCTCTACAGAATAGAGTTTGGACACCTGACCATGGGCCTTTCTGAAACTGTTGCCACACTTTTGAAAGCATGCAATTTAATAGGGATGTATGTGTATGTTGTTTGTACCATTACATTACCCTTCAACAGAAGGGAACTATCAAACTTCCAGTGTTGGTCAATAAAAAAAAAATGCTCCAAGGTTGACATGGAAGAACTTGAGGGGCTAACCAGTGCCCAACCTTAAATTTAACAGCCATGATTACAAAAACTACAATGGTCAGGTGTCCAAAAACAGCTGATAATTTTGTAATGATCACCAGTTATGGTATTAAATAGTCTAACAACTAGGATTGTGAAGATAAATCTAATTCTTTAGATCCAATGTAACTTGGTCATTTTATTACTGATGTAATGTTCATCATTTTTTGAATTTTTCCGAATAATTGCTTGGCTTGGTGCACTTACCCAAAGTATCCTCAGATTCCTGTGATAACAGGAGTGGAAATAGATGGTGGTCCTTTTTTAAAAAAAAATTAAAAATACATCATCGTTTTTTCTACGTCCACACTAAGACATTTATTTATTGAGTATGAATTAGTATCAGGATGATCCCCTGCAATGAACAGCTTTCTTACTATGGTTGTATTACCAAATTTGATTTATTGAATATTGATTATTGTTCGAAGATGATGGTTAGTGTTTTACCCTATTAAGACTTTACATTCAATAATTACCCTGCAAACACTATTATTCACTTGCATGGTATTTGTAACCTGATTATTTCAGGGTAAGAACGGCATTTCCCTGAAGCCTAAAGGTGACATGTATTGTGCTGTTATCCAGTACGAACCCAAAACAGCCCATATTTGTGCTTGTTCTAAATAAGAAGACACTTTGACACTAAAAGCTTTAGTACTTCTGTCATTTTTAATACAAAGCCAAAAAGCCATTATCCTCCATACAGTCCTAGACAGGTTTGTAAAACAAGGTTAGCAAACTCCAGAAACATGATTCAACACTGCAGGAATACATGCAGGAAGCAAATAGACATTATTACTCAATGGATATCATAGGCCTACATAATACACTCTATGTATAAAGTGATTTAAATCGCATATATTATTATTATTATGTATTAGGGGTGGAACAGCACACAAAATTCACGGTTCGGTACGTACCTCGGGTTTTACTTCACATTTTGGTGCAATTTCTGTAGCAATGCAAAACATAAAATTGATTGATGTTTTTTAATGCAGTTTATTATTATTAACATTTTTGAACATCAAAAGTTTTTATTTTATTTTTTAATTTTGAATAAAATGCTTGCTTCATTAAATAATATATAAAATAATATTTAAGAAAAAAATATTGATATTGATTAATTCTAATAATCAATTTGATTGGCACGAATTAAATTGATTGAAAAAATAAATAAATAGAAAAATGTTATTTCGAAAAAAAACAAAGAAAAACAGTGACACACTGCACTCAAAGTGTGAGGCGTCGAACTTTATACGTTCATGAGGAACCAAAAGCCCTGTTTTAAAATTGTTGGGTAAAATACGTGTACCGTTACACCCCTATTGATTAAACACTATATGGACAAAGTGTGTGGACACCTGACCATAGACTATTGTATGTACTATTGAACATCCCATTCCACATTTATTCTCCATTTACTGTTGAAATAACCTTCATGCTTCTGGAAAGATGTTTTCCTAGATTTTGGTTGTGGACATTAAACTACATGGGTGTGAGTAAAGTTTAGGTGTTGGATTCAAGCCGTTCATTACGATTGAGGTTAAAGTTCTTCTGCTGGCCACTCAAGATCTTCAACTCCAACCTATAAAAACCTGGCTTTGTGCACAGGGGTCTCGTCATGCTGGGGTTGATTAGGATGAAGTTGCTCATTAGGGGGCATAGAAGGGTATCTTATGACCATATCATAAGTTATACAACTTTGTTAAAAGTCTGTCTCTGTCTGTCATAGTACCAACAGAGTTTTGTGTGTATGTGTGCTTGTGTGTGTGCGGTACCCTGTGCTGTGTGTGCTTCCGTGTGTCTAGGTGTATGTGCATGCTTTTCCAAGTTGCTCGCTGAGCTGCTTTCATGGAAACAGCAGGGAGGTGACGGGTCGCTGTCGGCGTTTTACTGATCCTAACAGGGGGTTATTGGTGCCAATCTCTGTCTGTCTGTCTCTTTCCTTTTCTCCCTTTCTCTCTCTCTTTCTCATTCCCTTTCTTTTTCTTGCTGTCTGTAAATCTCACTCTCTCCAGTCTCCCGCTCATGTATATTCCTTTGCTATGGAAACTGACAACTTTTTCTATTTTTTCAACCTTTATGTTTCATTCCATTTTTTTTATGATTCTTCCTTTATTGTTTAAAGCCCTAGCACTTTTTTATCACACAACATTTCCAAACAGTTCATCATCATCATCATCATCATCATCATCATTAGTTGGGAGACAGGTGGGAGGGGCAAGTGTTTTAATGAATGGCAGCTTCAAATATCATAGCCCATCCATCCATCCATTCATCCATCCATCCATCTCTTTCTTTTCTCTGTCACATACAGTTTCCATGTTCTTTTTAATTGTATGCCTATCTATCTATCTATCTATCTATCTATCTATCTATCTATCTATCTATCTATCTATCTATCTATCTATCTATCTGTCTTGCTTAACTATATTCTGTCTGTCTGTCTGTCTGTCTGTCTGTCTGTCTGTCTGTCTGTCTGTCTGTCTATCTGTCTTGCTTAACTATATTCTGTCCATCTATCTGTCTGTCTATCTATCTATCTATCTATCTATCTATCTATCTATCTATCTATCTATCTATCTATCTATCTGTCTGTCTGTCTGTCTTGCTTAACTATATTCTGTCTATCTATCTATCTATCTATCTATCTATCTATCTATCTATCTATCTATCTATCTATCTATCTATCTATCTATCTATCTATCTATCTATCTATCTATCTTGCTTAACTATATTCTGTCTGCCTGTATGTCTATCACTCCTCCTACCTTTGACACTTCATTTTTGCCCTTGTTTGAAAAAAAATATCTCCCTTTTTGTCTGTCTTTCCGTATGACCCCTTCCAGGTTCCGTTTCAGACCCTGTAGCAGAACGTTTCACTTTTTCAGACAGAATTACGAAATGACTACTAATGCACTTCTTCCCATGTCTCGCTTTTTTCCTCGCTCTTCTTTCCTCTCTCTACATCATTGCTACTTCATCTCTCGCCCTACACCTCTCTACACCGGTCTCCGTGTGCGTATGAACAGACAGTCTCCGTCCACAGCGAGCATGAGACATCACTGTGTGAACCCAGCGTCGGCCCTCATCTACAGACAAAGCCACTGCGGAGATGCAATATTCAGATCAGCAGGGGAAGAGACACTCCTGTAAATAACTAAGCGACTGTCACTGCGCCTTCTGCACCTGTTGCATCACAATAGCTTCATCTCTCCACAGTGCAATAACGTGACATACAGGAGAGTGGAGCGAGAGGCGGAGATGAGGTGTCTGGGCCGAGGGCCAAGTCTGTTTAAGAATTAACGTTTTCGGACGTTCTTTTTTAGGCCAGCGACACAGGTTGATTAATTGTGTGTGTGTGTGTGTGTGTGTGTGTGTGTGTGTGTGTGTGTGTGTGAGTGTGTGTGTGTGTGTGTGTGTGTGTGTCTGCTTTTTCTGTATCTGCAAGAGGTGTGTCCATATGATTAAAATAGGGACAGCAGAAGAAGCTGGACATAAACCAAATCTTGATGGTCTCTCTCTCT